>JAKOGI010000568.1:187500-470000 GCA_029747015.1 Carnegiea gigantea | reverse complement strand
TTTTTTCCAAAACCAATTCGTTAGGTTCTTCTTGAATTAGTGCGCTGGGTAAGGACTACAAAATCGGTCAACCTATAATGCATCATTGGGTGTAATCATGATACTTTCTACCCGAGCTACCCATTTAGAGTATTTAGCATCTATTAATAGGTCTCTATCAGGCAAGTTTAAGGAAGGAAAACCAAATCTCCACAAGATACACACCTAAGGTACCAATTTAACCCTACAACACACTTAAGAAAGTGTTATAACATTTTCAGGGATGGAGTAGGTGGCGTTGACCCTAAGGAGGTCAACGAAGCCAAACTAATAATGTATTACAATATTACAAGTCCAAAAGGCGAAGCTCCACACTAAACCAAGTTATAGGATAAGCATTTAAAAATCAATATAGATAACCAACATCCCCAATCATGGATTATCAACCAAAAGCATTGACCTTCCAGGAAGGTTGACCTTACTCTTAACCTGGAAAAGCAAAAAGAGAAGGGGGTGAGCAAGCGATATGCATAGTAGATAACCAACATCCTTAACACCAAAAAATTTGCACATCATATAACATTTATTAGCGCACACATACTACTGGCTTAATAATAACGCAGGAGGAGGGTAAGAATTCGCTTTTGTAAACTTTCAACAGAATAAAACTAAAATTCTCATTCTTCTTGTTTTCAAATAGAATCATAAAAAAAGTGACTCATTTGCATTATATTAGTCATTTTCTTTGTCATACTTGTAAATTGCATGCAACAGGTTAAAAACATAGTTTTAGTTTCAGCTGAACAAAACGAAAGCCCCTTTTAAATCATAGTTTGGAGTAAAACCCTTACGAAATTATAGAACTTCACTTATTTGAATCAAAACTCAATCTTAGGGCATTGAATAATTACTAGTCTCTAGCTCTTTCATACTATGGATGAAACGCTTACCCACCAGACACTAGGATTATCGAGACACACTAAGCCCTACGATGTACTCTATCCTCATCAGGATAAGATTAATGACAAGCTCTCAAGTTGCATGTATTGAGTTTATCCTTTTAAAAATGCTAAGAAAGTATAAGTCAATATGGGGAATTTAATCTATTACTGACTTAAGAATTCTATCAATTAAAAATGCCTTAGAATTTGTTTCACCAATTACGAACTAGATCCGATAAATAATGTTTATGCTTACTCTAATTTGGATGATTCAAAGGATAACAAACATATAATTTCAAATCCTTTCTTTCAAAATGAATTGAACTATTTAGACTAAACATACTACCATCCTTTCAAAGGGGGTTCTTGATTTAGTCTAAAATTAAGAGTCTAAGTTGTCAAATTTTCTCTCAACATGCAACTTTCTCTCAAAGGTAACTATGTTAAGTCTGTACTTGTCGGTCCAATAGTAGATTTCTCCTTTTAGTACTTCATCCAACTATTTGATATTTTGAAAGTTAATTTGGCCAAAACTACTCACAACAACCATAACACAAGATGGATTAACACATTCCGAATAGAATAAGCATATTATTGATGAAGATTAAGGATCTAAGTTCATAGTTTAGCCATCAAATCCCAAGACTAAAGAAACTACTCACTCATGATGATTAAAACAAACAAAATCGTTCAATCTAGCAAAGCAATCAAACAAAACTAATCTAGTGAGTTTAAAGAACAAGGGAAGAGAAAAGCTTAGCAATAATAGAATTTCTTGGCAACTTCTTCAATCTTCAAGACTCCAAATGCAAACAATTTTCCTTCCAATCTTCTTTTTGCTCCCAAAAGTGGTAAAAATTACAAAACTTTAAGAGATATCTAAAGTAGATAGGTTAGGGTTTTTCTTCTTCAAGCAGCTAAGCTATCTTCATATAGAAACCACTGTCAATTCTCAGTCACACAAGCCAAGGAGAATGAAGAGTTGTTGCGGTCTTAGGCATGCCACGGACCATGACGACCACCACGGACGGTCCTTAGGGGCCTTTATCTCGGAATTCTCTTCTTCTTCTTTTTCCTCCACGGGCATGGTGCCTGCGGCCGTCCGTAATGAGTCATATATTTGACTTTTAAGGGTTAAATCTTGATACAAGAGGTGTCAAAACCTACAAAAGTCATCAAAAAACTGTACCCAAGCGTAATATGGAATTTTGGGGTATAAACTAAGCATAAAACTTGTAAATCCCCTAAAAATGCATCAAACTGAGCCTAAAATGATATGCTCTATGGGCATTTATGAAACTCCCCCATGCTTGAACTGTTGCTTGTCCCTAAGCAACTAATAATACCAAAACTATGATAAAGAACCTCCTCAAGTAAATAAAAGTAGCATCATCGATAGCCAAACCAACTCAATAAGCTAGCCCAAAAGTGATTGAAAACATTGCAAAACAGATAAGAGAATGAAGCTTTCAAAAATACAATTAGAGACTATCTCATCAAATATTAAATCAATTAGTCAATTCAACTCAACATTCATATTGACACAGGGAATGGTTTGAGCAAGAACAACTGGAGAACCTCACTCTAGTAATGAAAACTCAATACTCATGTCTTTCAAAATATAATGCGGTTCTCTCAAATCTCATTCCAAAGAATCAAACCTACCATAAGCTTGATAAGACTCTCAAATTCGACATCGCTAGAATGCAAAACACACAAAGCAATCATGATGACTTCAATAGGGTTGTAACGGGGCTATCAGGTAAAGGTTTAGAAGGAAACAAATGTTTTAGGATTTGTGGAGCTAAAAGCCAAAGACTAAAAGTAAGGATCATCGCCTCCCAAATACACAAATTAAACTATTCAAACTGATACATATAAAAAATGTAAACAATACCCTTGGTTCTAAATGAGAGAAAGTGTTGAGTCATTCCAAACAACATCTATGTCAAATCCTTTTATTGCATATTTTCTATTTTTTTTTCCTCTTTTTTTCTCTTTCGTTTTTTTCCTCTTCTCTTTACATATGTAAAAGAATGATCCTGATATAGAACTTTAAGTACCTTTCAACACTTCTCAATCCAACTCACAATAACCAACCCAAACGAATCCAAACAAAACACATCTCATATCATCATCCTCAAACCACCCTAAATCAAAAAATGGAACTCCTTAGTCTTGGCTAAACAAAGTAGACATGTATTTGGCCAAGGGCTGGATTAAAGGTTCACATCAATAAACATTGTCAAGGATCAAAAGGGTAGCAAGGGATAAATAATACATAACAAGGGTGGCTATTTAGTTAATGTAGCTCATAAACTCAAAGAATACCTCAATCATATTGCCTAAATGCGTGTGCTAAATGTGATATTGAGCATGAGTCAAAACATGCTCTAGAGATTTGAAATCCAGAAAGAGTCACACATGAAAAGGAATATGAGACTAAAATTGATAAATTATTCCAATCAAGCTCAAAATCACAGGGGACAATTATCAAAGTTCAACTAGTTCATAGAATCTCACGTGTCAAATATTCACGTAAAGTGTCATTTAAGCGATCAATTCACATTCAACTTGATAATCGAATCAAGAAGCACATTTCAAAAACTTATTATCAAACATTTATTCACAAAATAGCATAACTAAAGGGTCAAATTAAGCCAAAGAAAGCTACTTAGTCTAAAAACTCATCATCAGAGGATTTTTTTTCATTTGGTTTTTTTTGGGGGGGTTTTTTATGGTCAACTACAAGCTAATCCTTACATACAATGTCTAACCCTAGATCCTCTGAATAAGGATTCTAAATGCCTATATAAAGTAAAAACTATGAAAATAAATCTAAAATGGGAAGAAACCTACATGCACAACTAAAATGCTCGAACTACACTTAAAGCATGTCAATGCAATATATACACATCATCCACATGATACACATTTCCACAAAAAAACACACACTTCATGTTGTGTAAAAATTTGGTTTGATGGACACATATCTCAGTTTGTCACAAACAAACTCAGTGTCAAATTAAACAAGGCTCCTAGGCAAGTGTAAGAACACTTTTCCTAAAGACTCTATTCACCCCCATGTGCAACAGGGCTACCTGAATAGGTCTTTAGAATACAAAGAAACCTCCTCTATTTGCATGTTACACTCACGAAGATAGGACCCCCAAGACATGACAGAAATTCTAGGGATTATGCTGATGGTATAACTTTCTTGATTATGCCCCCTCAAGACGTACCAATGTATGCCAAGATCCTTCACATTCATAGAGTTCATCGTGCCTCTTCATGAAAGGATAACATCCTTTCATAAATACCACTTCAGAAGGGATATATCTCTTCACAAATAAACTCTTTCATTAAACGGCATAAGTTAGTTAACCATCCAAACTAACTTGTACCCCTTCATAAACAATTAATCAAATTAATTATTTACCAAAAGGTGCATTATAATAATTAATTATCAAGACAATTAATTATTATTTAGGCGTAACCAAAAATATATTTCCATAACCATTTTTATAGAAATAATTATTTTATTAAATTTTCATTTTTATGAAAATTACTCTAACAATTTCACCATGCTTGAACAAAGCATTGTTCTCAATGTAAGCACATGATAATCATTGGGAAGGGGGAAGAAAAACTAGAAAGGAGGACAATGGGGGAAAAATGAGGGTGGGGATGAGATATATGTCAATCACGCTAAGTTTCTAAATAAGCCCTAAAGTCTTAGAAATATTATTTCTGGGAATCAATCATCCCACGGAGCTCATCATGTCACTCTGAACAAAGTCACGGATGGCAGTATGCTTAGATTGGACATAACCTCGTAAGGAGACTTATTCCTCTTAGATAGACTGAAAGGTCGCATGGATATCAGTGTAGTCCTGGGAAAAGGAAGGTTGAGAGGAACTAAAGGTGCCTAAATATGGTTGTGGAGGAGGAGGAGAAGGTGGAGGAGGTAGATGAACTAACTCCTCATCACCTGGCATAAATGAAAGATTGTCCTGGTTAAAAGAGCAGTACGATCAACATTTGGAAGAGGCATAAACCTGTTTCTAGGGTAAATCCAACAAATCCTACCTCCCTCCCTCCATCATACAGAATTTCATTTGTTCAAAGGTGATGGCTAATCTCTCAGAACCTGACATTCTGTCATCAGGGTGAAACTCAATACAAATTGACCTAGCTATAGGGTGATAAGGCTTCTAATTATTATGATCTTTGCAGAACTAGTAGCTGTACTAGACAGTTGATTAGCAAAAAACGAACCAGGGTCAATTCGTGCTCCTTTCAGCATGCTATATAAGAAATATAGCTCAGATAGAGGAGGCATGTTCAAACTATCCTCCCAAGTAATCAAACTGATTGAGACTACCGCAAGCGCACAGGTAGCCTTGTAAAGATAAAGATATTGTTCCTCAGGGACTAATGTAACGTACTGAGTCTCACATATCAGAATGTGCTAAGCAAAATTCTAATTCAATTGGTTTTGACTTAACAATTTCTAATTCACTATTCTGAATCAATTAAAAAGAAAATATGTATAGGAATTCTCGTAGCTATGAAAGGGTATTGGATCAAAACAACATTCATGTGAGTTTCTCTAATCGGTTAATCTTGAGGAATTGCAATCTATCCAGAAATTTGATCTATTCTTTCGAAATCAATCAAATTTGCCTAAACTAAGCAAGATTCATTATGTCAAACTAATTTGCCTTAATTCAAGTTAAATATCTTTAATTACTCTCTAGTCCTCCTAACATGCAAATCTCTCTTTTAAGACAACTCCACGTTACGTTTAATTAAGCAGTCCAACAACCAAATGTCACCTTTCAGTTTTTCACTCGATTGTTTCAAGTGAGCAAGCAAATTTTGGCCAAAAATCCACTCATAACAATACAATTACTTGGTAAACAAAATCAAACCAATCATAAAAATAAGCACAATTCTATAAATTAAAACATGATCCAACTATACTTTCACGAATCACTAAATCCCTAGACAAAAAGAAAACTACTCAGACATGATTAAGAAATAAATAAAACTAACCAACAATCTGGCGAAATCTGAGAGAAAAGTTTGATTGAGATGGCCTTCAACCAAGGGCTTCAAACTGCCTCGAAAACCGAACACATACACTTAAGATTTCTCACCAAAACTAAAATCAAACTAGAAATCTTAAAAGAAACAACAAAATTTGAGAAGAAAACTATGCTAACTCTATGCTTTTGGTTATGCAAGGATGTCTTCTACTACTGTAGAATGGGGCCTTTTATAGAGGGACTCGCTTGATCTCAGCCACACAGCTGAAGGAAGATGAAAAGGCAGCAGTTATAGGCTCACCACGGTCCGTCGAAGGTACCATGGTCCAACTGTGGTCTGGGCTGGAATCGGCTTTCTACTCTTTTCTTGCTCCATGGGCGTAGCAACACATAGGTGTCCGTGGGGAAGATCAAAATACATCTATTAATGGTAAAATGCTGGATAAAAAGACTTAAAGTCCTACAAAACACATAAAATAACTATATCTAAGCATAAATCGAGAATAGGAGTATAAATATCAACACAATGTTCTCCTAAAAATGTAGCAAAACGGCCCTAAAATGATGTGTACATTAAGTACTTATCAAATCCCTCATGCTTAAAACTGTTGCTTGTCCTCAAGCAATGCAAAAACCAAAAATTTACACAACCTCCTCAGGATAGATATGAGCACATTCAAATGGCAAATCTGATCTAAAGGTAGCCTAAAAAGATACAAAAATCATTAATAAATAGAATAGGGAATGAAATTTTCAAAAACTGTTTTGATAGAGCACAATGTCAAACTTGAGCCAATCTTCCCAAATCATCAAATACAATCATTCAATCATATGAAACAAGTAAGGCTAGCAAGGCCAGTAGAACCTCACTATAATTATGTGGCTCTCATCACTCATGTGTTTGGTAATAATGAAGGTTCTATCAATTCTCTTTCCTTGGACTCAAATCTACCATAGGCTTTACAAGATTCTCAAATTCGTCATCACTAATATGCAAACACTCTAGACGATCATGAGAACTTTCATAGAGATGTAACGGGGCTATGGGTAAAGGTAAGAGGGGAACAAATGGTTTCAAAATGAGGAGCTAGAAGCCATAGACTAAGAACTAAACAATTCTAATGCATCATACAACATCCTTCTTAAACCATATCAATTCATTAACAAAGTACATCCCCAATTGAAAAGAGAAAGAGCTGAAAATCACAAATATCTTACAATCCCACCAAGGCTAACACTTTCTTTCGATTTTTTTTTGGTGGCTTTTTTTTGCCTTTTTTTGTTTTTTCGTTTTTTTACAATAAGGATAGCCAGGGGAAATCCATAAGTAACTTTAAATTCCAACTCTTCTCTAAACTTTGTACAATAAAACAAGAGATTTATCAAAATCTCACATCCCTGCGCTAAATGGTCAAAATTCACTAAAAGATAACAATCTACCTTACTAACGTCCTATTATACTTGATGCAAAAGAATGAAACACTCCTCTACTCTTGGCTTAAGGGTAAGACAAGTATTTGTCTATGGGCTAAAATAGGAAGTTTAAATTAAGAAAAACGAATAGAGGCTCAAAGAGGTTAGCAAGGGATACAATACACAGCAAAGGTGGCTATTTGGTCGTGGGTTTCAACGAATCAAAGAAAGAAAAATGTCATTGTCTAAATGCATATGTGAAATGTGATCTTGAATGAGAATCAAAGCAAGTTCTAGAGAAATGACGTCAAGAAAGAGTCAAACATGAAAGAATATATGAGACTAAAATTATGAATAGCCTCTAAAAGCTCAAAGTCTTGCGGGACATCTACCAAGGTCAAAACCAGCTCACTAGTAAACATACGCCAAAAATCATGTAAAGACTCATGGGGTAAATCAACCTGCATATAACTTGTGGTCAAAACATGGAGATTATTTCGAAAACTCATTTGCAAACATTTTATACACAATTCAGACAAATCAAAGGATCAAATTAAACCACAAAAGTCTACCAAATCTATAAAGATCATCATCAAAGGATGTTTTCTCTTTTTTTTTTTTTGTCTCTTCGATTTTTTTTATTTTTTTTCATTTTTTATGAAGGCTCCTACAAACAATGCAAAGTAACATGCAAAGAAACTAATAAAAGAAAGAAACTAACAACCTAGAATGAAAAGAAAACTAAATGCACTACTAAACAAAACTAAAACCAAAAATCAAAAACCATAAAAACTACCACTAAAAACATATACAAAGCACAATCACACCAAAACAGAACAAGCATCAGACGTCAAATAGAATAACTAACTAACTCCCCAATGCGTGAATCACAGATTGCCCTCAATGTGGGCATATAACCCAAAAAAAAAGGAAGAGGAGAAGCGCATAGCATTCAGAAATAAGGTGGTGGTGGAGGATGGGGTGGTAGGCCATAGAAAATATGCCAATCTCGCCAGGTCTCTAGACATGTCCTATAGTCTTGGAAATATTATGTCTGAGAAGCAAGCAACCCACGAAGAGTAGCGTTCTCAGAAGCAACAAAAGTTCGAAAGGAAACTTGCTCCTCTTGAATGGATCTAAGGGTGTCTTGGAGATCATAATAGTCAGGAGGGAATGGTTGAGAGGAAGAACTAGGTCCGACTTGACTAGATTCAGGGGCTGGATGATAGGGTGCAGGTCGAACAACCTCCTCATCACCAGGTACCCAATAAAGGTTAGCCCGATGAAGTAGAGTGGTTCAATCGACATTGGGAAGTGGTAAAAGCCGATCCCCAGGGTAAATCCAACACAAATGGCCAGCCTCAACTTTACAAAAGTTCATAATTTCAAAAGCAACTTGGTCAAGCCGCTCAGATCCGAAAAGTTTATCCTCAGGGTTGGTCTCAACACCCAAAAATCTAGCAATAGCAGTTACAATCCCACCCATGACTATTCTACTTTTAGTGCTAATAGCAGCACTATGCAATTACCTGGCCAAAAATGAACCTGGGTCAAGCTGAACACCATCAAGCATACAGGACAAAAAGTACAACTCAGAAAGTTTCGGAACATTCAGACTATCGTCCCGAGCAAGCAGAGAACAAGCCAAGATACGCTGACCTACTCTAATGCAAGGGTTCCTAATATGTGTGTATTTTGACGAACTAGTACTGTACCTAACACTCCCTAAAAGTTCACCCCAAAATACATTCGGGTTAAATTAGCCCGGGACTTGGCGATTCAATAAATCCATGCTAGGTGGAAAACCAAAAATATTGTTAAAGGTACCTAAGTTTAGTTCATATAATTGTCCCTGCAAGTAAAACGATATATATCCGGCTTGACATTGAGGTCCTCTAGTGACCTCGACATGGAGTGTACTTAAGAATTCTAGGGTCAGGTCTCGGTATGCATGCTTTTTGATTTCTAAAAAGTGTACCATATCACCTCACATAAACTACCATCTAATATCATCCAACATTCCCAATCGGGCTAACAACTCTTCATCATAATATCTAGTTGCTGCAACCATACATTCATTCAAACAATTGTACCTAGCAACATCATCGGGATGCACTAAACCAAGGGGGTGAGGAATGTTACCTCTATCATGCGCATTGGTGGATGTTCGAGATGTCCTTTGAGGTTAAGGTGGTGCTTGACTTGAAGATCCAACCTCCTTGGTGCTCCTTTGTCTCTTGGTTGGTGTCATGGTTGCAAACTCTAACCAAAAACAAAACTAAAACCAAAGCAAGAACTAAAACCTAGAAAATTGAAGAAATTAAGTAAAAATATGAAGAATAAGAGTGAGAAAAGGATGGGTATGGTGAATGAGTGAAGGTGAGATGAATTTAAAGAAGAAGAAGAAGAAGAAGAAGAAGAAAAGAGATGAAATTTATTGGAGAAAAAGGGAAGATTGAGTGACAGGAAATGATTTGGTGTGAAAATGATTGAAAATGGAGAAGAAATGAGGGAAGATTAGAGGTATTGGTTATGAAGGGTTTAGAGAGAGAAAATGGAGGTAGAGAGAGGGGGTCGAGGTTGAAGAAGAAGAAGTAAGGGAGAGGAAAGGGCTCCGCGGTCAAAAACCTAGACCACGAGCCGTAGCAATCCACCACGGACCATGGGATGCACCACAGGCCAACCGTGGTGGCAGCTGATACAAAAATTTTTCTGATGTTTGGTGACCGTAGTGCTGGAGGTTTTAGCCGTGGTGCCAAACATTTTATTCATGGCTTTTTTTTCTTTTTCTTTTTTTTTTTAACACAAACTACAAAAAAATAGAGTAAATATCAAAACTAAAGAAAGAAGAAGGGAAAGAACTTGGGTTGCCTCCCAAGAAGCGCTCTTTTAATGTCAAAAGCTTGACCCTTGTTGTATGCTTGGTCTGGATCAAGAAGTGTATGGACATTGGCTTTGTCCTGGACCACAAAATCAAATTTCTTCAAGTGCAGGTACCATTTTAAAAGTTCTGGCTGCAGGTCCTTTATCTTCATAACTTGATGTCATAATACATTATCTACATACAAAACAAATCACTCTTGTGGCTCATTAGATGGGCCACCATCAACTTATTCAACCCCTACATCAAAATCTGCATCAAAACCTTCCATAGGGAGCATAGAGAGAACAGTTTGTGTAAACTTACAATAATCACTCATGGAAGACTCATTAGGAATAGGGGCCTCAACCTCGGGCTTGTTAGATGGCATAGGAGCAGCAAACTCCACTAACATACCCTTGGTTGGGGTCCTCATAAGAAATCGAGATAGAATCAGGAGGATCTTCATAATTCAAGACATCCTCCATATTAATCTCAGGGAAAATGGGTAATGCATCCAATATAGAAGAATGAGGAGAAACCCTGTCTTCCTTTCTATGACTAAACACAACAAAGTGCCCTTCTACTTCAAAAGATATACGACCCTCTCTTACATCAATGTGGCAACCAGCTGTCGCCAACATGGGCTGACCTAGGATAATTTGAGCATCGTCAGTTTCAAGCATATCAACTATAATGAAGTCCTCCAACACCCAAATGTCATCTATATTGACTGGCACATTATTCAATTTGCCTATAGGTTGTGTCATAGAACCATCAACCAACTGTAGTGAAAAAGGTGCGGCTAGTAATGGTCCTAAGTGCAGCTTATGAAACAAAAAATAGGGCATTATGCTGACACTAGCACCTAGATCGCATAAACCTCTCTTAATTTCCACCTTTTCCACAATGCAGGGTATACAAAACCTACCTGGGTCAGAGAGCTTGGGGTGAAAATGGTGGGGATCTCAATAGTGTCTTTCTCTTTGAACGTGGCAGTATTGCCATTATTTCTTTCCTTATTTCCAACCATGATTGTTTCCCTACCCTTTTCCATTGGTGTATCCTCAGGGTCAGTTAAGTCCTCTCTTCTTCCTTCATGGTAACACAGTTATAGTGCTCATGAGAATTGGGTTTGGGCTTGCTGAGAAGTCTATCCAGGGGCGTAGATGAAAAGTAGCTTTTTGGGTAATTTGAGCTCCTAACATCCTATTGTGAGTTGTAAGCACATCAACCTTTGAGGCTAATTACTTAATATACTCATCCTATTTTTGTTGTGCCATAAGTATGCTTTCTATCATTACCTCTAAATTAGACTTTTGGGGCATCTAAGAAGGGAATGGGGGTTTTTGAAAACTAGGGGCTGGTTTAGCATTCATAGGGGGCATATTTAATGGGTTTGGATTAGACCTATAAGAAAAGTTTGGATGATTCTTCCAACCCGAATTATAGGTATTAGAGTAACGGTCATTGGTCGGTCTTGCATTGAAATTCTGAACATAATTAACTTCATTAGGATCTTGGGAAAAGGACTCCCTCCTTGACAGTCTAAAGTTACATGCTCAATAGAACCATAAATTTTACAAGAGGAAGGGGCACTAGAATTCACAGTATTAACATTTATTTGGTCCAGTCTTTGAGTCATGGCATCTGCTTTAGCAGAAAGTAAAGTAAGCACATCAACTTCAAGCTTACCTCCAACCCATTTGGGTTAGCCTCGTCCGGTGGACCATTAAAAATTATTGAGTGTCATTTCCTCAATCAAATTATAGGCTTCATCTTCAATCTTACTCATCAGAGTTCCTCCTGCCGTATTATCAATTGTGGACCTTACAGATTGGGTCATGCCATTATAAAAGGCTTGGATAATCATCCAACGTTGAAGACCATAATGGGGGCACAAACGTAATAGACCTTTAAAATACTCTCAGGCTTCATAGAGCGTCTCATCATCTTTTTGTATAAAGTTGGTGATTTGATTCCTTAGGCTTATTGTTTTGCTTGGAGGGAAAAACTTGGCAAGGAATGTGCTTGCCAACTCATCCCAAGTGGTAATGCATCCAGATGACAAGGAGTGTAACCAAGCCCTTGCCTTATCACTCAATGAGAAGGGAAATATGCGCGGGCGAATCACATCACTGGAGACTCCATTGAGCTTCAATGTGTCGCACACCTTTGAAAAGACCGAGAGGTGTAGATTCGGGTCTTCCAAAGGAGTTCCACCAAGCTGGGATTGTTACAACATGGAAATGAGTGCCGGTTTGAGCTCGAAATTATTGGCATCTACAGCAGGGCGAGCGATGCTTGAGGCAATCCCTTGGACTCCAAGAGTAACGAAATCTCGGAGCGCTCTCCTTTGGTCACCTCCTCCTCCTGCCATGTTTGAATTCCTTCTTGCCTCACGCCTTTGTTCTTCAATCCTTTGCTTTTTCCTCCTTAAGCGGAAAAGTCTCTCAATCTCAAGATCGGGTTCATACAAGATCGAATTTTGCATAAATAGGAAAAATTCCTGCAAGCATTTTCACCAACACTGCCAGCGCAATTAAACAAGAAAAGAAAATAACAACAAAAGATAATAAAATACTTAGTCACTTTCGCAAGACTAACTCAATAGTTAACAGTTTAGTCCCCGACAATGGCACCAAAAACTTAATTGAGACTAACGCAAGCGCATGGTAGTTGTAGTATAGATAAAGATATCGTTCCTCAGGAACTAATGTAACTTAATGAGTCTTGCCTGTCAGAATGTGTTAAGCAAAATTCTAATTCAATTGATTTTGATTTGACAACTTCTAATTCACTATTCTGAATCAATTAAAGAGAAAATATGTCTAGGAATTGTCATAGTTATGAAAGTATATTGGATTAAAACAACAATCATGTGCTTTCTTCTAATCGATTAATCTCGAGGAATTGCAATCTATCCAAAAATTTGATCTATTCTTTTGAAATCAATCAAATTTACTTGAACTTAGAAAAAGTCGTTCTTTTAAACTAATTTGCCTTAATTCAAATTAAATATCTTCAATTACTCGCTAGTCCTCCCAACATGCAAATCTCTGTTTCGAGCTGACTTTATGTTAGGTTTAATCAAGCAATTCAACAACCAAATGTTATCTTTCAGTTTTTCACTTGATTGTTTCAAGTGAGCAAGCAAATTTTGGCCAAAAATCCACTCACAACAATATAATTACTTGATAAACGAAATCAAACTAATCATGAAAATAAGCCCAATTCTGTAGATTAAAACAGGATCCAACTACACTTTCACAAACCACTAAATCCCTTGACAAAAAGAAAACTACTCAGACATGATTAAGAAATAAACAAAACTAATCAACAATCTGGCGAAATCTAAGAGAAAGGGTTGACTGAGATGGCCTTCAACCAAGGGCTTCTGTAAGGCGTGTCGCAGTGCGTACAAATTAAATAACCTAAATACCCTTGTAAATATATGTTAAGAACTATAGATAGGGCAAGTAGGGTCGATCCCATGAGGAAATAGATTTAAGTTACAAAGTAATGATACTCTCATAAAAAAGATATATAAAAAAAATACAAAACTAAAGACTACTAAGATTTAACTCTCTGACTCAAACAATCATTAAAAAAAAACTAATTTGGGGGGTAATTGGATAAAATATTCAAATATCTAAGTAACAATATAATTAAATTGTTGAACACCAAAATTATAAACTAATAATAAAATTTATGCAGAATAGAAGAAAACAAATATCACTCAATTAGAAATTTGCTCAACCTTAATATATATTTTACCATGTTCCATTATTTAATCATTGATAAGTGTATTATATTTACTGAATAGTTAAACTGTAGGTTAAGAACCTCTGTAACCCATATTTTCCCTTACTATTTTAATACACCCTAGAACGTCTAAGGATGAATTGTTTTAAGTCATTTAACTTATTACTCTACAGCATAATAAATTAATGACTCAAAGCATTAAGTTTTAGAAAAACTTCATCTAACCTAAACCATTAAATTTTCCACAGCAGATTCATGTAGTTTAGACCTAAGTTGATTTTTTTAACCTTAATAGTCAAAAGTTGTTACTAGTTAACACTATTTAAATGTTAGAATTATTTAGGTGGCCAAACAAAAATTAATTCAACATTCAACATTAAACAATTATTTCAAATCAACTTAGATTATTCATAGAAACATAATATAAAATTTAAGCACACAAAACTTATCTCAAAAAGAATAACTTCACATGGTAAATTATAATATTAGGTCAAGCAAAAGTATTAAATTAGCCTAACAAGTTAACACTAAAACAAATAACTTTAATAAATTACACCAAAATATTAAAAAATAATAAATAAAATAAAAAAACAAAGCAAAGCGGCGGAATCACACCAAAAACAGAGATGGAGCTCTGATGATATTCGATGAAGATTTACAATGATCGACGATGATGATTGTGATGATCGATATTCTGATTATGATCAATGGTGTTGATGCAATTCGATGATGATGGTCTGATGAAGATGAATATGGTGATTGCGATGATGATTAAAGATGGTGATGATGAATTTATGATGAGGAGTAGATGATGGGTGATGCTTGATTTTCGATGATGAATTGCCTCTGCCGTGAGATGATATATATAATGGTGATGATGGAAGTTGAGATGAAGGTGGTTATGGTGGTGAGGGAGAAGTGGGGAAGATGAAGCTGAAACGTGAGATTTGTGTAGCTGAGCATTGGGCATGGAGAAGAAGAAGGAGAAGGTGAGGTGAGGATGTGGTGGTGAGAGAGGCATGGAGAAGAAGATCGAGAAAATTCGGGGACGATGGTTTCTGATGAATCACGTACGAACGGCTGAGGCTTTGGTTTTTCTTTTTTTTCTAATGGGAAAAGGCTGGGCTGAGGGTATTGGGCTGCTGATTAACTCCTCAATTATGGCCCAACTCTTCATTTTCAACAATACTTCATCTTCTTCCCGCAATTTATCTGAGTTATTCATTGCCTTGAACTGAGGCGTTCTTAATAATTCTTCCCTTATCCATTTAACCTGAAAAATAAGGAAGAAAAATATAGTAAGTAGCACATTAATATCAAACTGAAAATTGGGCCAATATTAATATTTTAGCCCATAATTAAAATTACAACTTAAATTAGGTCCAATAACCCATGTTTTCATTTTTATCATTACTTTCCCCTAAATATGCAAATGCAACTAAATATGCAACTACATGCTATAAATAATAAAAATATTTAAGTAAATAAGTATAAAATAAATATGAAAATAAAGCTCTAACAGCTTCAAACCGCCTCGAAAACCAAACACATACACTCAAGATTTCTCATCAAAGCTAAAATCACTCTAGAAATCTTAAAAGAAACAATAAAATTTGAAAAGAAAACTATGCTAACTCTATGCTTTTGGTTGCGCAAGGATGCTTTCTACTGCTGTAGAACAGGGCCTTTTATAGAGGGGCTTGCTTGATCTTAGCCACACAGCCAAAAGAAGACGAAGAGGCAATATTTATAGGCTCACCACGGTCTGTGGTAAGCACCACGGTACGACCATGGTCTAGGCTGGAATCTGCTTTCTACTCTTTTCTTATTCCACAGGTGTAGCAACACATGGGTGTCCATAAGGGAGGTCAAAATACATCTATTTATGGCCAAATGTTGGGTAAAAAGACTTAAAATCCTGTAAAACACATAAAACAACTATACCCAAGCATAAATCGAGAATAGGAGTATGAATAAACTTAAAGCATAATATTCTCGTAAAAATGTAGCAAAGTGAACCTAAAATGATGTATACATTAAGCACTTATCACAAACCACAAGCAAGGACACGTTGGCTTACTCTAATATAGGCGTTGAGAATAATAGGGCCATTGGAGTGACTAGCATCATATTGATAGTTACTAGTTAAAGTATACAAAAAAGTACTAGGATTAAACTCCCTAGGCATATGTTGATGGTCTAAATCCAAACTAGGTGGAAAACCAAATAAGCTATTAAAAGCACTCAAATTCAACTCATAAAACTCCCTGTTCAAGTAAAATGAGATATAGCCCTCTTAACACCAAGGACCACTCATGGCTTCAACATGCAAAGTACTCAAAAATTCTAAATTAAGTTCACGATATGTATGACCCCGGGTCTCAATAAATTGACCCATACCCCCACAAGCAAACAACCAACTAACATCATTTACCAATCCCAATCTAATTAACAAATCCTCATCAAAGTATCGAGTAGCTATAACAAGTTTGTTACTCGAAGAATTATACCTAGCAACATGCACAGGATTAGTTAAAACAAACGGGTTAGGAATATTACCTCGGCTTCGCACATTTGTTGAGGTTTGGGAAACCTATTGGGGAGCTGACTCAACGTACTCGCGCCTGGAGTAGTCCTTGTTCCCTTCTTTAGTGCCATGGATATGGATTATGGATGGATGTGGATGCTTGAAAGTCCTAACTATGAAGAAAATGGATGAAAAGGGCAAAAAATGAAAATTTTGTGCAATTAAGGGGTAATGGGGAAGAACTATGGAAGAAAAGATGAAGATTTAGAAGATTAGAAGGTGTAGTTAAGGCGTTGTAGATTGGGGTATGAAGATGGAAAGAGTGTGAGAGAAAGAAGAGTTGAAAATGGAAAATCTAAGGAGAATTGGGGGTAAGGTGAAGAAAATAAGAAGAAAATGAGAAAGAAATGGAAGAAATTTGAGTGAAAACGGTGAAAAATTGAATGTGAGAAGGTGAGTGTTAATGGAGGTTGTAGAAAGAGAAGGAGAGAGTTTAGAGAGAGAAAGATATGAGGTTGAAGAAGAATGGGTGAAAATTTCAGTCACATGGCGTGAAAAACCCTTGACCATGAAAAAATAGGCCTGCCATGGACCGTGGTGTATACCACAGACCCTCCATGGTCGGCTCTGTTTCCACAATTTTTTTGATTTCTAGGCAGAGGCTCCACAGACCAAGTCAAACACCACTAGGATCCATGGTAGCTTTTGTTTGGAGACTTTAAAACTCTCTTATTACACATTTTTTTTTCTTTCTGTGTTTTTTGGCTTTCTACTGTTTTTTTGTTTCTTTGTTGCTTTTTCTTTCCTTTTTTTCTTTTCACTCTTTTTTTCTCTTTTTTTTTCCAAAGAATGCACTAAGTACAATCAAACAAAAAGAAAAACTATCAAAGGGAACTTGAGTTGCCTCCCAAGAAGTGCTCTTTTAAGGACGAGAGCTTTACCTTCACTTCGGTGCTGGCTTGGGGTCGAAAAGGGTATGAGTAGAGGGCCTCTCAATTGGCTCCCCTATAACTCCCAACGTTCTCTTGTCCTGAACCATGAAGTTGAATTCTTGCAATAGAAAGTACCACCTTAAGTAACTAGGATGGAGATCCTTCTTCATCATCAAGTAGTGCCAAATAATGCGATTCGCATATAAAATAATCTTGTAGTGGGCTCCATTAGATGGGCCACTATCGAACTTAACTCCTGAGTTAAAATCATACTCAATACTATCCATAGGAGGCAAAGACATCAGCACTCGAGCAAAACTAGGTGGCATAGGTGCAACAAATTTCACTTTAACATAGTCAAAGTTGGGGCCCTTACTATTAACACATTCAAACATAGGAGGGTCAATACAACAAAAATCATAAGATGTCTTAATCTCATGAGAACCCGTCACTTCTTTATAAGCAAATGAAGAGGAGGAAAAATTGTGGTCTTCAAATAAAGTAAACTCAACATAACACTTCCCCACATCAAATGTTAACCACCCTCCTTTCACATAGATCTTGCAACCGAAAGTGGTCAAGAAGGGTCTCACTAGAATAATCTGGGTATACGCATCTTCGTTCATATCTAGGATGATAAAGTCATTAAGCACACAAAAATCACCTACTTTAATGGAAACATCCCCCAAAATACCCAAAGGGTACTTCATGGAACCATCTGCTAATTGAAATGAAATAGATTTTGGTTGCAAATGTCCTAAATCAAGCTTCTAGAAAATCGAATAAGAAATCAAACTAACACTTGAACCAAGATCACATAATGCCCTAGCAATACTCATGTTTCCAACTATGCATGGAATAGAAAAGCTACCTAGATCTTCGAGCTTAGGAGGAAACACTTGAAGAACCTCTAGACTGCTCCTCTCTCCAAAAGTTATAGTCTCAAGCTTATCACTTTGTTCGTCACTCACAGCTTTGGTCACCTCTTCACCCTCCTCAAACCTCACATCCTCAGAACCCTCTAATTCTCCTCTCAAGATAACACAGTTACACTGCTCATAAGGATTAGGCTCAGTTTTACTAGGAAGTCTACCTAGGAGCGTAGATGAAGAGGTAGCTTGTTGGATAATTTGAGCTTCCAACATCTTATTATGAGTACTAAGCACATCAACCTTAGAAGCTAATTGCTTAGTATACTCATCTTACTTTTGTTGTGCTAAAAGCATACTCTCCATCATAGTCTCTAAGTTAAACTCTTAAGGTACTTGTTGGGGATAGGGCGGCCTTTAAAACCCAGGGGATGGTCTAGCATTCGATTGAGGCGTAAGAGGGGCGTTAGACCTATAGGAGAAATTGGGGCGATTTCTCCAATATGGATTGTATGTATTGGGGGATCATTGTTTGGTCTATGGTTATGGTTGTTGACATAGTTGATGGTTACTAGCATCTTGGGCAAGTGGACTCCCAATTTGGCAATTCACATTTCAATGGTCAACAGAACCACATATTTCACATGATGGGGAAGGGGCATTTGAACTAACAGAATTCACATTTAAATGTTCCAACCTTTGAGACATAGCATCTAGTTTAGCATTTAACAAAGTAATAGCATAAAGCTCTAACTTACCTCTAACCCTCTTGGGTTGGGTTCTCTCATTGGACCATTGGTAGTTATTGAGCGCCATCTCCTCAATTAGGTTGTAGGCCTCATCCTTTGTCTTGTTCATTAATGTGCCACCCGCTGCCGCATCTATAGTAGACCTCACCGGTTGAGTGATGCCATTGTAGCACAATCATTCATCGTTGGAGTTCATGATGTGGGCATAACCACAACAAGTCTTTAAACTGCTCCCAAGATTCATAAAGCGACTCATCTTCCCTTTGAGTAAACATGATGATTTGATTTCTTAGACTCGTCGTCTGCTAGGCAGAAAGAACTTT
Organism: Carnegiea gigantea; assembly: GCA_029747015.1. Lineage (NCBI taxonomy): Eukaryota > Viridiplantae > Streptophyta > Magnoliopsida > Caryophyllales > Cactaceae > Carnegiea > Carnegiea gigantea. The sequence continues at coordinate 450,591 of JAKOGI010000568.1, read as the reverse complement.
ACAAGGAAGGTCTTGGAGAGCTCGTCCCATGTAGTAATCGACCACGGAGGCCATGCATGAAGCCACGACTGCTCTTTGTCCCCTAATGAGAAGGGAAATAATCGAAGTCAGACGACGTTGCTTGAAACACCATTGAGCTTCAAAGTATAACACACCTCTAAAAAGACCAAGAGTTGTAGATTCAAATTCTCCATGAGGATGCCTCCAAACTGAGATTGGTGCACGATAGATATAAGAGCCGATTTCAGCTCAAAATTATTGACTTTCATCGTTAGCCTAGCAATGCTGGATGTGATGTCATGGACACACGGGGTAATGAATTCTCGAAACGTCCTTCGTTGATCTCCTCCACCTCCTGCCATACTTGGAGAAGCTTGTTGGGCTTTGAGCCTTTGCTTCTCTAATTGAAGCTTCTTCTGCCTCAAATGAATGGTACTTCCTATCTTCAGATCGAATTTGAAAGGGAAGGGACTTTGCATAAAAGGGTGGAAGACCTGCAAAAACCACCACAAACACTACCAACGCAAATAAAAAATAACAAAGACAAAGAAAAAAAACGATTAGTCAATTCTGGAAGAACTAAACTCAATATTTGACAAATTTGATCCCTGGCATTGACGCCAAAAACTTGATAAGCCTGTAAACGCACGGGCGTTGTGGTCTAGTCGTTCCCACAGAGACCAACGCAATCTGGGGAATTTTCTAAACAAATTAATCTATCACTGACTTAAGAATTCTATCAATTAAAAACACTTAAGAATATATTTCACCAACTACAAACTACACCCGATAAAATAATGTCTTTGCTTACTCTAATTTGGATGAAACAAAGGATAACAAACATTTAATTTCCCATCCTTTCACTCAAAATGAATTGAACTATTTAAACAAAAAATACTACCATCCTTTCAAAGGGGTTCTTGATTGTGTCTAAAATTAAGAGTCTATGTTGTCAAATTTCCTCTCAACATACAACTTTCTCTTAAAAGTAACTATGTTAAGTCTATACTTGCCTGTTTAATAGTGGATTTCTCCTCTCATTATTTCATCCAACTATTTGATTTGCAAGTTAATTTGGCCAAAACTACTCACAATAATCACAACACAAGATATATTGAAACAGTCCAAATAGAATAAACATATTATGATGAAGATTAAGGATCCAAGTTCATAGTTTGGCTATCAAATCCCAAGACTAAAGAAACTACTCACTCATGATGATTAAAACAAACAAAATAGTTCAATCAAGCAAAACTAATTTGCTGAGTTTAAAGAACAAGGGTAGAGAATAGCTTAGCAACAATGGAGTTTCTTGACAACTTCTTCAATCTTCAAGACTCCAAATGCAAACAATCTTCCTTTCGATCTTGTTTTTGCTCCCGAAAGTGATAAAAATTACAAAACTTTAAGAAATTTCTAAAGTAGATAGGTTAAGGGGTTTTTTCCCCCCTTAAGTAGCTGAGCATGTTTTCATATAGTAGCCATCATCAATTCTCAGCAACATAGGTCGATGAAAACGAAGAGGTGCTGCAGTTTCAGGCCTGCCATGGATCGTGGCAACCCCCACAGACGGTCTGTGGGGGCCTCTATCTCGGAGTTCTCCTGTTCTTCTTTTTCCTCCATGGGCATGGTGACTGGAGGCGTCCGTGGTGAGTCATATATTTGAATTCTGAGGGTCATTGGTTGATCAAAAATGTCTCAAAACCAGCAACAGTCATTAAAGCACTATATCCAAGCGCAAAATGGGATTTTGGGGTGTAACCTAAGCATAAAACTCATAAATCCCCTAAAAATGCATCACAATGAACCTAAAATGATATGCTCTATGGGCACTTGTCAATTAACCTGAAAGGCATAGGTTAATTTTTAAAAACCCGGAGATGCATTGGGGATCCCATGGTTAAGATGTATAAGTCGAGCCCTTCTTTAGAACTAGGCAATATTTCGTAGCCTTCAAATCATTCACAACAACAAAGTGTTTTTCTATAACCATAACTTGGAGAAATAAAGAACTTCTTGCAAGAAGTTTCCTTCCAAAACTTTTAGCTACTTAATCAACTTTGCTTGGAACTGCTGGAGTGTGAAAGTGAGCTTTGTCCCATATTAATAAAATTAAAGGGTTTGACATGTATATAAGCTTATGAGTCACTCTACCCATTGCAATTAGTTTGGGTTGGAATCTAATTTCGAGCTTATATGCAAGATTCTTTGTTTAAGGCCTAATTTATATAAAAGTAAAACATGTGCAAAACTTTACCAAAATACCATTAATATAATAGCATTCCCATAACTCAAACAAATTCATAGTAGGCAAGGTTTAACCTTACCTTGCGAACATCCACCACAAAACACAAGTTAGCTATTTGTGTACATAAATATACATATTTTCCCTTATTATTCTCTTCCATCAAAATTTTCTCTCTTTTTTTTAACAAAATAGTCCCCTACTACCTTAACCCAACTGTTCACATTCTTTATTTCCCAAATTTACCGAAATTGTGGTCCCAAACTTTATTCATATAATTTTTAACAAAATTGGACATGTAAAGCACATGCATCTTCAAGAAGGCACAAGTTCACTCACATGGTCATAATGCCCCATCCAAAACACCATAACCAGCAAAATCCCCACATTTCACCATAAAACCCTAATTTTCAACTTTAAGTCCAGTTTACTCTCATAATTGCAAGATCAAAGCATATAAACATAAACAATACTCAAAATCAAATACATTTTATAATAAATGCAAAGTTCAATTTAATTTAAAATTAGTATAATTAGGGAGAGAGTTACACACTCTGAGTTTTAAATAAAGAGGAAGCCAATTGCAAGCAAAAGGATGGTGAATGGGGTTTCCTTCTTCACCCCAAAGCCTTTCCTCCTTCTCCTTCTTTCTCTCTCCCCCATGCCCTCTTACTATCATGTGTGCATGAGAAATGTGAGAAAGAACAAAACCCCCCCCCTTTGTTTTCTGCTAGACGCCCAACCTTCCTTCCTTTTGATTTCCTTTTCCTTTCTTTTCCTTCCTCATTCTGCATGGAGTAACCCTAGCCACTCCCTTTTCTATTTTTTGACTCACTAAATAGTTGACTAGATAGAAAAGGTAATTAGAGTTTGATCAAATTTAACTCGTGTTTGACTAGAAGTTGACCCACATTAAGAAATATTATATAATTTAAATTTCAAAATTAAAAGCATCTATCTCAATCACATATAATTATGAAAAGTTGTTATGCCTAAAATAATATATCAAAAAATCACAAAATTGACTGAATGAATCCACTACATTAATCCAACTCACATAATTAGCTACAACGAACTTCATGATCTTTACAAACCCCCAACGTCTTTGATAAAATAAAGAGAGTAGAATTCCAAAAGAAAACTTATGTGTATTATGAATAACACATTACACATATATTATAATAATGCAAAAAATAGTTAGGAGTGGAAGCAGACCTCCTCCTGCCCCAATGAAAATCCGCCCCTGCATGCATGATTTAGGGTTCTTCAAGTTGGATTTTGGACGGGTTTCGTAATTTTGAACTCAATTTTGCATCTTCCTAAAAGTTTTTTTCCCCGTAGATTGTCTGTACTAAGTTTTCTTGGTAAAACTCTAACTGTTAGATTTACACTGTATTTGGATTGGGATTAAAGGAGGGGAAAGAGGGGGAAGAGAGGTTAATTAACCCCTCTTTTCCTAATTTAAAAAAAAGGATGAGGAGAAGGAAGGGGAACACTTCACCTTCATTAACCCCCAAAATTCAATTTTTATTCTCTCCAAATTGAGGGTGAATGGAGGGGAGGGGAAGTGTTATTAAAAATTTTAATAGTAATTTTTTCTTTCCCTTCCCCTCCCATCCCCTCTCTTTTCTAATCCAAACATAATACATATAGTTAACCCCCTTCACCTCCACTTCAAAGCCAAACAAGGTAAACACATTTTTCCTCCCCTCCCCTCCATTCCCTTTATTAACCTCCCCTCCCCTTCCCCTCTAATATCCAAATACAGCGTTAGGAACGAATAATGCATAACTTGAGAAAAATTTGGGAGGAGGTATTTCATTGACTTTAACAATATGACCGACCACAGAAAATTTAATTAAAAAATGAATTAAAACCTATGTCGACTGGCAAAAATTAGACATGCTAAGATTTTAAAATAAATAAATGACACAGAGTAACTTAAAAATAATGCAAATGACATTTTTAATCAAAGTAGCTAGTTTAGTGACGGTTTTCGCCATGCACTTTCATAGATGAGCACGCAAGCCCCTTGCATCAGGTCGCGCAACAACATCAGCCTTTGTTTTTCTCAAGCGAGCTGTCCCGACTCCACCCTCCACGAAGGTTAATAACGCAGGCGCTAAATTGCAGAAGGAAGGCAGCAATGGCTGAAGCAGAGGGATTGAAGAAAGAATGCGGGCAAGGACAGCAGCACCAAGAAGAGAAAGAGAGAGAAATCGGAGCAGTCTTAGAGGAAATGAAGCCTTGGGAGCAGCACTCTGCTGTCATAAGCATTCCTCGCTTTGATTATAATGCTCCTTCTCTTCTCCGTCATTCTCATTCTGGGTTCCTTATTACCTGCCCCATAAGTAAGTTGCTTTCTAGTTCTCTTTCTATGGCTATTTTGTCATTTTTCTGAGTTGCGTTTTTAGTATCTCACCTAATTTGAATTGGGTTTTGGAATTTGGGTTGTGCTCATCTCATGCTTCTCAATGCTCTTGAGTCTCGCCCCTAAAGTTCGAAATTTGATGGATGAACAGATTTCTTGACCTAGTGATGCAAGGGATTGGAGCGAATTACATCATTCTATGTAATCGTTCTTATTTCTATGATGTCATGTTAATTGCTAGTGAGTGCTCAAAGCAAACCATAGTTATGCAACGTAGAAATGCATTAATTATCTGTACATATGATTATTTGAGTAAAATAGGCATTGAATTTCAATGGGGAATTGTATTGGATTTGGAATTTAGATTCTACTTCAAGTGCTCCTAGCTATCACGGTTCTTGTTCATGAAGTTCGGGTCTTGTATCTGAACTTGTTTCAAAATGTGTACGTAACCCTTTTAAAAGTGAAACTTAGTGGCTATTGGTGGAGAGTGTTGTTGTGAGACGTAAAATCAACAAAATTATATGTGGCACATTATCCAAGTATTATAATTTGAGTGAACGCAGGTTTTTGTTATAGTGAACTGGATCTTTAGAAGGAAAGCTCTGGTTAGGTTGTGCACGTCATCTCGTGATCATACTTATTCACATTTCCTGAGCTAAGAATTTGCATTATGATATATTACGAATGCGCAAATGATGTATATTCTTTGAATTCGAAAAGCATGAACTGGTTGCTAGGACTGAAAAATTGCAGGTATTTCATTATGATACGAGATGTTGCTAAGTGAATGTACCGAAACCAAATCAGCAATGCTATTAGGACGGCAACCAGAGTCGAACAATATTTAACAGGGAACAATTATAGGAATTGTCAGATGACAAGTAGGGCACTTTCATCTGGCTCATGATTCATCACTAATCATTTACAGAAGTTTGTTTCCTGGTAAGAGCAGACTTATACACAAGTTTGCCGAGATACTAGCATGAGCTATTGCTATCAGAATGGAAGATTCTATATCAGAATCAGGATTTATCATAAGTAGAACCTTTACTAACTGCTAGGATGTACAATCAATTGGCAGAAAGGAGTTGAGAAAAACTTTTAGTCCTATCTGTTGGCTGTGGATACCAACCTACATTGAGATACAAGGCTGAGGCAGCAGTTGGAACTGCTGTCTGCATTATCTCTCTGGTTCATGGAGAATCTACCATCCATAAATCTGAGAGTTTGTTCATTTGCTCCAGATCATAGGAGAATTGGGAATCCATCAATCTGAGAGTTTGTTCAGGAAAAGATTAGCACCTTTGCAGCTGTGGAAACTTTGTCGGCAGATGTGTCTTTTATACATTGATTTGTATACAAGCAAATTATGCTACTCTTTGCGTCATTCATTTCTCTGTTTGCACTTTGCATGTTATAGACTGATTAAATGTAACTGATTCATGCCTCATTCCTTTGATCACTTTGGATGTTTAAGCTTGCTAGGATTTGCTGTAGTGTTTATTTCTTTTGTATAATATATGATATTTATCATTCATATTATCCTGATTGTCATTTTCCAAGTAACTTATCATATGTTTCTATGTCAAAGTCTTCCCCCATCTCCCATGCCTTCCTCATTAGATTTTCACTGTTGCAAGATGACACCCCTACATTAGGTACCGTAAATAGCAAAATGAACAAGCGGGGGGGGGGGGGGGGGCATGTTTTCAACTACTTCTTGCTGCTGATCTTTTATCATATGAAGTTGTCATAGTTAATTATTAGGTGGCATTTGGAGAGTGGAAAGGTGTTTTCTTGCATATTATGTATCGGTATCAAGGGAATGAAAACAAGTTCCTACTCAGACTTGTGGATCTTTATTTCTTGTTAGTGGTAATTAGATGCAGATGAAAATCCTAGAGAGAGTCTGCTTCGATTGCACTGTAAAATACTTCTATGTCCAAGGTCCAAACCAAGTCAACCCAAATCCGCCCGAGAGTGTCTACTTCTGTGTGTGCGCGTTTTGGGGTGGGGGATTTGAAAATAAGCTGCCTTACCTCCAGAATAGAATTGAGAAGGTTATTAAAGTACCAAGATATAGCATCTGCATGAATTCTCATGTAGAATCTTTATTGCTTTGTGCTATTAAATTTTGTGATTGGATGGTCAAGTTGGACATGCTTTTAAGTTTCAAGGTCCTTTTATTTACAGAGAGGGAGAAAAGTGCAACCAAAGAAGCAATATCCATCCTTGAAAAGGTTTTTCCTGATAATCTTCTATCTTCATATATTGTGACATCCTTTCTTTTGTTTTGTATTGCATTTTACTGTAGCTGTTTATTTTTGTCTCTTTAATCTGGCATATTTGTGTTTTCCCTTGTAGAATTTTTTACTCACATGAACTTTGATGTGATATGCTTTCAATCAATGGCCTTCTAGTCCCAATTTTGCTTTTTTCTTTTCTTTTAATAATATCTGATTGGAATACAATTTTTCTAGTGATGATCTTGAACCTTGAGTTGAGCAAGGTCCATACATTCTTGTACGTCTTACATCTATAGTTTTGTACATTCAGTTTGGAAAAAACAAAAAAAAGTTTTCATAGTTGTGGACATCCACCAACCTTTTACACCATCTTTACGTCAAGTCTAGTCCTTAGAGTCCACTTACTATGAAGTGAGAATGTATTTTTGGGATGAGATGAGTATCAATTCCCCCCCCCTTCCAGTTTCAACTTAATAGTAGGCTAGAGGGCCCGGAACAAATGTGTAGTGATCTTAGTTTCAGCTTACTAATGGATGCATGATCAAGAATATATAAATCAAGTACATATAATTTGAGAAGTTTTTTCTTTAGTTAGTCTAATTAAAACTGGAAGCTACTTTACTTTTTGCTTAGCTACGAGCATAGAAATTCTACTTAATGAAGGTTTAGAAACAGAATTCTGGATTTCTTGTAATGACTTGGAAAGTGTTACCTGAAAATCTCCACTGAAATGTTTTATTAGACACTTCTATTTTGAAGCAAGTAATTAGAGTTGTCCTATCCTGAAAGTTGAATTCCTTCAAAAATCAATCTTGCTGTTATTAATGGCTTCCATAGTAGGACCAAGTTTATTTAGATGACTTCTTCAAAGGCATTTCCCCATTGTTATGAATGGGTATACATTTGTTGGATCATTGGTTGTGGTAGCTCGGAGAAAATGGACCTGTACTGGGTCACTTTAATGGATCCAAATCTAAACATGTGAGACATACCCTAAGAGCGCCCCCCCCCAAAACCCCCCCAGAAAAGGGGGAGGGGGGGGTTCCCTTAGGCATTCCAATGACTTATATTAATAGGATTGCTTTCATTTGTACAATCGGCATCTTGTTATGGCATTATTAAAAGTATATTGCTCATGAATGTTGATCTCCGTTGTGATTTGGAAAATGTTTACAGTGCCTTGAATCTAATGGTAGTGTGTGCCTTACGGGATCTGATGCAAGTTCAAATGTTAAAAGAAGGAAATTATGCTCATCTGATGGAGAATCTTCAGGAATTGTCAGTAAGATCATCCTCCCTCCTTTGTGCTTACGACCAAGTAATAGTTCATGTCTAGTTGGCATCTATCCTCCAATTTAAATTGTGGAAGCTATGGCTTACTTTGAATGCTCATTTGAAGGTGAGTTTCCGAAAGATGAGTCTCTATCATCTGCAGAGGCCGACAGTTCTGTCAAGCAGACCCCTAATCTCTTGTTGGTAAAGGTGACAAGAAGTGGGTTGGTTCTCTTGATTTTCCCCAAAGGCAGTTCCCTTGATCCTGTTGGAATTGTTTCTCTTGTAAATCAATCTTTGGAATCAGGAGTGTTGAAGCGTCCTCTGTAAGTACTTGGATTGACCTTGTTTTGAAAAGATTATTAATCACTGCTACTCTTCCCCGACCCCTCCCTCATTGGATAAGGATCTATCTCTGCAACTCATTGCTGTCACCTATAGCGCAGGTTGATACCTGGTTTACTGCCATCATCATTGCTATTGCCATTCCGTCACTATGGGCCCCTGTAGGTCCTTCAATGTAGATTCATGTTCTTCATTGTAGGATCAGATCATACATTGATTAAGATACTTTTTATTACTTGAGGAGCTGGTACATGGAAAATTGATTATAATGGTAGAATGGTTCCCTTTTCTGTTAATATCCAGGGTTTATAGAGAAAACGAGTGACTATTGGTTATGGGGACACACAAATAGTAGAGGATGGTCCAGTTGTGTTAGACTTTCATTGGAGAGTAGTCGTTTGGGTCAGGAAATATCATAGAGGTAGGACCTGGTGTGTGATCTGATTGTTGAAAGAAGAGGAGGTGGTGATTTAGGGATCCACCTAGTGGTTTCAACTTTCAAATGCTAGTGTCCAAATCTACAAGCGGCGATGAAATATTTTTTGCAGACATAGTTGCTCTTCTGTTTTATTGGACTCATATGAGTCCTTTCTGCTCTTATCATCAAAGAGTATGTAGGAGTAAATTATTGAATTGGAGCAAGGAAGAGCAATCAAGGGCTGTCCGCTGATCTTTCCAAAGTTCCTAGTTGTGTTCTGCATGTAAGGATTGATGTGTCTTGTAACTTATGTTTCCTTAAAGATGACAAAGAGTGCCAAATCAGAAAAGGGAATATCATGAGGACATAATGGATGGGAAAGCTTTGACATTGAAGTAGAGATTACCTGTTTTTTAGGGAAATCATAAATCTATCTTCAATACCAGTACCAACAAGAAGCGCTGAGGTACAATTTTCTTGAGTAAAGTAGGAGGAAAAGTTATTGTCCACCTTTAGGACCGCTGAAAAAGTGTCCACATGGCAATTGTTTCAGCATGAAGCTGGATTCTAATTGACTATAGCATAATTCCTCATGAAACAATCATCAACTTCAGTTTTGTGAAATGTTAGGAAGTGGAAAAGGTTTTTAATCTAGAATCTGCCAAGATTGTAGAAATTGCCTTTCTATAATCCATGGGTAAGGCACTATTGGTGTATACTGTAATTAGTGAATAAAGAATTGTAATATTTTATTTTTTTAATTCACAAAAGAATGTCCATTGTTGACAGTGGAGGATCTAATCATTTAGAATAGGGGTGTCCACTAATTAACGTCACCACTAATATACACTACTTTAAAAAAGAAGTCATTCTAATATGCCCTACTTTAAAAAAGAAATCATTTGATACATACTATGGTAGTCTATTTTGCATAGGTGCTCCGTCTCGTATTTTTTTTTTTCAAACCTTCCGTCTTGTATTTCCGCACTAGCGAAACTTGATATGCAATAATATTATGCCCCATTTTTCTACTCCAAAAAAACTATGGTAGTCTACTACTATGTATGTTTTATGCGGTTCTCCATAATTTATAGTTGACAATAAATTGTGTCAAAATCGTAGAATATTACTATTATGTACCATTTACTAAAACCGTGGTTACAAAGCACAAGCATCAGCACCAAGTAATAAATCCCCCAAAAAATAAACATCAAGCCATGAAGTGAACATGCTAAACATGAAATAAAATCACAAATACGCAAACTCCACCATCAAAAGGAAGTTTTTAGAAAAAAAGAAATCAGCATCAAGTTCAAATCAGTGATTAGTTCGAATTAAAGAAAATTCTGTGCCAAGAGCATGTTGCAACTAAACAATTGAAAAAATAAGTAATAACAACAAAAGAATTAAAGATAATAGTATTAGATTAAATTAAAAGTCTAAAATGCACATAAGAGAGATAGACAGAGGGAGACTGGGAAAGAGATATGGGAAAATGCAATGTAGTTTTACGTAAGAAGAGGAGAGAAAGAAAGATTTGGACTTTGGAGCATTTAATTCTATTTTATTTTTCTATCAATTTTCAACTTCATAGCTGTAGTTTGTATATTTAAAAAAAAATGTTAATTTGTGGGCTGAGTGTGTCTTGAGGATGTCCATAACTTTTTGGGCCAATTGTAGGAGTGTCCATATATATCAATATGAATCCCCTCAAAATAGCTCATTGCAATTTTTTTGGGGCTAAGGGTGCCCATAGACACCCCTACACCATACAGAGATCCACCCACATTGTTAAATGCATTTAACAGGGTGATGCATTTGTGATTAATAAATAATAATTATAATTTTGGTTTCCAGAGAGATGCACCTTTAGTGAGTTAATTGTATAATAATATTATAGTGGAATAAAGAATCTAATTTTATTATCTTATTCATGCGATTCATTCATGGACAATTTGTTTGTCATCTCCGATATGCCAAACAATTTGGCATTTTATGAAAACAATTGTTTTCTTTTCGTAAAAGGTGTGTTCATTGGAAAGAGTTGGTTGATCATTTGTAAATAGTTGGCATTGGTCAACATATGAAGTAACAAAAAAAGGCAAGATGAATTTTATTCATCTTCTCACATTTCATTAAAGATTCTCAAGTTATTTCGAGGGAGCTTGAGGCTTTGTTGTATCTTGGGGTAACTTGCCCAAGTTTTATTTCCCGATTAGTCTGGCAATATTACCAAAAGGCATCTTAAATATTTTTCTTTACTCCTTTGTACTATTTTCTTCGGCAATTCATCCCTAACTATATTGTAATATTTCCTTTGTCAATATATAAATTTATGCTTTCTGAAAGTGTCATTAAATGGATTAAACTAATGGTTAGTATAGGTACTTTAAGGTGTAATGAAATTTTAGGTGTCCTACGATTAAACCAGAACTTCTTGCATTAAAACTGAAAATACCATACACAAATATATATTGAATCAAGATGTTATTTCTTTGTTGGGCATTTATTATGGCCTTGTGCCTGTTTACATGAATATTTCCAAGGGCCAACTCCAAAACTCTTGTTTAAGATGGCACCAACTTCATGTTCGTGTCTAACCCCATATTTGTTATCCAAATAACAAAATAGGTTCTTGACCTTCTTGCTAACACAATATCTGAATAGTGCTTTAACAAATTACTAATGACTTGTTTTTACTTCTTAAACTTTACACATTAGTTGGTACTAATCGAAAATTCGGTTACCATTATTAGCATTTTATTCTAGGACTTTCAGCCCCATTCCTATAAAAGCCTCGTTTACCATCCGCCTTGGCCATCGCTTAGTAAGAGGTTCTACCAAATTACGTCTAGACTTGACATATATAATGCTAGTTACTCCACTTGTAATCAATTCTCTGACATAGTCATGTGTGAGGTTTATATGCCTTGACTTTCCATTGTAAATATTATTGTAACCTCTAGACTAGACTGGTTGCCCCACTGTCACGGCACAAGGAAAGGGAAATCGTTGGCGTAGCTTGTGGCCCTAACTTTATTTCTGTTAACAAATTTCTTAGCCATTCGCTTCCTTGCCTGTTGCAGCTAAAATTACAAGCTACAAACTCCGATTCCATAGTTGAGTGTAGTATACATGTTTGTTTACTAGAAGCCCAACTTATGGCTCCTTGTGCTAGGGTAAAAATCCACCCAAAAGTGGATTCATTATCTTCAGCACTTGTAATCTAGCCGGTCTGAGTATCCTTCTAACGCCCTTCGATAAGCTCTATAAACTGAGTTTAATGCAATGGTTATTTTATTCTATTTTATTTTTATTTTTACAAAGATAACCAAGGATTCTACCAACAGCTTTCTAATGCTCAACATCTGGTTTATGAGTATATCTAGAAAGTTTGCAAACTGGAAAAGCTTTTGCAAAATCTATTCGAGTAGAATGCATGATCAAACTGCCCACTGCACCAGCATAATAAAGTTGTGCTATTATTCTCCTAGAATTTTCATGTAATTTCATGCTGAATTCATAAGGAGAACTTGCATCTTTAATAGCCAAATGTTTGAACTTGTGAAGCATTTTTTTCAATATAGTGAGATTAATTTAAGAAAAATCCTTCATTATTTCTCAAAACCTTTATATTCAATATGATATCTATTTCATTCAAATCTTCCATTTTGAACTTTGCACAAAGATATTACTTGGTTCTTGAAATTCCAAGGATAGTGGTACTAAAGATTAACAAGTCATCAACATATATACGTGTGATAACTCGGTATTCTCTAGTGAATTTGGAGTAGATACATTTATCAACGTCATTATGCATATGCTTGAAACCATATGACAAGATAGTGGAGTCAAGCTTCTCATGGCATTTGTTTTGTTGCTTGTTTGAGTTGTTTCAAACCATGTAACGACTTAATTGATTTGTAACTTCCTTTTCATTTCCTAGAAAAACTAATCCCTCTTGTTGTTCTAGATACTCTTCTTCCTTTAGACCTCCATTCAAAAAGGCAGTTTTAACAGTCATTTGGTGCACACATAAGTTATAAATAGAAGCCAAAGCAAATAGCACCCTAATAGACATTAGTCTTACCACAATAGCATATGTGACACAGTAGTCTATACGACTATACTCTTCATTTTGACTATATCTTTTAATGACCAATTTTGCCTTAAATGTTTTTTCACTAACCCATTTATACTTTGCTCTAAATACTCATTTACATCCTAATGGCCTACATTTAGGAGGGAAATCCTCTAAAGTCCAAGTATTATAACACATGATAGAACCCGTTTCAACATTTATAGCTTCTTTCCACCCCGGTGCTAATTTAGAGAACATTGCTTCACCAAATGTTTTAGGATCATGTTCTAAATCCACTATGATGGGTACTAACTTAAATACTTTGTTCCTATTTCCTTCTACCAGAAAAATTACTATACTAGGAGAAACAATATTGGCTCCAAAATACTTACGGTTCTTAACTCTCTACTTCTACTAAGCTCAATAGATTCGTCACTTGCTCTTTTTTGTCTTTTTTTTTTTTTTTTCCACCAAGGACTCTCGGATTTTGGGGATATTAATGTCATTTGATGTTTCATGTTCTATTGAGCCAGTTGCAATTTATTTTCAATAAAATCAACTTATGTGGACTATACATACTCAAATCCAAAAATCTATAAGCCTTTTGAATTTTGTGCATCCTGCAAAAACACTTTTGTTCTCTTTATTCCCAACTTGGATCTGTAAGGATCCATGACCTTATAGAATGCAATGCACCCTACTCTTTAAAGTATTGTTTGTCGGTTTTCTCCCTTTCCAAAATTCATGAGGAGAAATTTTGCTCTTTAAAGATGGTACTCTATTGTGAATATGGCATGCAGTTATTAACGCCTTAGCCTGTAAATTTATTACTAATTTTGCATTTAAAATCATAGCAAAAGCCTTAGTGCGTAAATTTATAGGTAGTTTTGCATTTAGCATTTGTCATTTCCGCTACAGTCCTCTTCCCCCCTCCTTACTAGACCCGTGTGTTGGGATTTAGAGGGTGCCTTCCTTTGGTGTATCATACCAACAACAACAACAACAACAACTACTCCCAGTGTGGGTCCCGCTTTCGCGGGGTCTGGGGAGATCCAGCTGTAGGCAACCTTACCCCTACCGGTATTCCTACCCATAGAGAGGTTGATTCCTTAAGACCCACAAAACAGTTTTTTGAAAAAGGTTTAAAGAGAAAACGATTGCAAATCAAAAACCAAGGAGGGAAAAATATGCCGGAGAGCAAAATAAACAAGGAGTAGAGACATACCTCAACCGACCATGGGCGCTAGATGCCGTCACATCTCAGAACAGCATGACCTGCAGACAAGCACATCCAAAACCTTACCTGCCCCACCCCACCGAAGTTACTACCACCTACGCGGCCGGTCCCCTACTCAGAGACCTTAATCCTATCCCGCCACAACCTCCTATCCTGAGCCATGTCCTCCGTCAGACCAGCAACTCTCAGGTCCTCTCTAACCACTTCCTCTAGGCTCTTCTTCGGTCTACCCCTCCCTCTCTTTCCACCGGGGGGGACGATCATCTCGCACCTCCGCACTGGGGCGGTCACACTTCTCCTCTTTACGTGGCCGAACCATCTGAGCCTCGATTCTCTCATCTTCTCCTCTATGGGGGCCACTTCAATTAAGCTCCTGATTACTCCATTCCTAATTCTGTCCAATCTCGTAAAACCACACATCCACCTGATCATTCTTATGTCAGCTACCATCAACCTTTGGGCCTGCGTCTTCTTTAGAGGCCAACACTTCGATCCATAGAGAACAGCCGGTCTAACTACCATCCAGTAGACTTTGCCTTTCAATCCTAGGGGCACTCTCTTGTCACACAGTACCCCTGACGGTGACTTCCACTTTTGCCAACCCACTCTTATCCGCCGGCTAATATCCTCGTCAATGTCCCCATTTTGCTGGATGATCGAACCCAGATACTTAAATTTAGCAACCTTTGGTATCACCCTTCCATCCAGAGTGATTTCTCCTCCCTCTTCTATCCTACCACTGAAACAGCAATGGAGGTATTTCGTTTTTGATCTACTTAATCGAAAACCCCTAGCTTCCAGCGTATGCCTCCAACTCTCCAACCTGTCATTCACCCCCTGCCTGGTCACATCGATAAGAACGATGTCATCTGCAAATAACATGCACCAAGGCACCTCGTCCTGGATTCCTCTCGTGAGTTCATCCAAAACTAAAGTGAAAAGAAACGGGCTTAGGGCGGAGCCCTGATGAAGGCCCATACTAACAGCGAAGTCGTTAGAGACCCCTCCCGGTGTCCTAACACGCGTCCGCCCTCCCTCGTACATATCCTTGATTGCACGGATGTACGCGGGCGACACCCTTTTCTCTTCGAAACACCTCTACGAAACCTCCCTCGGGACTTGATCATATGCTTTCTGTAGGTCAATGAACACCATATGGAGATCCACCTTTCTATCCCTGAACAAGCCCATGAGCCCTCTGAGGAGGTGGATCGCCTCAGTGGTCGACCTGCCTGGCATGAAACCAAATTGGTTCTCTGAAATCTCTACAACCTCTCGTAACCTTCTCTCAATCACCCTCTCCCATAGCTTCATAGTGTGACTGAGCAGCTTGATGCCCCTAAAGTTATTACAAACTTGAATATCCCCTTTGTTTTTGTACAGTGGGATGATTGTGCTGGCCCTCCACTCTCTGGGCATCTTGGCGGTCCTGTAAATAACATTAAACAGCTCCGTGAGCCGCTCTAGCCTTACCTCCCCCATAAACTTCCAAACTTCCACTGGTATCTGGTCTGAGCCCACCGCCTTCCCATTCGCCATCTTTTTCAAGGCCTCCCTAATCTCCTCCTTTGCTATATGGTCGCCCCCTCGCTGATCACTACACTCTCCGCCCCTACTACAGTCGTCTCGCACTCCTTCCCCATTTAGAAGTTTAGCAAAGAACCTTTGCCATCTCTCTCTAATATCATCATTCTCAGTCAACACCTTACCTTCTTCGTCCTTGATGCACTTTACCACCCCCAAATCCCTAGTCTTCCTTTCCCTCGCTCTAGCCAGTTTGAAAACCTCCTTCTCCCCTTCCTTCGTCCCCAATCTATGGTACAGTCTATCAAAAGCCTGACTCTTTGCTATTGCCACCGCCTTTCTTGCTATCTTCTTGGCCGCCTTGTATCCAATCTTCTTTTGCTCCCTCTCTTCCTCTGAACTGCTGCTCATGAACTCTGCGAAAGCCTCTTTTTTGGCCTTGACTTTCTCCCTTACCTCTTCGTTCCACCACCCGGCGCCTTCCATCCTGTTCCCGCCTCCCCTGGAAAGACCTAGGGTTTCCTTAGCCGACCTTCGTATGCAATCCGCCACAACCTCCCACATCGAATCGGCGTCTTCTGCCCTCCTCCAAGCTCCCTCTTCGGCTATTCTTTCCGCTATTAACCCCGTCTTCTCCTTCGTGAGGGTCCACCACTTTATTCTGGGTTCTCCGACTCTCCTATTCGTCCTCCTAGGATACTTGAACTCTGCATCTAAAACCAACAACCTGTGTTGAGTTCCCAGAAACTCGCTAGGAATCACTTTGCAGTCCTTACACAATCTCCGACTTTCCAGTCAATCTGGGTCTTGCAAGAGCTGCTCTTGAAGGTCACTAGGTGATCCTCCTTCTTCTTGAAAAAGGAATTGGCCACCAACAAATCAAAGGCCACCGCAAAGTCCAACATAGAGACCCCTTCCGCGTTTCTCTCTCTGAAACCTAAACCCCCGTGGACCCCATCATAACCTGCTGCCTCCGCGCCGATATGGCCGTTAAAGTCTCCTCTTATGAACAGTTTCTCGCTCCGAGGGACCTCTTGGGTGACCTCATCTAGATCCTCCCAAAAGAGTTTCTTAGTTTCCTCTGGCAGGCCTACTTGGGGCGCATACACGCTCACCACGTTCACAAAAATTGAGCCCACCAAAACCTTAATGGCCATAATCCGATCGCTCTTACGCCTCACTTCGACCACTTGGTCCGCCAAATCCTTCACAACTAGGATGCCAACTCTATTTTTCGCCTTGGTTGACCCCGAGTACCAAAGCTTGTACCCATCAATCTCTCTAGCTTTAGCCCCAACCCACTTTGTCTCCTGAACGCACGCTATACTAATCCTACGCCTACGCAAAGACTTAACTAATTCTATCGACTTACTCGTGAGAGACCCAATATTCCAGGACGCTAGACGTATCTTCCGCAACTCTAGATCCCTCCGCAACCCAATATTCAGGTGTATCATACCATGTCCACAAAATTGATCAAATTCTTGAGAAAAATATTCTCTTCCTCTAGCACTAGTCACTATGTAAGACTTTAATTTTCTTTTCCTTTTGATCCTCAACAAATGGCCCTATATTCTTTAAATTTATCAGAAACTTCATCTTTAGCTCTTTACAAATAAATATATGTGAACTGTGAAGGATCATATGTAAAAAAAAATAAAATATCTCGTTCCTCATTTACTCGCTTAGTTTTAAAAAGTCCGCTACAGGCACACCTAGGTGTGAGGCTACTAGGTCAGCTCCTTAGAGGGAATGAGGTGTGCCCAGTGATTCAAAACGCGGATTCGGTCGCGGTTGCGGTTTCAGTCGCGGTGGCGCGGGTACGGTATGATACGCTTGTTACGGAACGGATCGCGGTTGTCGCGGCGTGAAATGGTTCACATAGTGCTTTTTCGGTTGAATTTATACTTTTTTAGCTTTGTACTACAACTATGTAAGTAATTGTATTATTAACATAATTTTTGGTCATATTTGTAGACGAAGATCATTCATAACCATTACCCATTAATGCCTTGCGATTAATTAAAAGTTTGAATTTATATGCTAATATTAACTGAATATGAAATGAATTAAACTATATAAACAACTTATTATGAATAACTATATAAACAACGTACTATGAAATGAATAATTAATTAAACTATATAAACAACTTACTATGAAATGAATAAATATTAAAAACTAATGCAACCTTAGAATCATAATTTGAAGCAAAAAAAAAATAAAAAAAAAGAAACCCCTTACAAATTACAGCTTGATTGAAATAAATAAATATTAAAAACTAATGCAACCTTAGAATCATAACTTGAAACCAAAAAAAAAAGAAAAAGAAACCCTTTACAAATTACAGCTTGATTCACGCGTCCACTTGAAGCTTCCACAGGAAGCCTCCCCGACTCTTACCCGTCAAAATTATGCATGGCTTCTTCGGTTCCTCCTCACCAAAATGCATACAGCTTCTCTCTCTTCTCTCTCCTTTGGGTCAGCTGCTCAGCTCTATTTTGTTCTGGCCTTCTGGGTTTGCTTCGTTGCCTCTGTTCGTCTCTCTCTCGATCTGCCTGGCTACTGCTCTCTCTCTCTGTTCCTCTTCAATGAATCTGGGTGCTCGAATGCTGCTTTCTCTCTGTTCCTCTTCAACGATTCTGGGCCTGCTCGAATGCTTCAAAACCTCCAATGGTGCTTGACTTCTCCTGCTCGATTCTGGGCAATAAAGCAAGCAAATTAGTCCTCTTCAACGAAGGTATGTCAAAAACATGCAAATAATTTGTTAAGTTTGTAGATTTGTGGGTTTTTGCTCTGCTTTGTTTGTCTTCAACCTGAAAGTCACCGAATTGTCTTTTTTTTGCCCGGTCCACTCGTCCGTTCCCCGTTCCGGTACAGATGGAACGGCCGTTCCACAATGACACGTTTTACCCACCGAGTTTTCGCCCAAACTGGGAACGCCAAAGTGAAAAACCGCGTCAACTCGGCCGTTCCGGCCCGGAACGGCCGAGTTTTGAATCCCTGGGTGTGCCTCAAGGATGCAAGGCTATATCTTCCCTCTTTTTCTTCTTTTTCTTAGCCTTGCCTTTACTCTTTTTTTCCTTTTCCTTCCTTGGCTGCTAAAAGATGCACTATGCTTGTACGATAAGTGTGTGCATTGGAGAACTTTGATGATAAGATAACATATCTTCAAGTTATTTGTGGTGTTAGTAATTAACTAATTATATTGTTGTCTAATTACTTTTATAATGCATTTATCTAACTTGTTTTTGCAAAATATGCTTTGTGAAATGGGAAAGACTTTTAAAAACTTTTGCATACAAGTGTGCGTTGCAGCCATGATGAGTGCTTCTTTGCCTGGCGCCTTGCGCCTTGCACTTTAGGACCCTATGTGCTTTAGTTCGCCTCATGGCTTTCAAAACTAAATCTCTGTTCTTTTCGTAATTGAATGGACCCAACCCACTCATTGCCACTCCCACCCACTCCTTCCTACTCCTACCTATAACTATTATTTTCTATATTTTGAAAACTTTTGTAATTGATGTAATTGTGTATACGAATAATTTGATAACAAATATGAAAAGTTTTATTTATGTTTTGGATGTTATGGAAATATTTGTTAGTCGTGCCGAAAATTGTAGATAACGT
Source organism: Carnegiea gigantea (assembly GCA_029747015.1). Taxonomy (NCBI): domain Eukaryota; kingdom Viridiplantae; phylum Streptophyta; class Magnoliopsida; order Caryophyllales; family Cactaceae; genus Carnegiea; species Carnegiea gigantea. Next base: position 431,219 of record JAKOGI010000568.1, on the reverse strand, counting down.
AATTTTTGTCATATATATTGAAGAAATAATAACTTTTTTTCTGCGTTGTTAAGCAAGTGTTAGATTTTTGTGACTAGTAGATATTTTGGGTTTGATTCTTTATATGAAAGATATACTTTTTTTTTACGTGAGTTACAAAATGTTTTTTATAGGTCACCAAAGCGTGGATGGTTGTTACTATATGTGTAACAGATTTATTTTTCGTTCATTGTAATTTGGGACCAAATTTGCAGATGTTTTTTCTGTCATAATGAAGGAACGTGTAAATTTTTTTGGCGTTGCTTGTACTTCATGACAGGAAGTGCAGATGTATTGTACGTGTATTTTGAGCAGATATTTTTTTCCATATGCATTGGTAATAAAATATTGAAAGTTTTTCACACAAATTGCAGATGATTTTTTTCCATATGCTGAGGGCCTATTCTTTTCATTAGGAAATATAGGTTGGTAAATTGGTGAAGTTGGTTGAGATTGGTCAAAATGGGTATTTTTGATGTTAAAGTGGGTATTTTTTAATTGAAATGGATGGAAGTGGGTATTTTTTTTATTGAAGTGGGTTGAAGTTGGTTAAAGTTGGTTGAAATTGGTTGAAATGGGTAGAATTTTTTTTTTTTTTTTTTTTTTTTTTGGGTGTGATGGGTAGAAATTGGTTAAAATTGTGGGAAATGGGTTGAAGTTGGTTAAAGTTAGTATTTTTTTTATTGAAGTTCGTGAAGTGGGTTGATGTGGGTTGAAGTTGGCCTAAACATGTGTGTATTTTTTTCGTTGTTCATATTTGATTAATATATGAAAAAAATACATCCGTAATTTGTTTTGCAAATAACGAAAACTACAATTTTTTGGGGGTAACAACGGCCACGAAACAATATTTCGTACTTGAATCAACACAGAAAAATATTTTTTTCAGTCTGAAAAATTTTTTTATCATCGGTAATTACTATCACAAATAAAAGATTACATTAAAGAAACAAAATACGTAACTTACATCAATTCTCCTATTTCATTCAACTATTTCCCACTTCTTCTTACTCCTTTCCCCCCTTTCCCACACTTAAAAAAAATGCAACTATTTCCCACTCCCACCCACTCCTTTCCCCCTTTCCCACTCCCACCCATTCCACACATGTAATTTTCCAACGAAAAGAACAGGGCCTAAGTTGTTTAGTAAGTTGACCATTTATTTCACATATATGATATATTTGAATGTATAAGATACAAAAACTTATACCTCTTTTAGTTCTATGAAAAGGTTTCTGGTCACTTATACTCCAATGCAAATTTCACATTTTCCACAATTATCATGTTCTTATGAAATGTAATCATGCGTGGGCATAAATTTTAAAAATCTAAAATTTAAATACCCTAGTCTAGCATGCCAGAAAGAAGATGATACAAGAAGCAAATGTGGCATTTATTTCAATAGTATTAAGTTATAAAAATGCCATCAGTACAATATCATTTTCCTACAAACATTCCTTGCTTGGGTACAATTACGCTAGCAGATCCCATAACAACTTCAACTTTAAAACCTTTCTTCAAAAGTAGGCTAACAGATGCAAAGATTTAACTTTTTCCTGATTTCAGGAACATGAAATACATTAATGTAGTTTCTGTCCTGAAGTAAAGCTTAGTACAACTGATCCCTTGCCATGAATCTTGGCTGAATTGTGGTTGCCCATCAAGACCTCTTCATCTGCTGTCACTGGCTCATAAGTGTTAAAGTTGGCCTTATTGTTGCATACATAAATTGTAGCCCATGATTCTAACCAGCCCATGAATGTAGCTACCGTGCTTTTGATTTAATAATTATAGTCATGTGCAATTTGATGATCATCCCTACCTGCATATATAAAACCATGGCTGCTTGTTCCCTGACTTAATTTTCGACCAAGTTTACCCTATTTTTTAAAATCGAAGAAGGTCTCTTTTCTGAATGTACAATTCTGCAATCTTTTATGACGTGATCTTTCTTCTTACGATTATGACATCTTATATTTTTCTTGGGATCCATAGACTACTTAAAAGTGTTTACTTTCCTTTTAATTCCTAAATTTCTAGGATTATTTCCATTCTTGCTGATAGTATGCACCTTATTTGTCTGCATTAGCGCATCACTACATCGAGAACTTTCTTCAATCTGAAGATGCATTTGAAACTGTTTTATGGTGTAACTATCAGAAGGATGTAAGATTTTCTTCCTGTAATCATTCCAACTGGGTGGAAGTTTTGAAAGAATTGCGCCCCACGTGAAGTGCATCAGAACCTTAATCTCCAAATATTTAAGTTTGGAAACTAGAATAATGTAACTCATGTACTTGATCCTTAATCGGAGCATTATCATTCATCTTAAATTCAAAATATTTTATCGCAAGAAATTTGTTAGTTCCTTTCTTGTCATTCTTGTACTTTGTCTCCAGCACCTTCCAAATTTCAGTGAGTGTCTTCGAATTTGAATAAAGGTCATATAGTTGACCAATGAGTGTATTCAAGATGTGCTCTTGACAGACTACATCTTCTTCACTTTTCTTTCTCAATGCCTTCACAGCCTCAGAGTCTTCAGGCTTTGGAACTGGTTAGGGCTCCAACTTAGGATCCAAGACATAATAAAGCATGGGTTATGTCAAGGGAAACACCATCTTGTCTATCCATCTTGTAAAGTTTGACCCATTGAATCGATCAAGCTAGATAAAATCTTGGTTTATCATCTTATAGGCTACGCTAGAATGTTCGCTCGATGATAATGTTACCTGTAAATTGTTACTAGAATCTTCGCTCGATGATAATGTTACCTGTAAATTGTTAAAGACGATCATGAATGGAAGTGGAGAAAAATATTTAAGATGGCTTTGAGAGTTTGAGGCTCTTATATATGCTACCCTAAGGGTAAAATTGCCTGATTAATCGGGAAATAAAACTTGGGCAAGTTACTCTAGGATAGAACAAAGCCTTAAACTTTCTTGAAACTACTTAACACGGTTTAATGAATTGTAAAAAGACGAATAAATTTCCATCTTGCAGTTTTGGTTACTTCATTTGATACATTGACTAATCCCAACTATTTATAGATGATCAACCAATTCTTGCTCATCAATGCATCTTTTAGGAAAAGGAAAGCAATTTTATTTTATTTATAAGACGCCAAATTGTTTAGCATATTTGACCTAAAAACCAAATTGTCAATGCAATAAATCACATGAATAAAATTGAGATTCTTTTTTCCACTATAATGTTCGCATACAATTAACTCACCAAGGGGTGGATCTCTATAGAAACGAAGATTGTGACTATTATATCTTTGATCACAAATGTGTCACCAGGCTAAATGCATTCAAGAGTGGTTTTGTTTGTGAGAAAATAAATAATAAACTATCATAATTCTTTATTTACTTATATTAGTATATTACAATATACACCAAGAGCTACTACATCTGATCCCTCTTTGTAGCAGAAAAATAGAAATCCTCTCTCTATAGGTTAGGCGGGACTTGGGGGTACGAATTTGACCTTTTTTTTGGGGGGGGGGGGGGGGGGGCTAGGTCTAATATGTACGAAGTTATTTAAGTTGCCTTCTCCTTCATTTTACTAGCCTTTGGATTAAGCCAAAGTGCGAAATAGAAGTGATGTTCAAGATCATGGAAACAATGACTAGTGGAACTCTGTGACCATAGGCATTACATGATGGGTTACAGCCTTGCAGGTCAGCAGGAAAACATTTTGCAGATCAGCGAATTGTTCAGTGCTTCAAAAGTAGGAGACTCAACTTATGAACTGATAGAATTTGTGCAGACACTGTTAGTTCCGGTCTAAAGTAGTTTATCATGCTATTTATGATCAGTTATCTCAATGATTGAGTGAACAGTAAAGCAACAAGAGCAAATTTTATTTGAAGTTATCAATTTGCTATTTAGCTATGGTTCTTCCTCACTCCTAACATTTCCCTCCGGAAAGAGGGTTCTATTATCCAACATGGTGCTTGATGCTTGAGGAATTACTGTACGTTGAATTCTTTTATGTGCAGTCGCATCCTTTATTGGTTTCTCAGTCACTCTCTTTAAATACTGTGGTCAAGCTGGAAGCACGTTTCTGCACTGGTAGGGTAAGTGCTATAGTGACATATGGTATGTTACTCGGACTGAGCTTTAATCGTCCAGAAGATGTATTTTGTTGAGCTGAGAATCTCAAAAATAATTTAATCTTCCTTTGTCTAAAATGAAGTATCTGCATATTTATCCATGAGAACGTCCGAGTGTCGACTGTTGGTATGGGGTACTTGAAGAGGAGTCTAAATAACATAAAGAGTACATGAAAAAATCATGAAATGAGTGGTCTAGTGCCATATGTCCTATATCAATTCAAATTCCCACTGTTTGGTAGCGGGTTCAAATCCCTCTTAGGGTGTTTGGAAGATAAGCTTCTCCCCGATATGCCCTCCTTTATCGGGCCTAAGCCCTGTCCCGTTAATGTGTCCTGGTGGTAGACAGCGACCCATAGATGGGTTAAGCTTATCTCCGTGATGTCGGATAAGTGTAAGAATGGGCAAAAAGATTTAGGAAATTAGAATATTTTGATATGGAAAATTAGAATATCATTTTCGTTGGTTATTTTTAAGCATGTTTTAAGATACCCCCAATAAGGATATTTAGTGATATTTTATCAAAATTTAGTTTTATAGCTATTAGGATAATACTAGGTTATACATTTTTATCATTTTCTAGTTTATATCTTGTCATTTAGGTTTTCTAATGCTAGTTAGCCTCTTGGTTATATAACCTCTTTATGTAATTGGAGAAGGTAGATTATGAATTATTATTGGCTAATTTGAGTGAGTTAATGTTTCTCTGTGTGAGAATTTTTCCCGTATGAATGGTTTTTAAGAGTATTCTACACCATTTTATTTCCCTTTGTAGGAATTGTTTTCAGAGTGTTCTACATCAATTTGGTAAACAGAGCTACTTGATCCCAGCCAATTTTCTCTTTGCTTCCTATCCTTTGTTTCTCAAATCAGCCCAAAGAAAAAGGCCTGGCACAGGACCAGCCAAGCCTTCAAATCATGACCCACCATCATCCGATCAGCATGTGCTGTCCACCTTCTACATCCCACTACCTTAGGCGCCTGTTCGCTGCAATTCTAATGTTGTTTTTGTTCACCTGTTTGTGTTTGTTGTTATTGTTGTATCACTGCTTTGATCATGGTTTGGTGTAAAAACATCACCGAGCTTTATTTGTAAGCATTCATGGTAAACTCCCTGGTACAATGCATGTTCTATGCCAAGTTTTCTCTCCTTATGGGGAAGTGGAAAAGATTCCCTAATTTCAGACAAGGGGTGAGTTTCATGCTTGAGTGAATTTCTACTCACATAGGGATGTTGTTAACGCCTTTTACAAGCTTCAAGGTCGTCACATTTATGAAGGTTGTTATGAGTTAGATCTTTACTTTGCTAGTGAGGTCATATGTGGCCGTAAGCCGTACATCCCTAGGTATATGTTGGACTATAGACCTCCCAGAGCTCCTTTGATGCCTTGGAAAATTCCCAGTAATGATTATGGAGTTCCATCTTCAAGGTTTTCCAGGGGGATTGCTAATTTGTTATTCAGATGAGGGACATCCCACCTACTCTGATGCAAACTATAGGCGAGGGTTCATTGAGGACAATAAGGAGGAAACCTTTGAGGAGGAGTCTAGCAAAGAAGTCCAAGTCACATAACCCCATCAAGTTGTAGACAACATTGTTTCATGCGGTGTGCTATTTGATAGTGCAAACCATTATCTTCCTTAGATTGACTCTTAATCTTATGTGGATGAGACACTTAAAAAGGAATCATCCACTCTAGATATTGCTGATGAAGCTCTTCTAAGGGAGGCTACTAAAGGGGATGTACAAGCAAACAAAGAGCACGAACAAGTAGGGACGGATTTGGACCTCCTGCTAGGAGACCTTAGAGTGATCCAGGGAGCTATTGCGCATGTTGACTTTTTCATTCCAGAAGGTTTCTGTGAGAAGATTGAACATCATTCGATGTTTACATGGTTGCTAGCATTGGAGAATATTTTGAGCGGAATTCAGAAAATCTATATTGAAGTCAAATTAATTCTGACTTTTTCATCCTCGTTTTTGCTGCATTTCAAACTCGAGGACGAGTTTTTCCAACCGAGGGAGAATGATAGAGGATAAGTATAAAGAATGGGCAAAAAGATTTAGAAATTAGAAAAATTTTGATATTGGAGATCTTTTATATTTTTTTAATTATCTTCGTTGGTTATTTTTAAGTATATTTTAAGATACCCAAAATAAGGATATTTAGTGATATTTTATCAAGATTTAGTTTCCTAGTTATTAGTAGAATATTAGGTTATTGATTTTTGTTCTTTTCTAGTTTGTATTTTATCATTTATGTTTCTTAATGCTAGTTAGCCTCTTAGTTATATAAACTCCTTTATGTAATTGGAAAAGGCATATTATGAATGATTATTCATTAATTTGAGTGAGTTAATATTTTTGTGTGAGAATTTTCTTCATAGGAATTATTCTCAGAGCGTCTTACACCAGTTATTCCCCTTTGTAGGAATTACTCTCATAGCATCCTACATGACTTCCCCTTCGGCTCAAATACTACTACTTTCTTCGTTGTCATGAACTAGTCTTGCAGCATGCTCAAGACTTCAAGTTATATTAGTAATTTAGTATGCTTAGTATGTCAGGACTCATGCCTAGTGCTATCAAATGGATCTTAAACTCACCTGGGTGATTGTAGTTTTTCTTTTTCAAATTGTTTAATATGGGAGTTCTTAATTCAAAGCTGATTCTGTGAAATGCATCACTTGTTAGAGTAAGCATTTCTTACTAATTGAAACCATTTGACCTGCTATAGCTGTTGATAGGAAAGAGATAATTTTGTGTGTTTTCTTTGTCGGTTTATGTTTTGTGCATTTAAGTATTTGGCTACTGTTTTTTTTCATATGCCAATAGCTGTGAAGTGAGTACAGTTCATTCCTGCAGCTGGTGCCATCGCATTTTCCCTATTCAAGCTACTTGTCAGTTGAGCGAGAAGGAGGTTACTGCCATTGTGTCAAAACTCGTTCTTAACTTTGTGGATGACAAAGGCAGCAGCCTTTCTAGACCTCTTAAGGTGAGCATTGTATCCCTATCGCGGTTGGGCCCTTTAGCCGATCATTCGAGTATCCGTAATTATGTTCTCTTCTCTATAGCTGGAGAATGTCATCCAACTCATACTTACAAATATCTTCTATCGTTGACTATTGGAATGAATCTCTGATGTAGTTGAGTTATCAGAGAGCCTGTTCTCCTGTGCTTGATACCCCATGCTCCATTCTCATAGTTTGGCAACCCTCCTTTTCTGTCCCCCCATCTAACTGGGATTGGCAATAGGATAGTGCCATGTGAAGCATGCTCATCTGATTTGTTGCGGTTAGAGTGTTAGACATCAGTTGCTACAAGTGCTTGTGCATTGTAACATTATGCATTACTCTCTCCCCCCCGTCTCTCATTCCCATGCATTGCCCCCCCTCCCAAAAAAAGATCTTTTTTAAAGCTGTCTCATGGTGGACTAAACCCAGATATGTCAATTGCATTTTGTTTGGAGTAATAGATTGTCTCAAAACTATAGGCTGTACTTGAAACAGTCCCTTGGAAATGCAATTGCAGGGCAGGCAATGTGCATCTGGGTTACCCACCCCAACCTTCCCCCCATCCCCCCCCCCCCCCCAAAAAAGGGGAGGGGGAGAAAGGTCCTGCTTGTGGTGTGCGACTTCAGGGTATTGTCTTGGTTTGGTATTTTGTTGCTTTCTAAATTAGTTTGTTTTTAGTTTGCCGTTGGCTATAACAGACGAGGAATTGAGGTGGCAGAGATGAAAGCTGTAAAGGATAATCCTAGCGATCCTAACCTATGTGCCCTGCTAGTTCGGAACAAGTGCTTCTCTGTTGTAGCCGCTGCAGTAAAAGCCATTGTTCCAGATTCAGTCGTGGACCTCAAATCCCCAGAGGTGAAAAACTGTCACCCACGCGCAATTTATTCATTTTAGATTTCTCTGTCTTATGAATTTCATGCACTGATAGTTTCCATCCCCCGGTCCTCCGAAAACCAAAATACAGCTCTCTGTACTCATCGAGCTACTTCCGGTTTCCGGTGTGCCAAATCGGTCACTGGTAACTGCTGTTTCAGTCCTTCCACGATACCTTGTCTCCATTAAGCCCCGGCTTTGCGTTAAAGCCTTGGTCTGCTATTCGAAAGCTAGATGAAGATTACCATCTGAAATTAGCGGCCGGTATTTTAAGTCTAGTGCCAACGAGTTTTGCAACAGGAAGTTTTGTGCTGATGACTTTTGCAATTGATTCTGGTTTATGTAAAGTTTGCTTGTGCACTTTGTAAGTTAGGTTTATCTAATGAGAGAAACCAGGTGCATTGCCACATACTGCTTTTAGGGTTATTTTAGCGCATTACGTTTTTACCTAATTTTTTTTGTCAAATGCACCCGCTGTTGCTTTTTCAAATTTTGGGATGTTATTCCATGCATAATGAAATTACCGGACGTGTCCTGTCTGAGTGACAGGTAAATTCTGCATTTTGTTGCTTTTGTTAGCTGAATCCATGTTATTATATCATCCAAATATCCAGTTACACTCAAATTTTTGAATTTCACATTCATGTGCTTCAGCAGTGTTGGGCTTAGGCCCTGTCCTTTTCAGTGGGAAATTTTGGGTGTGGGATGGGTGAGTGTGGGAAAGGGGGGGAAGGAGTGGGTGAGAGTTGGTAAGAGTGGTATTTTTTTTTAAGTGTGGGAAGGGGGGAAAGGAGTGGGTGAAAGTTGGTAGGAGTTGAAAGGAGTTGAATGAAGTTGGAGAGTGGGTTTAGGTTATATATTTTTGTATGTGAATGTAGTTTTTTTTAATTTATGGTAGTAGTAACAATCTTAAAATTAAATTTTGAATAGAAAAAAATTTCTTTATGAGTTTAGCTGATTACAAAATATTGTTTGATGGTCGTTGTTGCCTCCCAAAAAATTTAAATTTTTGTAAATGAGTTAAATCAGTCGCGGATGTTAATTTTTGTTGTAAATTTCGGGAATTTCCTCATTTTCACCAAAATTTAAAGTTAAATATCGTACTGTACGTTGTGCAAATATGATTCACTTTGATTGGGTTACGATTAATTGATTGTGAACTGAAAATTACATAGAAAACTTTAATTTTTTGTGTGCAAGTTAATTATTCACATCTTGCAACATTTTTGCATAGTCTGACTGAAGTTGAACGCTACTGTTCATCAATTCTTAATTACGTTATGATACCGATGAAGTTAGTTCGAAATTCGAAATCAGATATCACCAAAAAGATTATCCGAACACAATATTATTATATCCAATTGTAATCTACAAATCTAATACAAACGTAACATGTGTCTGTACGCTAGCTGTCATCTATGTTTACACTATCAGCTCTCCTCTCTCTGTAAAAATTTGCAGACAGGCTATCATCACTCTTCTCTCTCTCTCTCTCTAAACTCTCAGATCTCACCTCCCCCCTCTCCTGTCGCACGCCCCTTTGCCGCTGGAGCAGCGCCAGCTCGCTGGTCGTGCTGTCGTCCTTAGCAACACGCCGGGCATCTCCCACCGCGCCGGCGATCTCCCATGACACCGGCCAGCTCCCATCCCTGTCGATCTCCCACCCTGCGAACATTGAAGCCACCTGCGCAAAACCCCGGCCAGAGCTCCGACCTCGCCGACCATCTTCGACCTCGCCGGCCATATCTGCAGACGTCCCCAGCTCGCCGGCCATCTCCCCGGTTGTCAGATGTAAGTGCGTAATTTTTTTTTTTTAAATTTTGGTTTGTTGTTTGAGGCTCAATAAAATGGGCTGAATTCTTCAGTTTGTGGTATTTGGAATTTGTTGGAGCATTCTTTTCCACCATTATTGAACCTATGTGCCTTAGTTTGAAAAAGCGCGAGACGCATTGAGGCGCAAAAGGTCCCGAGGCGCGAGGCGCGAGGACGCGAACCTTTTTTTAGTTAAAAAAAGGTTTGAAAGCAGTTTTCATGACTTATTTATGATAATTGAGTAAAATAGTGACATCAAAGAAGAATTAGACATCAATATAAGCACCAAAAGTATCGCAAATAGTCCACAAGGCGGTAATTTAGCGTAACAATATTCTAAAAAGTGAAACCACACACACAAGAACTTAGTAGAAGTTTAGAAACAAAGAAACAAGCATAGTCATGAAAGAAAAAATGAACATATAACATAGTTCTTAAAGCAATCTAAGATCAACTAGACGATGTCATCATCATCATCATCATCCAACACCACATGCTCAGGATCAACATCATCAAATCCACCAACATCGTCATCTCCTATGTCCTCTTCCTCCTCCTCTTGATACTCTGCAACATTCTCATCCTCATCCTCATCTTCATCTTCATCAACTAATTGAAATCGTCCACGAGGCCTAGAAGATGAAGCAGGAGCCTTTCCTTTATCCTTGTTAGACATAGAGCCTTGCTTAGTGGTGCTTCCTTGAGATGTTCTACGTCTAGTGTAATAATTAGGCTCATCTGCCCCGGAGGCTCGGGCAACAGCAGCCCATGTCAAATTATCATCCTCAAATACAAGAGTATCATCATCTGAATCACCATCCATCCTTCCAAGCAACCACTCATTACTTTCATTAATGTCCTTTAAGAGGATGGGATCCACGGAGGTACTCTCTTCATGTCTACGCTTCAAAGCATGATTCGCTTTGACAAAAACCAAGTCATTCAAGCGAGACTGGGCTAATCGATTTCTCTTTCTGGTATGAAGCTGGTAACAAGAAAATAGGTTTCATTAGACTTCATTATTAAATATTAATAAATGTAAAACGATAAATTATCAAAAGGATTAACGTTCGATTTTTCTAACTTACGTGTTGAAACACACCCCAGTTCCTTTCACACCCGGTTGCACTATAAGTGAGGCTAAGAACACGAATGGCAAACTTCTTCAAATTAGGTGCTTCAGTTCCGTAATTACTCCACCAATCAGCTAGTAGAAAATAAAATTGAAAAGTTATCTTCGATTATAATATTTTAAGGAAAACGAAAGAGAAAAATATATAGGCAAACTTATCTAATATTCTTACCAGGAGCTAGTGCATTCCTTTGTCTTTTAGCCATGTTCATCCCAAAGAGGCCTTGAGTATTTTTGTACAAGTTTAATTCTTAGAGAATCTTATCTTGAATTGCCAAATCCGGAACCAACCTTGCTATGCAATCATATAAACCTTGGACAACTTCCCTACAATCTTCGATGCTTGGGTTTGAATAATAAATTTCCGGATTTAGAAAATGCCCGGCCGCATGCAAAGGTTGGTGAAGTTGGCATTCCCATCGCGTATCAATAAACTTGAATGCCATTTCATAATTTTCCTCTTTATGTCCAAAGCTTTTAGCAATGGCTTCCTTAGCTCTATCCATGGCCTCATAAATATAACCCATTGGAGGCTTCTTTTCTCCATCAACAATTCGTAGAACCTTAACAAGAGGGCTTGTCAACCTAAGAGAATAAAGAACATTCTTCCAATAGCTCTCTTGTAAAATGTAGGATGCCATCTTCTTCCCTTTTGCTTCCTTAGACCATTTGCTCTCATTCCATTCTTGTGAAATTACCATCTTCCTCAACGCATTTCTTTGCTTGTGAAAAGAAGAAAGAGTAATGAAGGAAGCGGCAAATCTTGTGATAGCCGGTCTATGCAAATTTTTTTGACTCGTGAACCGCCTCATCATGTTAAGAAGAGGAATGGAGCTATGGATGTAAGCATTGATGAACATGCTCTTCTTTAATGCAATCTTGACCTTTGGAACTTGATTTCCAATATCTTCCAAGATGAGGTCAAGACAATGTGCGGCACATGGAGTCCAATATAGATGTGGCCTCTTAGCCATTAGCAACTTCCCTACATAAATTTATTTTAATAAGATTTATTTTAATAAGAATGATGTAAGAAAGTAAGAAACTAAAAATGTAACCAAAAAGGCAAAAAACTAATTCAAGTCATTCAAAACTTTACAGAAGAATTCTTACCCGCCTTGACATAATTAGATGCATTGTCAGACACCACTTGGACCACATTCTCCTCTCCAATTTCCTCTACCAAATCATCAAGAATTTTGAATAGAAGATTTCCATCCTTTACAACATCGGAAACATCCATCGATCTAATAAAGAACGAACCCTTAGGAGAGTTCACAAGAAAGTTAACAATGTCTTTTTGAACCGTGGAATCACGCCATCCATCAGATAATATTGAACAACCCTTTTGAGCCCATTCTTTCTTGTTCTCTACCATTGCTTTCTCGGTATCCTCCACTTCTTTTTTGAGGAGAGGAATCCTTGCCTCATACATTGAAGGTGGTTTTAAACCTGGGCCAAATTGACCAATAGACTCACACATGACTTGAAAACGATCAAGTGTAAGTAAGTTAAAAGGAATAGCACCATCATAGAAGAATCTAGCAATATCCCTACAAACTTTGTTCCTTAGATCTTTCCTACACATCTCATTTAAAGTCTTTTGCCTTCCTTGATCCTTCCCTTCCTCTCTTGCCTTCACAACATCTGTGGGATTAGGAGTAAAGAACATATCTATTGGACCTTTTGTCTTTGATCTCTTTGAAGGCATGCTATTACTACCTTTTGACCCACCACTTGTGAATTTTCCTCCCTTAGGCATCTCAACACACTCATCATCCACCACTTGTGAATTTTCCTCCCTTAGGCATCTCAACACACTCATCATCATCATCTTCTTCATCAAAATAGCTTTGTGGCAAGCGTTTAGACATATCATAGGCTTCTTTACTCGCCTTTTTAAGGTCCATGTAATCTTGGATTTCTTTCTTAACATGCTCGGGAACCCTTTGACAAGCTAGTGTGTTTCGATGCCCACCAACTAGATGTTGTTTTAGTCGGAAAACACCCCCGGTGGTTCTCACTCCGCAAAAATTGCAAAAGAAATTATTTCTATTTGTTGGATCTTGCTTCCTATACTTCCTTCTGGGGTCTAACGATTTAGAGGAGGCCGAACCCAAACCCGAAGTGTTACCGGTTGGGTCTGAATCCTCCATTTAACTCACCGTTTCAACTCTCGAACTAAAATTCCATAGCAATTAAGCAAATAGTTAGTGAGACACTAATCACTAATTGCATTTTACACCCAAAAAGAAAGACAAAACAGAGGACTGCTGAATTTAACAAAAAAATAATCACATTTCTACCCTGCCCTGCCCTGCCCAGCCCAGCCCAGCAAAAAAAAATTCCACTGACCACAAAATGGAAAATTTAGTTGTTGCAAATTTACCCCAAAAAAAAAAAAAAATCACATTTCTACCATGCCCTGGCCTGCCCAGCAAAGCAAATTAAAAAAAAAAAAATGTGATATTGCTGCTGAAGAAGGCTCGAACAGAGCACCTGACCTGAGAAACCCGATAGACAGAACAGAGGAGGAGAACTGGAGAAGTCAGTAACTCGAAAACAGGGGAGGAAAGGTGATGAAAATGGCTCGAACAGAGACAGAGAATGCCGAAAGAGAGGATGAGAGCTTAAGGGAGAGAGAAAAACCAAAAAAAAAAGGAGAAGAAGGCAACACAGCCATGGCCGGCTGGTCGACTGTAGCAGAGAAGAAGCAGAGCAGCACGAAGAAGAGAAGAAGAACAGCAGGACAAAGAAGAGAAGAAGAGAAAGCATACACATACCTAGTCGACTGAGATGAAGGCTGCGACTGAGAAGAGTTGAGGCCTCTAGGGTTTCGAATGGTCGAGCACAGTTCAGTTGAGAGGCTGAAGAAGGCAGCCGAGGCAAGCTTTAAGTGTTTTCTTCCAATTCTTCCCTTTTTTTTTTTGAAGGAAGCCTTAAGTTCCTCTGGGCGTGTGCCTGGCTCGCCTTGCGCCTCGGTGTGAGGCGTCATGAGGCGCACGCCTCGCGTGGCTTCAGGAATGGGCGTCGCCTGGGTGTGGGTGAGGCGCCAGCCCGTGCGCCTCTCGCCTAGGCGCACCTCACCTGCACCTTTTCAAACTAAGCTATGTGCTTCATTTGAAGAGAATGTGAGTTGAATGTGAATGTTATGCGTTTTCTTTAGTTGAGATGCATGAGTTGAGATGGCAGTGCTAGTTGGAATTTTCTGGACCATGCATTTGCACGCATCTCTCTATTTCCAGCATGAATTTGACTGTTGTGCGTTTGTGAGTTGAGATGGACGTGTGGTTGAAGGAAATCTGAACCATGAACTCTCTTAACTTCTGAGACGAATTGCATTTGTGGTGCGTTCTTAGGCTGCAAATGTGTGCACTTGCTTCGTGATTGTGTTGAAATTAATTTTGTTTGTATTTGATTGTTGATTTTTGATAGCTTACAGTATGGCCCTTATTGGGAGGAAATCCCGTAATTGGACTAATAAAGAGGATGAGAAATTGTTGGATGTGTTGATTGAACAAAAAGCGTAGGGGGCTACGCAATTTGAATGGTCTGTTGTGAAAGCTTTGTTAAAAGTTTAGGGGATCGATAGGGATGGTACTCAAATAAGGAACCATTATAATGACACGGTTAAGAAATTAAAAGCTTGGGAATGGCTTATAGGCCAGACGGGTGTTGGTGTGAACCCCATCATTGGAGTTGTGACAGTCACTGATTACACTTGGGAGAAATTTCTGAAGGTACAATATGCTTTGTACATATATATTGTCATGACATTCGTATGTATGTGCTATTTGAAATAATGTGTTTTAATTGGTGTGCAGCAATTTGGGGGGGGGGGGGAAGATTTAAAAGTTTTCGTGAGAGAGTTCCCCCAAATCTGGACAAGATTAAAGCAGTGGTGCATGGCAGGCATGCAACTAGTGACTTGAGCTTCTCTCCAGTGATGGGTGCTTCCGGTAGTCGACACCGTCCAGTACAGCAGAATTTGGCAGTGGATTTGGAAGAGCATGTGGGTGATAGTGATGAGGCGAAGGATGATGAGTACAACGAGCAGACGGAAGTGAGTGCTGGGGCGGAAAGTCGATCACCTCCTAGGACTATTCAGACAAACGCTCGAAAACGTAGAAGTGAAGGTGGAAGTTCAGGTGACAGAAGGCGGATGAGGCAAGAATTGGATGCTGAAGTTCATAATGCTCTTGCACTGATGCGCTTGAAAGCGGAGTCCAGACTCAACCCCCCACCATCTACGTACGAAAAGGTTCTTACAAAGTTGAGGGAGCATCCTGGGGTTGCCGCTAAAGGACCATATTTCATATTCAATGTGATGGAATATATTAGACGTGAGCAGGACTTCGATTACTTTGTAGTTTTCAATGATGATGATATCACCAGATACATACAAGTTAGAGGGTTGG
This sequence comes from Carnegiea gigantea, assembly GCA_029747015.1. NCBI lineage: Eukaryota > Viridiplantae > Streptophyta > Magnoliopsida > Caryophyllales > Cactaceae > Carnegiea > Carnegiea gigantea. The sequence goes on along the minus strand of JAKOGI010000568.1, from coordinate 415,837 downwards.
GGGATGTGTAACTGTAGTGATTTGCTGATTTATGAGTTGTGTTTGCAGGTGACTTGTAGTATGAATGACTTGACGTTTTAGATATGTTGTATGAATGTAGTGAGTACAATTAGTTGTCGTGCTGGTTTGGTGTAACTTCAATGTTGGTTTATGGCGAGCAGTTGCGAATTGTTAGTTGTCTTCCAACAATGTACCTATTTGTTTCCATTTATCTCTAATCATTTTATGCTTCTACATGATGTAGAATGGACGAGGAAGAAGATTGTGTTGTTGACACTCTTATCTTGCACACGCTTGTACGAAGTTGTTCGCAGCAACGTACAGCTTCATACCTGAGACTACCAAGGATGATTGGTGAGGAAAGTGGCGGAGCATTCATACATCGAGTGCTGAATAGTACTCGGGAAGATTTTTGTCGGTAATTACTGCGGCTTGACCGAGATGCTTTTATACATCTGGTTAACGTCATAATAGAAAGTCGCGCTATAGATGAGAGACGCTTTATTAAAATAGCTGAAATCGTTGCACTAAGCTTATATATTTTTGCACGAGGTGCAAGCTACCGTGACGTGGAGATCCGATTTCGACATTCACCATCAACTGTAAGCACCTATCATAACCAAGTTTTGGAAACTTTAGTTAAGTTATCTGCTGATATCGCAAGGCCGTACCGAAGTCCAGATGAAGTGTCCCCAGAACTTGCGTAGAAACCGGGGTTCTACTGGCCGTATTTCAAGGTACGTTGTTAACCATCACAAAAACGTGCATGATGTATATGATTATCCATTGTTTACAACTTACAGCCAAATTTGTACATTGTTATGTAGGACTGTGTTGGAGCATTAGATGGGACCCACATTCAATGTAGGATTGCAGATGACATTGGCCAACGTTATCGAAATCGTAAAGGGGATAAGACTTGGAATGTTTTGATGGTCGTTTCATTTGACGGCATGATTACGTATGTCAATGCTGGGTGGGAGGGAAGCTCCCATGATCTACTAGTATTACAACATAGCATAGTTGACACGAAATTCGACTTCCCTCATCCATCTCCAGGTACCCCCATTAGTTGGTATAATATGTGTTCAGTATTGTCTCCGACAATGTGGTCATCATTGAATGCTATTTTTTCAATACGTGCTCAGGGAAGTACTATTTGGTGGATTCCGCATATCCAAATACGATTGGGTACTTAGCATCTTATAAAGAGAGCAGTGTACGGTACCACATTCCCGAGTTCACCAGAGGTCGTCAATGCGGCGTTGCCAGACAAGGGATGAAAGAGGAGTTCAACTATCGCCATTCTTGTTTGCGGGGGACGGTTGAGCGAACTTTCGGAGAGATGAAGGCGATATAGAAGATATTAGATGACCGGATGCCCCAAGTGACATTACAAAAACAGATTCAGATAATAATCACAGTTTGCACCCTCCACAATTTTATTCGTCTCCATCGACATGGCATCCAAATATCACCAAGGCCGCCCTCTACTGCAGCAGAACATGATGATACATTCCTTGATTCGAATGCCAAAAAATTCATGAACCAATTTAGGGATCAACTCGCTACTGATATTGGGAGTTAACTGCGACCTGATATGTGCAATATGTATGCCCTTACAATGCCAATTTGATTAATGTTGCAATATGTGTTTGTTTGTAAGATTACAACTTTATTACTGTCTACTGAATGTTGGGTTCGATATGAAATTAGTTAAATTATTGCGTCACTTTCAATCGCTAACAACAAATGTTCATCTCACAACGTAAACGATTAGCAGTACTTTTACAACTGTTAACATTTATAATATCCGTTACTTCTATCGCGTACACCGAAAAACCTTTTCTAACCATCTGTTCCATACAAAAATTAAACTAAAAATATGTACTACTCACGAATAACTAAAATTTGCTTATCATATCAAAAATTTAAAAATCCACGTGTATTTATTTTTTATTTCTTTGGAATTTTGCGTTGGTTGTTTTTTCGGATTAAAAAATGGAAAATAACAAAATTGATACAACAAAATAAAAAATAAAAAATAAAAATACATACAAAAAAATAAAAAATTTATATATTAAAAAATATAACAATAAAAAATAAAACCAATTACAAAAAAAAGAAAAATTAAAAATTAAAAATGAAAAAAATAAGAAATAAACAAATTAGAAAATAAAAAAATAAAAAATAAAAATCGGAAAAACTAAAAAAATAAAAATAAAAAATAAAAAATACATAAATACCAAAATACAAAAATACAAAATTAAAATCAAAAGATACAATAATACAAAAATGAAAACAAAAAATACAAAAATACAAAAATAAAAAATAAAAAACTAAAAAATAAACAAAATTAACAAATAAAAAAATAACAACATAAAAATAAAAACAACAAAAATTTCAATAAACATAAAATTTCTAAAAATAGTGTCAACTACAATATATATGCACTTTCTGTCACGAATTACGAACAATGCCAAAAAATTATGCGTACGAAGAAAAAAAATCTGCAACTTCTGTCATGATTACGATGTAAGAAAATTATTCTGTCCATACACAACGACAACCATATACGCTTTCTAACCTACAACAAACATCTTGTAACTAACGATAACAAAAAAAATACAACTGTTCTATAACATCCGAAAAATTAAAACTGCTTATAATTGCTACTAGATTATCCGTACACACAATTACGTAAATTATAAAAATTTTCAGAAGATGAGAAATGGTTGTTTTATGTAGGTGTGGGAAGGAGTGGGAAGGAGTGGTATTTTTTTTAAGTGTGGGAAGGAGTGGGAAGAGGAGGGAAGGAGTGGGTGAGAGTGGGTGAGTGTGGGTTGGGTTGGGTTGATTAAACTACGAAAAGAACAGGGCCTTAATCTTCAAATATTACTTAGGGAGCGCATGACTGGGAGTTTTCCCGTAAAATCATTTTCGGCTAAACATATTTTTCGAAGGCAAATAAAAATTAATATCACAGTTCTTGTCGTTTGATGCAAGGTAAATTATTTTTTATAAAAAAAGAAAATGGCAACTAAATTGCTTCAGTGACAAAAGGTCAACTGAATTTTCGTAGTGGAGATAAATGTTAAACAAATAAGGAAAGCTTGAGTCTAAAAATCAAATTTGAGCTTCTTTTAATTTTTTCCATTGGATGGTTAAGTTTTGATCTAAACCATGGAAATTATGTTGATGATAAAAAACGTTTTAGTAGCAAAAAATGTTAACTGAGTTGTCGTACTGGGATAAATATTAACACAATAAAAGAACTTGTGCTCAAAATTAGATTTGAGTTTCTTTGGATAATTATCCTTGGATAGTTAAGTTTCAATCCAAGTTATTGAAGTCAGACTTCGCTGCTAGATTTCGATTGATCACATAGACTGTAGAAAGAAGAAAAACAATGTCTTTTCTTCTAAAATGGAAATGATTTTCTTCCATTGGGGTGAGAATAATTTTCAATGAAAAATAATTTTGTCATTCACTTCATCCAACAACGAGAAATTGAAAACTATTTACAAAAAAGTCATTCTCCCAACCAAATACTACCTTAATATGTTCTTTTTATTTTCTTAAAACGGCGCAAATACAATTCTAAGATTACTACTACGAAAATCCAGGACATAGAACATCTCAAGAAAACTAACAGAAGATTTATATGGTATGATGTTTTCTAGTCTTGTTTTATGTCTCATGGTGCAGTTTGGTTAAAAAGGCTGTAGTTTATCTTAGATGATGGTCGATGCAGGGTTAATTGACTACTCACTGGCATAGATTTGTTTTTAACCTAGACTTCTGTTGGCATTGGTAAAAGTCTCATAATTAATCTTACATGGGCTTGATAGGCCCTACTTGAATTATGTTTAAGGTGTTCGGAAGCATAACTAACTAGTTATTTTTAAGCCTTCAATGTTTAGAACATCTACAATTTATCGTAAATAATGAAGTAACTTCTTAATAGGGGTGAATAGCTTTTATATGTATAGTAAGGAAGAGGATTAGTCTAGTTTTAATTTGAGTGATCAAAGTTGAAAATGAGCTGAGACGAACCTAAAAGGCTTGAGATTTGGCTCACCTAATAATTTGGCAAAGCTGGACCTAATTCACTAGCTTGCTTGAACATGAAATTTCGCTTGTGACTCAGCCTAGTTAAACTCATGAACTCTCAATGAAAATGTGTATGAAAAGATAGAGCTAGTTGTTTGTAGTTTTTTCAAGGTAAACTTTTTGAGTTTTCATCAAGCGCATTCGTAATCTCTCACAAAATAATTTAATTAATTTTTTTGAGCAGACTGAGTTAAGGTTCTACTATCTTTTCGTCCTTGGACATGTGGAATCAGGCTATTGCCAAGTCACGGAGGAAGAAGAAGATTCAATGTGTAGAAAAGCATAGACCTATTAGCATTGTGGTTTGCCTCTCCACAAAGATAATTTCAGTGCATAAGGAATTGAAAAGTTTTCAAGTTATGTATTTGCCTTACAGCAACTTCCCACCTCAATCCACTAGTCATGGACAAGTTTTAAATGGAGTGAACATAGAACACAATTCTTAAATAGAAGAATGGAAGATGGTTCGTGTTCCAATCTTAGTGTCGCAAAGCTAGAAGCGCAGGGGAGTAGACTGCAGTTCATACTGAGGCAAAGACGATTGATTGACTTTCGACAAGGCAGAAGACTTCTTCTACTCTGTGTTCAATGACTTTTAGACTCACATATAGTTGTCGTCAAAACAACTAAGGCGACATGACATTCTTTTCGAATTTCATATTATAGGTATGTTCTGTTCGACTTATCACAAAAATTCAGCAACTTTTAGCACAATTTAGTAACTTTCAGTACAATTGAGCACAATTAAGCATCATCCAGCATAATCTAACTCTATTAATTATTTACTGAAAATACTAGTTAGATTTTCTTCTGTCATTTAGCATGTTTCAATATGTTTCAGTATGTTTAGGCATCTTTTAGCAACTTTCAGCAACTTTTAGCATATTTAAATAATAAGTACTGATAAATATTTCTCATAAGTCGAAAAGAATATACCATTCCAATTGACACATAAAAATCTAATTGATTTAGAGTCAATTACGGTTTATATGAAAATGATGATAGAAAGAAGATATTGAAAACGAAATTGGATGAGTTATTGCAGGAAAATCCGTGAGTTGAACTTTGACAATTTTCATTAGGTTGATACCATGATGGAGTGTGTTTATAATAGGGAAGCAATTTCATATTGTTGTGCATTATGTGTCGTCACCCCCGAAATCTCACGAAGAGGGTAATGGTAAGGCTATATAAATGCTAATAGGCTGATTGAATTTCATAAAGTCTCTTCAGTTCTGGAAGAGCAAAGCAATATTTAAACCTTGAATTTGTCTTTTTGGTATTTACCTTTCAACGAGACAAACGGACTGACAAGGGTGAATTAAACTGAGCGTGCTCCTTCTCCAAATCTCCCAATTTGATTTTTGACTAGTCCTTTCAAATTAAAGATGGTCTTTTTCACTCAGAGTTGTAGAAACATTGAAATTTGTAGACAACACTGCTTAATTTTTCATTAAATGTTCTCTGTTCAACTTGCCCTTCATCTATCCCTAGGCGATCGGATTTGCCAATGAATTTTGCCTTCATACTTGACTTGTAATTTGTATTGTATGTATGGATTATTGGATTCAAACTTGGCTAACGTGTGCGGTAAGCTTCAATTTTCAATTGGAAGATTCTACTTGTTCTTTTCGTTGAGAAACAGGGGTTGAAAAGTGGGTTGAAGTTACTATATTTTTTATATGATGGATAGATATTGGTTAAAATAGTAGATTGAAATGGGTTGAAGTTGATTGCAATATGTTGAAATGAGTATTTTTTGTTGAAGTTCGTGAAGAGAGTTAAAGTAAATTCAAATTGATACATTGGAATTTACCAACGAAAAGAACAGGACCTCAAAATCAAATATTAGCAATCAAACAATGCATTAACAAGTTGAATGTTTCTATTTGTATAGAGTGTCTGACTCTAGATAGGACTTAGTCTACCTACCCATCCCTTATAATGTTAATTTCAAATTTCATGGGACAATAAAGTTTTATATATTATTTTAACCTCGTTTAAATAATAAAGTCACTCTGCAAAAAGCTATTTATTAATCCTGAAATTTAAATGTCAAATTGGACATTTTAGTTCTCATGTACTTCAATAAAAGTAGTATTAATCTCAAAAAGTCCTTAATTGCACTCCTTGCTCACCAAAAAATAACTTGGGACTATCCTTTCAAACTGACTTTAGTATCTATTTTCAATTTTCAGTATTATTCATTAACATTATAATTTAACATAGTTAGCACTGATTAGTAGCACCTAATATAATAAGTATTTACTAAGTTACCAAGTTATATTTCCCACATCACCATATTTTTGGATCCTTTAATAATATTCAAAGTTTCCAACTATTTTAGAACTTTAAGTATTTCATCCGTCCCACATTTTAGGGCATGTTATTTTGGTTGTTAAATAATAATTTACCAATCCTTCCCAATTCTTTTTTTTTTTTTTTCCCTTTCACATCTTTCCAAAAAATCTCAATCTTTCACAATCCTTCATATTCTTTCTTATTCAATCTCACTCTTTGAAAGAAAATTTTCTCAATCTTTATCAATCCTTCACATTCTTTCCCATTCATTTCCACTTACGGAAAAAATTCAATCATACTCATTCTCATTGACTCCCAATCCCCCCCCCCCCCAAAAATAAAATCTCATTCCTTCTCAACTTTCCAACTCTTACCAATAAATGGCAATCATTTCATTTTTTCAACTCTTATTTACCATCGAAAAGAAAAATCCCTTATTGTCAAAAACATCCACTGAATTTATTAGTCTCATTTTATTGTCAAAATTGTACTTCTAAAAACTCGTTTAAAAGTAAATAGAAGTAATTAATATGATCTAGCTATTGTCTCTCCTGCTTTGAAGAGAGATCTTTGAAGACTCTATCTATAGTGGGAAAAGTAAAAGTTTTAGCCTTTGACATTTAACGTGTATTTCATAATTGATTGCGGAATAAAGTCAGTATGTGAAACCATTCAATATTACTTAATATTAATCAGTGAAGTAAATTTCATCCAATAATTATATAGAACCTTATTTTCAGAGCGGAAAAAGCAGGCCATAGTGCCCTTATTTCATCAATGTAGGGTATAGAGTAGTTGGCGCATTTTACAAGAGATGGAACTTTGTTGATCAGCTAGAATTTGAATCCATGACTGAATGTCAAAGATGAAGTCTTAACTGTTAGGTGGGCCAATCTCAAGAATTTTGCAAAACATCACAATTATGCTGCCATTGTCAATCCAAAAAAAAATAAAATAAAATTCCGCGAAGTCAATCGCATTCCAACGGGCATTTCCTGCTGTAGCATATAGGCTAGTCCTATGACTTGTATAGTTCAACAATATCAAACTTTGGAACCTAAATGTCAGTCACCGCACGCATGTTTTGAAGAAGTGTGAAACCTGATTAGGGTGGAAATTAGTCAGTTTGTCACTAATAGTTGCAGAAAGTTAGACTTAGGGTCTGTTGTTTTCGTTAAAAGATATAGGTTGAAAATGGGTAAAGTTGGTTGAGATTGGTTGAAGTGGGTATTTTTTTATTAAAGTGGGTTGAAGTAGATTAAAGTTAGTTGAAATAGGTTTTTTTTTAATATGATGGGTAGGAGTTGGTTAAAATAGTGGGAAGTGGATTGAAGTGAATATTTTTTATTAAAGTTGGTGAAGTGGATTGAAGTGGTTTGAAGTTAGTTGCAGTTGTTAAATTAGGATTTATCAACGAAAAGAACAGGGCCTTAACTCACATATTACCTATAAAAAATTGGATCATTATTCTTGCGAGATGTATACTATTTTACATAAAAAAATAGTTCTCTCTTTTTTTAGTTAGTTTTGATGTAGAGTTAAATAAAATCTAATCAATTAATCTATGGCCAGTAAGATTTTTATCTAATGATGAAAGCTTAAACCTTCACTACGTTAGGCCTCAAGTTCGACTTCATCTCCTTTGTATCATAATTGTGTTATACTACAAATCATGGTTTCCTTGAACAATCCCCCCCCCCCAAAAAAAAAAAAAAACTATACTAGGGAATGATATAATTCTTGTTCTCAAACTTCAGACTTGGGCAGTCAAATGAGAACTTGGCCGACCTGTTATCAGCTGTCCAACTCTTTGGCATGAAGACTGCAAGATGCATCGATAAGGTGTGTTTAGTTTGTAGTCTATAAGAGTTCATATACTCCTTGGGTTTGAATTCCCTGCTTCATTTGTCGCCGTGCATGACATATAACTTTTTCAATTCATTATGACAAAATCCATAGATCTTATAAAACGTAGGCAACACATGATTAATCGCAAATTAGAGCTACGTGGCCATCCACCAAAAAAAAAAAAAAAAAAAAAGACAAGAAAAAGTAAGCTACCCAGGCCAATCTTCAGTTTGACTCATTTTCACCGCATTTAGGGGTTATTCTTTTAAAGTCTTTTTATTCTTTTCTATTTCATTCAATTCATTCAATTCCTTGCCATTTCCTCTAGCTGTATATTCCGCAATAATTTTTTTTTTGATCGAAGTATACTCCACAACAACTAAATTGATGAAAGTTTAAGTTGATAGTTTGAGGCTTAGAAAAAATTTCTGCAATTAATTAGTATAGCCTTTTTGAGACTTTAACCCAAAAAAAAACACCATTTAATTTCTCATTTGGGGGGTTTATGGAATTTCAATCATGTTGTGTATAACAATAGGTTAAATTAATTTTACAGCTCTTCAATGAATACTACACAATACTACTGTGTTCATCTGATGAAAAACTAATGTATCCTGGATCCAAGAGGCAGGAAAATGATGGAATGAAATAAGTTGAGGAAGACCCTTTTTTTGTTTAGGAAAAAAAAGTTCTTTTTTTTGGGTTAAAATGAGCCACAAAGGCAACATAATATAATAAAGGAGGGGGAATTGAACATGAGACCTAATATACTCAAGAAGTCAATCTTAACTACTTGACCAAGATTTCATTAGTTAAAGTTTTCCTCGATTATGGTTGAACAACCTATGTGATTATTGCTAATAGGGTAAAGCTAATCCCTACACAAACAGAGTTTCCGTGAATGCGAGAGCATTAATACACCCCTTCTTTTCGTGGAAGGTAGGGTCTATTATGGAGTTCCTAGCCGAGTGACCTGAGAACAAGTGATCTAGAGATATAGGGAACAATGGAGTCTTCAACAATACAGCAAACATTCATTTTATTCGTGGTTAATCTTCCATTGGGCGAGCAATTTGTGGTTGACGAGGTTGTTCAACAGCCATGGGAGGGGGACTGATGCTTTTGTCCCAAAGACAACGAGAAGAGGCGCTCAAGTGCGATATGGTTTTGTGAGGTTTAAAATTATAACAAAGGAAGAGGCAATAAGGGTCATTCAAAGGGGTAAGGGCATGATTGATTGACAAAAAGATTACTAGTGAAATGGGCAAGGTTTTGCGAAAAAATGGGCTATTGATGTAATTCAATCAGACACATCCCAGTTAAATTCCCCAAGCCAAGGTAGTCCAATAACACAAGTCCAAGTCCATGGAACAAGTTCCATTTTACAAGTCCAAAAGGAGATGGTACCGGGGTTCACCCCCATGCACGCACCTGGTTTTTTTTTTTTTTAATGATTTCATAGTTCAAACGACATCCAAATCACGTAATTATTTTTTTTAGTTCCGTTAGGATGTCTAATTTATTTCTTAGGTCAAGTACAAAGGCAGACAAGCACGTTAAAGGGGTCAATTCAGTCAATTAAGCGAAGCTGCCCAGCAGGCATCAGGATTTGCACGGTTTGAACGATCATGGAGATTAAGGCACTTAATGATGTCCAAATCAAGATTTGCAAAAAGGGGGGTTTCTAGACATCTTGAGATTTCCCCCCTGAAGGAAACCCCAGCTTGGTCATCAAAATGCAGTGGCCCAATAGCATGAAAGATCAGCTTGCATGCGCCACCCAGGCAGCCGTTTGCTTAGCCTAGGAGTTTTCCCTCTTAGGTGGGTTTTCTCCTTCAAGGTGTGTGTGTGCTTGGCTGGAAGCTTGAGCTGACTCACTAAGTGACTCATGAAGGTAGAAAATGCCATGTGGAAGAGGAAGATTCATCCATTTTGCAAGCATTCATTCGTCCACTTTAGCACTAGGTGTCACGCATGCATTCCTCTTGTACTTTTGAGGTGGCAGCCATGTGTTCTTTCCGTCCAAGGGAGGAAACATGACTCATGCAGCCTAGAATCAGCAAAGATTAGCTTAAGTTAATTAGTTTTAAGCCATTGCATTCGTTTGTGCTTGTTTTAGTCTAGTTATGTACTAAACCGCATATTTTGCTAGCTAACCGTACTTAGTGACTTTCCTAAGCATTAAGTAATCAATTAAGGATTACCTAATGACTAAGGAAAGGGCTAGATGTGCCTTATAAGAAGGGTGGATGTCCTTTTGTAAAGGGTGTTGAAGAATTGAAATCAGAAGTTGAGTATAAACTCCTCTGTGTGTTACTTTAAATTCTCTACTTGCTTATCTCTAATTCAGCCAATTAGAGTGGTGTTTAAGTGAGTTTTAATCTTGATTAGGTGGTGAAATCTGTATCCTAATCTAGGATTAAGGGCCCTGAAATAGTTCTTAGTAGTGAAATCTGTATCTAAGAAACGTTTCAGTTTTATCGATCTTTCAGTTCAAGCCATTGAACCTTGTTCAAGGCACTCTTTTCTCCTTCCTTCTCCACACCATTTTCATTGCTTCCCCATGCCATCTTCTCTTTTTTCACTAAACACTTAAGCTTTCCTTTCATTCCCTCTCCTTCCTAGTGTGACTACATCAATTTTGGTATCAGAGCAAGTTTCATCTTGCTCTGAAACCAAACCCCACACGTTTCCTTCCCTAGTCATGTCACAAATTTCAAAACACAAAAAATTTTTCCAGCCTTGGTTCGTGTTCTGAGTTTCAACATGGCTAGTACCAGTGAAATGACCTTTGAAGAAAAGTTTGAAACTCTCATGAAGAATTATCAAGCGGTGTCTTCATCAAAGCTAGAATTAGAGAAACAAAATGAGTACTTGTGAAAGCAACTGGTAGATGACATGAAACAAAAGCAAAAGGCTCTTAAAAGTCCAAGTGCATCTATTCATGATGAAGATGAAGCAACTAACTCGAATAGTTCTTCAAGTGATGAAGAACCTCGAAGTAGGACTAGAGGTGCTAGAAGAACGCCCCAAAAATCAATGATTTCAAAGTTGAAATTCTTGAGTTTGAGGGTAAATTGGATCCTGATGAGTTTCTGAAATGGTTACACACTGTGGAATGAGTTTTTGATTACAAGGACATTCCAGATGACAAGAAAGTAAAGCTGGTTGCACTTAGGGTTCGAAGGTATGCGTCCCTTTTGTGGACAAACCTTTGTGCTAAGAGAACCAAAACAGACAAGGCAAGATCAGAACTTGGGAGAAAGTGAAGTCCAAGTTGAAGTCCCGATTCCTCCCAGCAACGTATCTCCAAGACAGTTATTCCTAATTGCATAATCTGACTGAAGGGAATTTAACTATTGAGGAATACACAAGAGATTTTGAAAAGCTCCTAATTAAATGTGATATTTAGGAGCCTGAAGAACAAACAATTGTTAGATACTTGGGTGGCCTTAATCCTAAGTATTCTAATGTTGTTGAATTGCAGCAATATACCACATTTGATGAAGTTTGTGTGTTAGCACACAAAGTTGAACAACAACGGAGAAATAAACCAATCGAACATGATTTTTCGAAACCTCCAATTCGTACTTCACCTTTTAACAAGGGGAGTCCAAATTTTCCTCCAAGATCATATCCGCAAAATCCGTCTTCCCCTATGCCACAAAGAACCCGAACTCCTCAACGGTCACCGTACCCCCAGCCACGACCTTAGCCTAGTCCAGAACGTCCCACTCCATTTCCAATGAGTAATCGACGCTGTTTCAAGTGTCAAGGACTTGGGCATATTGCTTCTGATTGCCCAAATCGAAGAATTATTACTCTTGTTGAATGGGATCAATTAGAGAAGAGGATAAAGAGGAGGAAAAGAGGACGAAGAAGAAGAACAGGAGGACGAACAGGAGGAAGTAGTTGAAGCTGCAGATGAAGGAGAAATGCTAGTACTTCAAAGGGTACTAAGCAATCAACGTGGAGCTAAAGATGAACAACGGGAAAACATTTTTCACTCCCGTTGCACCGTTGAAGGCAAAAGTGTGCTCATTGATAATTGACGGAGGCAGTTATGCTAACGTCGTATCATTGAGTATGATTGAGAAGTTGGGCCTCCAGGCTATGACACATCCCCACCCATACAACATCCAGTGGCTCAATCAAAGTAAAGGTCTTCAAGTTAATTCCCGGTGTTTGATTTCATTATCGATCAGGAAGAATTATCGAGATGAGTTGTGGTGCGATGTGATCCCAATGGATGCATGCCATATTCTTCTGGGGCGTCCATAGATGTATGATCATAAGGTGATGCATAATGGATTTCTGAATACCTATTCCTTCTCCAGAGGAGGACAGAGAATCACCTTGACATTGTTATCCCCATCCGAACTTTCCAAACACAAACAACAAAAAAGCCCTAAAATATCGGATATGTTATTTGCCTGCAATAAGCCTTTACTGAAAGTATCTTACCATTAGTTTACAGCTTTCAGAGAGTGGATTTTAGCCACTTAAGAAGAATCTAAGTCACCTTTACCAGACCATCCAATAGCTAAATCGTTAATCAAACGGTTTTGTCATGTATTTCCAGAAGAGACACCCTCTGGATTACCCTCAAAAAGGGATATCCAGCATCACATCGACCTTATTCCTGGCTCAACCTTCCAAACAAACCTGCCTACAGAATGAACCCAAAAGACACTTATGAAATTCAGAAGCAAGTGGAAGAATTGATGGCTAAAGGATTAGTTCGAGAATCCTTAAGTCCCTGTGCCGTTCCTGCACTTCTAGTACCCAAGAAAGACGGGAGTATGCAGATGTGCGTCGATAGTCGAGCTATTAACAAGATTACTATCAAGTATCGATATCCAATACCAAGACTTGAAGATATGCTTGACGAGTTGCATGGTTCGACAGTATATTCAAAGATTGATCTGCGAAGCGGTTATTATCAGATTCGAATCAGAGAAGGTGACGAGTGGAAAACCGCTTTCAAAACAAAGGGTGGTTTATTTGAATGGTTGGTGATGCCGTTTGGTTTATCAAACGCTCCAAGCACCTTTATGAGGTTAATGAATCAAGTATTCAAACCTTATATTGGCAAGTTCGTTGTTGTTTATTTTGAGATACCCTGATCTTCAGCAAAGATGAGAAAGAGCACCAGAATCATTTGACTGAGATTATGAAAGTGCTTGAACGTGAACAATTGTACGGGAATCTCAAAAAGTGTTCCTTTTTTACTTCTAAGGTCACTTTTTTGGGATATATCATGACTGCTGAAGGAATTGAAGCTGATGAAGCCAAGATTGAGGCTATTCGGAGTTGGCCTACGCTAAAGAGCATACATGACGTCCGTAGTTTCCACGAACTTGCTTCATTCTACCGGCATTTTATTCCGAATTTCAGCACTATTACTGCGCCAATGATCGAGGTGCTTAAGGGCACATCTTTTAGATGAACCCCTAAGGCATAAACGGCCTTTGAAGAAGTGAAGGTTAAGCTAACGCAAGCACCAATGTTAGCACTTCCCTATTTTGACAAAGTGTTCGAAGTGGAATGCGACGCATCTGGCGTTGGAATTGGCAGTGTTCTTACTCAAGAGGGCAAACCATTAGCCATCTTTAGTGAGAAACTGTGTGACTCAAGACGAAAATATTCCACTTATGATAAAGAATTTTATGCCATAGTTCGATGTTTGGAGCATTGGAGTCATTATCTTATGGCCAGTGAGTTTATTCTCCATTCTGATCATGAAGCCTTAAAATATATTCAAGGCCAGCATAAATTAAACTCCCAACATGCTAAGTGGGTGGAGTTTCTCCAGTCATTTCATTTTACCATACGGCATAAATTAGGGAAGCTGAATAAGGGCGCTGATGCCTTATCCAGAAGATACCTATTATTATTCTAGTTAGATGCGTGTGTTCTGGGTTTCGAGCATCTAAAATTATTATATTCTGGAGATGAAGACTTTGGGGAACTTTATGGTGCATGTTAAAAACACCCCAAAGATGATTATTTGATTCAAGAAGGATTTCTGTTTAAGGGTAGACGCCTGTGTGTGCCTAAATACAGCACTGGGGAACTTATGATTCGAGAAGTCCATGGAGGATCATTAGCAGATCATTATGGTGAGACTAAAACTCTTACCATTTTGAAAGAACATTATTATTGACCCGGGATGCATAAAGATGTACAAGATTTACTGAAGCGGTGTGCAACATGTCAAGTAGCTAAAAGTCACTTACTCCCGTAAGGGGTATATACGCTTCCTGTTCCAACCCAACCTGGGGTAGACGTGAGTATGGATTTCATTCTAGGCTTGCCTAGAATGCAGCGGGGCAAAGGTTCAATCTTTGTGGTGGTAGACCAGTTTTCGAAGATGGCCCATTTTATCCCCTACAATAAAACTAACGATGCTACTAATATTGCAGAGTTGTATTTCAAAGAAGTGACTAGATTACATGGTATTCCATGACCTATTGTTTCATATCGGGATGCTAAGTTTTTAAGTCATTTCTGGGTCACTTTATGGAAAAAGTTGGAGACAAAACTGAAATATAGTACAACCTGCCATCCCCAGATCGATGGTCAGACAGAGGTAACAAATCGAACCCTAAAAACACTCCTCAAGGCTTTGATTTCGCCCCAGTCCAAGAAAGCTTGGGATCTTCTGTTACTACATGCAGAATTCGCCTACAACAGAGCCCCAAGTAGAGCAACTGGCGTATCACCTTTCAAGGTAGTATATGGGACTGATCCCATAACTCCCTTAGATCTAACACCACGCCCCCTAGATCAAAAGCCCAGTGCAGATGCAGATCAGAGAGTCAAGAAAATTCAAAAACTGCATGAGCAGGTTAGAAATAAAATTGAGCAATCTAACCTATCCTATTTTGCTCACGCAAACAGGAAAAAGAAGCAGAAGACGTTCCACCCAGGAGATTTGGTTTGGATCCATCCCAGAAAAGAGCGTTTTCCAGCAAGACGTACGAACAAGCTTATGCCAAGAGTAGATGGTCCATTTGAGATTCTAGAATGCATCAACAACAATGCTTACAAGGTGGATCTCCCTGGGGACTATGGAGTTTCAGCTACGTTCAACGTAGCCGATTTGAGCCCATACGAAAAAGATGATTACCTGTACGATTTGAGGTCAAATCATTTCAAACAAGGGGAGGATGATGTAATTCAATCAGAAACATCCCAGTTAAATTCCCCAAGTCAAGGTAGTCTAGTTACACAAGTCCAAGTCCATGGAACAAGTTCCATTTTGCAAGTTCAAAAGGAGATGGTACCCGGGTTCACCCCCGTGCACGTACCCGATTTTGGTTTTATGATTTCATAGTTCAAATGACATCCAAATCACGTAATTCTTTTTTTGTTAGCTTTGTTATGATGTCGAGTTTATTTCTTATGTTAAGCACAAAGGCAGGCAACCACGTTAAAGAGGTCAATTCAGTCAATTAAGCGAAGCCACCTAACAGGCATCAGGATTTGCACGGTTTGAAAGATTATGGGGATTAAGGAACTTAATGACGTCCAAATGAAGATTTTCAAAAAGGGGGGGTTTCTAGACATCTTGAGGTTTCCCCCCTGAAGGAAACCCCAGCTTAGTCATCAAAATGCAGTGGCCCAATAGCATGAAAGATCAGCCTGCATGCGCCACCCCGGCAGCCATTTGCTTAGCCTAGGAGTTTTCCCTCTTCAGCGGGTCTTCTCCTTCAAGGTGTGTGTGCGCTTGGCTGGAAACTTGAGCTGACTCACTAAGTCACTCATGAAGGCAGCAAATGCCACATGGAAGAGGAAGATTTATCCATTTTGCAAGCATTCATTTGTCCACTTCAGCACGAGGTGTCGCACATGCATTCCTCTAGTACTTTTGAGGTGGCAGTCATGTGTTCTTTCCTTCCAAGGGAGGAAACATGACTCATGCAGCCTAGAATTAGCAAAGACTAGCTTAAGTTAATTAGTTTTAAGCCATTGCATTCGTTTGTGCTTGTTTTAGTCTAGTTATGTACTAAACTGTATGTTTTGCTAGCTAATCGTACTTAGTGACTTTCCTAAGCATTATGTAATCAATTAAGGATTACCTAATGACTAAGGAAAGGGCTAGATGTGCCTTATAAGAAGGGTGGATGTCCTTTTGTAAAGGGTGTTGAAGAATTGAAATCAGAAGTTGAGTATAAACTCCTCTGTATGTTACTTTAAATTCTCTACTTGCGTATCTCTAATTCGGCCAATTAGAGTGGTGTTTAAGTGAGTCTTAATCTTGATTAGGTGGTAAAATCTGTATCCTAATATAGGATTAAGGCCCTGAAACAGTTCTTAGTGGTGAAATCTGTATTTAAGAAACGTTTCAGTTTTATTAATCTTTCAGTTCAAGCCATTGAACCTTGTTCAAGACACTCTTTTCTCCTGCCTTCTCCACGCCATTTTCATTATTTCCCCACGCCATCTTCTCTTCTTTCACTAAACACTTAAGCTTTCCTTTCATTCCCTCTCCTTCCTAGTGTGACTACATCAATTTTGGTATCAGAGCAAGTTTCATCTTGCTCTGAAACCAAACCCCACACGTTTCCTTCCCTAGTCATGTCACAAATTTCAAAACACAAAAAATTTTTCCAGCCTTGGTTCGTGTTCTGAGTTTCAACATGGCTAGTACCAGTGAAATGACCTTTGAAGAAAAGTTTGAAACTCTCATGAAGAATTATCAAGCGGTGTCTTCATCAAAGCTAGAATTAGAGAAACAAAATGAGTACTTGTGAAAGCAACTGGTAGATGACATGAAACAAAAGCAAAAGGCTCTTAAAAGTCCAAGTGCATCTATTCATGATGAAGATGAAGCAACTAACTCGAATAGTTCTTCAAGTGATGAAGAACCTCGAAGTAGGACTAGAGGTGCTAGAAGAACGCCCCAAAAATCAATGATTTCAAAGTTGAAATTCTTGAGTTTGAGGGTAAATTGGATCCTGATGAGTTTCTGAAATGGTTACACACTGTGGAATGAGTTTTTGATTACAAGGACATTCCAGATGACAAGAAAGTAAAGCTGGTTGCACTTAGGGTTCGAAGGTATGCGTCCCTTTTGTGGACAAACCTTTGTGCTAAGAGAACCAAAACAGACAAGGCAAGATCAGAACTTGGGAGAAAGTGAAGTCCAAGTTGAAGTCCCGATTCCTCCCAGCAACGTATCTTCAAGACAGTTATTCCTAATTGCATAATCTGACTGAAGGGAATTTAACTATTGAGGAATACACAAGAGATTTTGAAAAGCTCCTAATTAAATGTGATATTTAGGAGCCTGAAGAACAAACAATTGTTAGATACTTGGGTGGCCTTAATCCTAAGTATTCTAATGTTGTTGAATTGCAGCAATATACCACATTTGATGAAGTTTGTGTGTTAGCACACAAAGTTGAACAACAACGGAGAAATAAACCAATCGAACATGATTTTTCGAAACCTCCAATTCGTACTTCACCTTTTAACAAGGGGAGTCCAAATTTTCCTCCAAGATCATATCCGCAAAATCCGTCTTCCCCTATGCCACAAAGAACCCGAACTCCTCAACGGTCACCGTACCCCCAGCCACGACCTTAGCCTAGTCCAGAACGTCCCACTCCATTTCCAATGAGTAATCGACGCTGTTTCAAGTGTCAAGGACTTGGGCATATTGCTTCTGATTGCCCAAATCGAAGAATTATTACTCTTGTTGAATGGGATCAATTAGAGAAGAGGATAAAGAGGAGGAAAAGAGGACGAAGAAGAAGAACAGGAGGACGAACAGGAGGAAGTAGTTGAAGCTGCAGATGAAGGAGAAATGCTAGTACTTCAAAGGGTACTAAGCAATCAACGTGGAGCTAAAGATGAACAACGGGAAAACATTTTTCACTCCCGTTGCACCGTTGAAGGCAAAAGTGTGCTCATTGATAATTGACGGAGGCAGTTATGCTAACGTCGTATCATTGAGTATGATTGAGAAGTTGGGCCTCCAGGCTATGACACATCCCCACCCATACAACATCCAGTGGCTCAATCAAAGTAAAGGTCTTCAAGTTAATTCCCGGTGTTTGATTTCATTATCGATCAGGAAGAATTATCGAGATGAGTTGTGGTGCGATGTGATCCCAATGGATGCATGCCATATTCTTCTGGGGCGTCCATAGATGTATGATCATAAGGTGATGCATAATGGATTTCTGAATACCTATTCCTTCTCCAGAGGAGGACAGAGAATCACCTTGACATTGTTATCCCCATCCGAACTTTCCAAACACAAACAACAAAAAAGCCCTAAAATATCGGATATGTTATTTGCCTGCAATAAGCCTTTACTGAAAGTATCTTACCATTAGTTTACAGCTTTTAGAGAGTGGATTTTAGCCACTTAAGAAGAATCTAAGTCACCTTTACCAGACCATCCAATAGCTAAATCGTTAATCAAACGGTTTTGTCATGTATTTCCAGAAGAGACACCCTCTGGATTACCCTCAAAAAGGGATATCCAGCATCACATCGACCTTATTCCTGGCTCAACCTTCCAAACAAACCTGCCTACAGAATGAACCCAAAAGACACTTATGAAATTCAGAAGCAAGTGGAAGAATTGATGGCTAAAGGATTAGTTCGAGAATCCTTAAGTCCCTGTGCCGTTCCTGCACTTCTAGTACCCAAGAAAGACGGGAGTATGCAGATGTGCGTCGATAGTCGAGCTATTAACAAGATTACTATCAAGTATCGATATCCAATACCAAGACTTGAAGATATGCTTGACGAGTTGCATGGTTCGACAGTATATTCAAAGATTGATCTGCGAAGCGGTTATTATCAGATTCGAATCAGAGAAGGTGACGAGTGGAAAACCGCTTTCAAAACAAAGGGTGGTTTATTTGAATGGTTGGTGATGCCGTTTGGTTTATCAAACGCTCCAAGCACCTTTATGAGGTTAATGAATCAAGTATTCAAACCTTATATTGGCAAGTTCGTTGTTGTTTATTTTGAGATACCCTGATCTTCAGCAAAGATGAGAAAGAGCACCAGAATCATTTGACTGAGATTATGAAAGTGCTTGAACGTGAACAATTGTACGGGAATCTCAAAAAGTGTTCCTTTTTTACTTCTAAGGTCACTTTTTTGGGATATATCATGACTGCTGAAGGAATTGAAGCTGATGAAGCCAAGATTGAGGCTATTCGGAGTTGGCCTACGCTAAAGAGCATACATGACGTCCGTAGTTTCCACGAACTTGCTTCATTCTACCGGCATTTTATTCCGAATTTCAGCACTATTACTGCGCCAATGATCGAGGTGCTTAAGGGCACATCTTTTAGATGAACCCCTAAGGCATAAACGGCCTTTGAAGAAGTGAAGGTTAAGCTAACGCAAGCACCAATGTTAGCACTTCCCTATTTTGACAAAGTGTTCGAAGTGGAATGCGACGCATCTGGCGTTGGAATTGGCAGTGTTCTTACTCAAGAGGGCAAACCATTAGCCATCTTTAGTGAGAAACTGTGTGACTCAAGACGAAAATATTCCACTTATGATAAAGAATTTTATGCCATAGTTCGATGTTTGGAGCATTGGAGTCATTATCTTATGGCCAGTGAGTTTATTCTCCATTCTGATCATGAAGCCTTAAAATATATTCAAGGCCAGCATAAATTAAACTCCCAACATGCTAAGTGGGTGGAGTTTCTCCAGTCATTTCATTTTACCATACGGCATAAATTAGGGAAGCTGAATAAGGGCGCTGATGCCTTATCCAGAAGATACCTATTATTATTCTAGTTAGATGCGTGTGTTCTGGGTTTCGAGCATCTAAAATTATTATATTCTGGAGATGAAGACTTTGGGGAACTTTATGGTGCATGTTAAAAACACCCCAAAGATGATTATTTGATTCAAGAAGGATTTCTGTTTAAGGGTAGACGCCTGTGTGTGCCTAAATACAGCACTGGCGAACTTATGATTCGAGAAGTCCATGGAGGATCATTAGCAGATCATTATGGTGAGACTAAAACTCTTACCATTTTGAAAGAACATTATTATTGACCCGGGATGCATAAAGATGTACAAGATTTACTGAAGCGGTGTGCAACATGTCAAGTAGCTAAAAGTCACTTACTCCCGTAAGGGGTATATACGCTTCCTGTTCCAACCCAACCTGGGGTAGACGTGAGTATGGATTTCATTCTAGGCTTGCCTAGAATGCAGCGGGGCAAAGGTTCAATCTTTGTGGTGGTAGACCAGTTTTCGAAGATGGCCCATTTTATCCCCTACAATAAAACTAACGATGCTACTAATATTGCAGAGTTGTATTTCAAAGAAGTGACTAGATTACATGGTATTCCATGACCTATTGTTTCATATCGGGATGCTAAGTTTTTAAGTCATTTCTGGGTCACTTTATGGAAAAAGTTGGAGACAAAACTGAAATATAGTACAACCTGCCATCCCCAGATCGATGGTCAGACAGAGGTAACAAATCGAACCCTAAAAACACTCCTCAAGGCTTTGATTTCGCCCCAGTCCAAGAAAGCTTGGGATCTTCTGTTACTACATGCAGAATTCGCCTACAACAGAGCCCCAAGTAGAGCAACTGGCGTATCACCTTTCAAGGTAGTATATGGGACTGATCCCATAACTCCCTTAGATCTAACACCACGCCCCCTAGATCAAAAGCCCAGTGCAGATGCAGATCAGAGAGTCAAGAAAATTCAAAAACTGCATGAGCAGGTTAGAAATAAAATTGAGCAATCTAACCTATCCTATTTTGCTCACGCAAACAGGAAAAAGAAGCAGAAGACGTTCCACCCAGGAGATTTGGTTTGGATCCATCCCAGAAAAGAGCGTTTTCCAGCAAGACGTACGAACAAGCTTATGCCAAGAGTAGATGGTCCATTTGAGATTCTAGAATGCATCAACAACAATGCTTACAAGGTGGATCTCCCTGGGGACTATGGAGTTTCAGCTACGTTCAACGTAGCCGATTTGAGCCCATACGAAAAAGATGATTACCTGTACGATTTGAGGTCAAATCATTTCAAACAAGGGGAGGATGATGTAATTCAATCAGAAACATCCCAGTTAAATTCCCCAAGTCAAGGTAGTCCAGTTACACAAGTCCAAGTCCATGGAACAAGTTCCATTTTGCAAGTTCAAAAGGAGATGGTACCCGGGTTCACCCCCGTGCACGTACCCGATTTTGGTTTTATGATTTCATAGTTCAAATGACATCCAAATCACGTAATTCTTTTTTTGTTAGCTTTGTTATGATGTCGAGTTTATTTCTTATGTTAAGCACAAAGGCAGGCAACCACGTTAAAGAGGTCAATTCAGTCAATTAAGCGAAGCCACCTAACAGGCATCAGGATTTGCACGGTTTGAAAGATCATGGGGATTAAGGAACTTAATGACGTCCAAATGAAGATTTTCAAAAAGGGGGGGTTTCTAGACATCTTGAGGTTTCCCCCCTGAAGGAAACCCCAGCTTAGTCATCAAAATGCAGTGGCCCAATAGCATGAAAGATCAGCCTGCATGCGCCACCCCGGCAGCCATTTGCTTAGCCTAGGAGTTTTCCCTCTTCAGCGGGTCTTCTCCTTCAAGGTGTGTGTGCGCTTGGCTGGAAACTTGAGCTGACTCACTAAGTCACTCATGAAGGCAGCAAATGCCACATGGAAGAGGAAGATTTATCCATTTTGCAAGCATTCATTTGTCCACTTCAGCACGAGGTGTCGCACATGCATTCCTCTAGTACTTTTGAGGTGGCAGTCATGTGTTCTTTCCTTCCAAGGGAGGAAACATGACTCATGCAGCCTAGAATTAGCAAAGACTAGCTTAAGTTAATTAGTTTTAAGCCATTGCATTCGTTTGTGCTTGTTTTAGTCTAGTTATGTACTAAACTGTATGTTTTGCTAGCTAATCGTACTTAGTGACTTTCCTAAGCATTATGTAATCAATTAAGGATTACCTAATGACTAAGGAAAGGGCTAGATGTGCCTTATAAGAAGGGTGGATGTCCTTTTGTAAAGGGTGTTGAAGAATTGAAATCAGAAGTTGAGTATAAACTCCTCTGTATGTTACTTTAAATTCTCTACTTGCGTATCTCTAATTCGGCCAATTAGAGTGGTGTTTAAGTGAGTCTTAATCTTGATTAGGTGGTAAAATCTGTATCCTAATATAGGATTAAGGCCCTGAAACAGTTCTTAGTGGTGAAATCTGTATTTAAGAAACGTTTCAGTTTTATTAATCTTTCAGTTCAAGCCATTGAACCTTGTTCAAGACACTCTTTTCTCCTGCCTTCTCCACGCCATTTTCATTATTTCCCCACGCCATCTTCTCTTCTTTCACTAAACACTTAAGCTTTCCTTTCATTCCCTCTCCTTCCTAGTGTGACTACATCAGCTATGGGCTCAGTTTGCCTAGGAATAGTAATATACTGGGTGGACGAGATGAAAGAACCTTCATTGAGGTTGCCAAGCATCACACTAACAATCAAATACAAATCAGATCATGGGAGCTAGGGGCATCCTCTAATCCACGGCTGGTGAGAAAAAAAAATTCCTTATGAAGGGCATTCGATTAAAAAAGAATCATAGAATGGCTAAAAAAAAGTCTTACAAGTGTTTCATTAAAGAATACAAGTTTAGAAATCATTCAGGGAGCATCCATTGTAATAGCCCGGCCCTAAATCATATTTATTTATTTGATTAAACCATGTTATTCATTTTTCACATTTATTTATCTCATTGAATCATCCCAATTAGAAAAATTATTTCGGGCCCCACTTTGCAATTCGAGTTTCATTTACCGGACAATTTCGGGAAAAATTGATAGTAGGCCTCGATATTTATGATTTAAAAGATTAAATTATTTTTCATGACATTAAATTTAATCTCGAGCTTTGGAAAAAAAAAAAAACTTTCAAGCGCACTCGGTTTGAGCTAGTTTTCGAACCCGAGCCCGTTTAAGGCCAATTTTGGCCCACCAAGTCTTGACTCTATTTATTTGCCTAATTATCCTTAATTAGGCCTAATCTCTACTTAGCAAAAGTAGCTTTTGAGGAGGATTAATTTCAGCCATGTATTTATTTTGGCCTAAGGTTCATTTGCACCAAGTAAATGCAAGTTATTTTCTCTCTCTTCTTTTCTCCTCCTTCTCTCTACCTCATGGCCACCCCCAGCAGCAGCAGCCTAGCTCTATTATGGTGTTTTCCGGCCACTCTCCAGCAAGGATTTCAATCCCCAAACAACCTCCCTCCATTGGCTACCATTTTCCATCCTCAAAACCACCAAATATCATCTCCATCTTCACTTATTTCAAGCTCAAAGTAAGTGACTTCAATCTTGTGCTTTGAATTTTTGGTTCTTGCTTCTTGTTTTGGTTATTTTGATGATGGATCATGTTGTTTTTATTGAATTAAGCATCATCTTAGTGATGGATCATGGTGGAGTTGAAGTTAGATGATGCTAGGGTTAGGGTTTTCTCTTAATCATGCAAGCTTCATGTTTAAGTGTTGGATTTTGATTGTTTTAAATGAGATTTTGTTATCTTTGACATTGGTAATGAATATCAAAATGTAGATGCTGATTTATATAGGTTAAAGAGTGGTTTTAATGGGTGCTTATGTCAGGAAAAGCTTACAAGTAAGTGCACATCCAAAATTCATGATTTTTGGTGTGAATATACTTCAATGCGTTAGCTTTCAATAGGCTTTGGAATTACTCAATTTCTAGTTGTGTGCACAAAGTTATGACCAATTTACTCAAGACTATGCAGAATACATTGAAACTGGGAACTGAACTGGAACAGTAACTGTACGGAAAAACTGGTATTGATTGGGTCACTGAAAAATTGTGATTTTTGGTGTGTGGATAGATCAATGAGTTATCTTTCAAATTCCTTTTGAATCACCTTAATCCGAGTTCTGTGGAAAAAGTTATAGTCGTTTTGCTACAACTGCGCAGATTGAACTGAAACTGTACACGTCTATATTCTACCCTAATTTTAGGGACCTTACTATGTGAATCATGCTTTGTGCCTTGAATGAAAGTTTTAGTGGACATTATGAGCTTTTCATATTGGGGCTTTACATCTTATTTGGAGGTCAGGAGTGAAAGATATGGATTTTATAATGCAAACCACCGAACAGTAACATGGGTGAATGCAGAAACCATGACAGTTGGAAGTATTATCAGACGTTTCTATATAATTATGGGTATTTTCAGAAGCTCAACAAGTTTGATTATGTATAGAAGCTTACTTGGGTTGATAACTAAGTTAAACAAGTGTGAAAATGAAATTTGGGAAGTGAGCATAGTAATAACTCAAAATCAGTGTCCTTTGGACCAAGTTAGGGTGTTATATGGGCTTTTATTAACCTCACAGCACCCCTTATGGCATAAACCATTTGCCACCCATTTCAGAAGTATTAACCATTCTATTATCCATTTCAGAAATATCACACTTTTCATTATCCATTTCAGAAATATCAGAAACCCATATTTCATTTATATCAATTACAATCCTTTTCATTATCACTTCAATCATTTACATTTGGCCTATTTTGCTTCAATTTATTGTATTTCAAGTTCAATAACCCTAACTGATTTAAATCAGTTTATTTTGGTTTAACTTATCTTATATTGAATTAAAATCAGTTTATTATATTGAAATGCACAAGTTATGTATCCCATTTCATTATTCAACTTCTGTTACACCTACTTTTACTCACTCAATTATGCGAGTAAGGATCATTTACTGACTACACATACTTACAGTGATATTTATGAAACAGAGTTGAGGCCTAGTCTATCATTTCCATTGTGCATAAGTATTATCAAGTGAAATATCATTTTTAAAGACTTCAGGTACGTCCATTGCCTGTATCTTTAGAAATCACAATGTATTTATCAACGTTATCATGTTTTGGTAAGTACATCAATGAATTAGTTTACACAGTGATTTATCAGTTAATTAGTGACCCCATCAGTTATCATCTATAGGGCATTCGCCCTTCAGTTACCCGCGCAGCTTCAGGCCAGGTCCCCGATCGGCTTGGCAGGTGTACACCTATCCATAGATCGTAACAGCATTAAGGGGTTCACTATCAGATAATAACTAGCAGTGCAACTTTACATAATCTTATTCACTGTTTTAACTAAATGAATTACAAAGCGGGCCCAACCAGTGTTTCAATGATCATTTAACAATTCAGGAATGCATGTTTTCGAAATATTTTTCATGTTTTGTTTTAGGCAAATGCTCAGAGTATTGCCCTCATGCCAGCAAATCAGCTGAAGAGAATAAGTGAAGTAGGGAAATCCAGATGGATCAGAAGTAATGCCGTATATGCATACTTTAAGTTGTATTTGGAATTCTTCTGTAGATGAAGATGTAGATTACATGATGAATTATCTTCTTATGATTTATAAACCTTATATTGGTTAACGCTTGATTGTGAATTGATGGGCATATGTGAATATGTACAGTGGAGGTTATGCTTAACTGTGTTATTTATAACACTCATGTTTCAAGCCTTGTACTTTTGGACCGCGGTAACGCCCCTATCATTGGATTCATCATATTACGATTGAGTGATTTATTATTAAGGAGGATATAAATAGTGAAACATGGTTAAGTTGGGGCGTTACATCCATTGGCAGAGATTTATGTCTCCTGACTTTCTAGGATCTACCAGCTTTAGAAGATGCTCTAAAGAAGGATGCAGATTCTTTGAAGGCATGGTATAAAAATTGGAAGAAATGGAGTGAATTCGACAACCCAAAATGACGGAGAACATGGATTTCATGTTATGGACTTCCCCTTCGTCGCTGGTCTTATAACAACTTCCCTAAAATGGGGGAATTATTATGGGACTAGTTAATCACAATTGATGATGTCTCATATAGTAAGCTATCTTTCGGAAAGATTAGGCTATGTATTCTCACTGAATGTATTTTGAGAATTAAAGATGCGATTCATAGTTCAGTTAGGCTAGTCAAATCACCTTAGAGGGGGATGAATAGGGTGATTAGAAAAAATTAAAGAAATTATAGAGATTAAATACGGAAATAAAAGCTAAGCGGGACAAAACACGATGATATTTTTACGATGTTGGCTCTTCCAAACAAGATTAGTTATCGCCTAAAGCTCTTCTTTCCTTAGGATTTGAATTGTTCCACTTCTGGCTCACTTAAGAAGTTACACATTCGAATCTCTTGGCTCGACAAAGACTCCCTTGAACACTTTGGAGATCAACTACTCAATCGTAAGAACCTCTCTCTCGATCGACCACTCAACTAAGCACCTTAAGTAAGAGTCACTCACTAAGTATTGTCCACTCAATACCTAACTACCCAAGTAAGTCCTCCACAACCTACTTGTTACAAAATTTCCTTACAAGAAGTTTTCCCTACAAGATGGGTACAAGTAGTGATCAAACCAATATGCAAGTTCTGGTTCAAAGTATTATCTCAATATATTTCAGTATAAGCTCCCTTTAATTTGCAAGTGTAGGTCAAGTGATTTCTCAATTGCTCTGGTACCTTGGACTTGCTTCAACTCCTTATATTTATAGCCAAAGATGACCAACTAGCTATTATGATGTAATCTCTTAATCATGACAACTTTTGACTTGCTTGAATGACATTGGCTATTTTCAAGTAGTTGGAATCATTCTTTATTTGTTGCAGAAATAAACCTGCTATCGCACCTTCATAATAAGAAGTATATCTCATTTAAAGATCATGTGTGGCATAATCTTCACGATCCTTGATTTACTTGTATTTTTAAAATTCAAATTCATCCAGTTTTGTAAATCAAGGAACAATCTTAGAGATTTATTAGCATATCAATTAGTAATTATCATAATATTCTCCTCAATCAATCAAAGGATATTTCATGGATAATCAAATATTTTTCCAACAACAATCTTTTAGATCATATAAAATCTATATGATGCTCTATCATATAATATAATCTTCGGTTTCCAACAACAATCTCTTAGATCATATAAAATCTATATGATGCTCTATCATATAATATAATCTTTGGTCAATCAAATATAAGCTCAATATTATGTCATATCAATTAAGAAAATCCTTGATAAAATAATCCTCATCAACAAATATACAAGATATTTCTCATGAGACTTTATCTTGATTTTTTCACTAGCCAATATTAATCCATAAGATAAGATCCATTTCCTATCTAATCAAATCAATTAGCCTAAATTAATGCATAATGGTGTCTCTAATTGTGTCATTCCAACATATAATATCCAACTCATGTCATAAAAATGTTCAGATAAACTCTAGCATTATGGTAACATATAAATCAAGATCATCATGTCATCATATATCACATTTTCTTTTGTTGGAATTTCTCCACAAATGATATCCACAATGCCATATAATTTTCAAGGTTGCATGATGCAATTAACACATGTCACTTATGAAAGTGTTATTCCATAATAGACTCATAATAGGTCCAAAATATGTATTTTAATATTAATAAGAATATATTGGACCGATCATAAATGTTATATATGAAATAGGACAATTATTAAGTCAAGTCACTTCACCATTTCTTGTATAACACTAATCATATTGTTTGTTATCAATCTCAACATCTGACTCGTAGGTTCAACAATCTCCCCCTTTCTGATGATGACAAACAATTAAAGGCAAGTATAAAATAGAATTGGAAGACATACTTTGGTCTATACGTATACTTACTATCATCATCTTCTTTGCCCCTTTGTCATTAAAAAGGAATGCAAAATATAACATGGAATGTTATATAGCTCCCCCTAATATGACACTCATGAAAATTAACAAAGGATTACGCTCTTAAGCTTAGAGTTAATGACATGTCATCAAAATCAATCACTTATGTTGAAACATGTTCATTTGGGTATCTCAAGAAATGACAGGGTTAGAATCATAAGACATATAGGCATGTAAAATTATTGACAACTGAGAAGAAGTTACCTTTTCCCCTTTCAAAAAACGTTAACTCAAATTAATTCATGTGAGGTCAGGCATTGTGGTTGAGCACATAATATGATTCACACTAAAATTCAACAACCGTTAAATCATTTCAAGGGCTATAAACTCAATTTCAAAAGCATATAGGCATATAGATCATAGCATGCAAATTTTGTCTAAGATATGTTTCCCTTACAACGAATAATTAAAGCGAATAATGTCAATTGTTGGGGCATGGGACAGTCTGATGTATAAGGGAATGAAAAGATGATATAATTCAAATTATTTGTCTCTTCATTAATATGTCAAAATCAATTATACCATGACTCATTGACTCAACTTCTTATAATATGAGTGATTATTAAAGCATGCAATATCAATCTTGGGGTATGAGATGATTTCCTGTATACAAGAGACGAAAAGATTATGTATAGACGTGGCAAATGGCTCATTCGGTTTGGGTACGGGTCGGGTGAAGTTTGCCGGGTCATGTTTCGCGCTAAGTGACATTTCGGGTCAGTTCGACTTGGGTCGGGTGAACCTGGATTATGGTCGATTTTTGATCAACCGATTTTTGGTCCAATATGTACACTTGTCATGCAAAAATAAGCAACTTTACAGAAAATTTCTGGTATAGTTCGATTCGGGTCAATTCAGGCTTCGGATCCACTTTCGGGTGAGCATATTTCGGATGTCAAGTCGGATCTGCATCCGGGTCATTCAGTTGAAATTTCGGTCTTGGGTTAATTTGACCAAGTCTAATTATGTACCAAAATATTAGTCAAGAGTGTAATTATTTTTTCTCCCCTTAATATTATCCAAGGGAATAAGCATTGGATTTTTATATGACACTAAATTCAAAAAATAGATATATCACCAGAATCTACCACATGCACTAAGACCCCAAGAGATAAACCTTTCATATTATGCATGCATAAAGATTGCCAACCTTTTGAAATTCATTATCTATCCCCTTTTAAAAATGAGTAAGACACGTAGCAATATAATGTGCACGTCACATTAGTCAATAATTAGTTCTATCCTTTAGTAAGTTCTCGTTAGAAGCTAGAGGTAATTATGGAAGCATCCCAACAAAGGCAGACAGAATCATTTATTAATATATGAATACGTGTATCAAGGCCACACCGTTAGGTATCTATCCTCACCGTGAAACCAATAAAAAGGTAAAAATGAGAAAATTAACGAGAAAGTAAAGGATTGAATTCCGAGATTCGACTTCCATTGGTTTGACTTCCAGGAGTCGCAAAGATATGCTCCTATTGTTCGCCCTAGGGCAAATTACTGATGCAGGATCATATATATATAAGTTATAGGATAACAATATTGATAGTTAATAATCACATAAAATCTTCGCCATTTTATAAAAAAACGATCAATATAAGAAGAAAGTATACTCAATTTATCTCAATATTCAATAAAAGGATTCATGCTTGAGCGTCAATAATCGAAAAGATTAGAAATCATATGATACATATGGATGCGTGAACTATCATTATCACATATGTCAAAATTATCTCTTCTCCTCTTTCAAAAATAATTATTTAAGAAAGTACAAAAGGCATATAGATCATCATTGACAAAAATCATATTAGCTTATCCAAGCAAGCATAACAGAATCAAGCTCTAGTTCAATGAAAAATGTAATATGCTAATGTGTGTGCAAACCAATAGTTCATTAAAAGCTATAAATGTCTCGATAACATGCACATGGTTAGTATGAACATATTGGGTGCAAAATCTCTGTCTTTCCCTTTTCAAAAAAATGTTTAAGACAAGCTGCTTCACATGGAGTATATATCGAATATTAAGATATATAAGTCTAGGAAATCAAGAGCAATACTTAATCATTTATCCCCTAAGAAAAGAACCATACATATAATATCATAAATGAGAGTTTGAGGATAGAAAATCTTGCAAATAATTAACAGGCATAGCACCATAAGGAAAAGTATGACAAAATGGAGCACCATATTTATAGCATTTCCAGAATATGTATGGATTAAACTGTCTTATCTATATAAGTATGACATATGTAAGTATTACATCTTATAAATCATGCTATTCCTCCCTAATGAAAGTTCATATGAAAATATTAACTCCACCAGGAAATATTCAACCAGACAAATGTGACCATATTGCATGAAAACTTTATTTGAAGTCATTGCAAAAAGTAGCGTGAGTTTACAAAATAAGCATATACGAATCATTGCACCCATAAAAAAAATCATATATGGGTCCAACGTATATCATCCAATAAATAATAATTCAAGACTTACCAATAAAGCACTAAGCTAACCGCATATGTCTCCTTCCTTTCATATTTCATAAAAAGATGGTAGCATATGAAGGAGTAACCATAATTCTAGATAAATCATCTTATTGACAATAAATCTAATTAGATTCTTGCAATTTATTCTCGGCCTTTTTTGTTTGAACATCCTATTGTGCATAGTTGGAAACATAGACTACTCATTTGGATGCTCGATCTTGTTTCCTCTAAAATTCTCTCATAAAATCATCAATTGGAGAGACAGCTCCCTCTCAATTCAAGCCAAAATATGTGTCAAATGAATCATACTAGTGCCACATATTGTCAAATAAAAATTTAAATAGACATATATCCATATAGATGTTAACCTGCCAAGGTCTTATCTCTTGGATCAAACTACTACTCCTTTGAAAATAATTATGGTAAGATCACATATGTAGTTTGGTAGAGAAATTAGCATAAAAAA
Source organism: Carnegiea gigantea (assembly GCA_029747015.1). Taxonomy (NCBI): domain Eukaryota; kingdom Viridiplantae; phylum Streptophyta; class Magnoliopsida; order Caryophyllales; family Cactaceae; genus Carnegiea; species Carnegiea gigantea. The sequence continues at coordinate 384,837 of JAKOGI010000568.1, read as the reverse complement.
TATAAACGACTTGATCTCTCCCTTTCAAAAATAAGTAAATCTCACAAAATCATCACAAGCAATGTGGATAATAGAGTGTAACATTTAAACATAAAATGGAGTCAAAACCATTATCTTGGAGGTATGCCACAAGAACGTTTTAATACGAATATGATTCCAGGTGTGACAATTATAGAAAGAAATACATGTTAAGAATTAAGTAATTAAAGACCACAAGATAGTTAAAATGCATAGAAGAGATCTTTTTTTTTTCCAGGACATACAATATTCAACATAGATGCATAAAAAGATTACATTTCATCTAAAAATGCCGTATTGATCACTTTCTCAAGAAAAAAAATAGGTAAAATATTTTGAATAAAATGATAAAATCATATGTTGACATGATGGAGCAATGACTTAACAATCTTCGCTTTGGAAACAATTGATTTATATAATTATAATGCAATCAGTTCTAAAGCTATAAATCTTAGTAAAAGTAAAAATATGCATAGCACAGATAATTGAGGACAGATAATTCCCATGGATCAAAGACATTGCCTATTGAAATAATATTTATGGCTTTTAGATATATAGAATTGAATCAAAAGAGATTATGATAAACACTTGACATATAAAGGATGTGCAAGCATTTAGATATGGTGACAATTACTCCTCCCCTTAGGATAATATTCACCATAAAGAAAACCTTATCACGTATGGGCCCATATAAAAATAATATTGCAGCCAATTTCTTCATTTAAAATCCATGTATACATGGCATAACACTTAATCTTTTTATTGCAAAGCCACATGTAATTAGCATCATGCATGTATCAAAGTATAGGCATAGGCATGAAAAAAGAAGGAAAAACTTCCCACATGAAACAGCAGGGAATGGGACATTCAATTTCATCTCATCAAAAATTGAGAAATTTATTACCATAGCTATTCAATAGTACTTGATCGTCCTCTGTTTTTTTGTGAAATTTTGCCTCAATTGGATGCCAAGAGTTTCTGCAAAATAACTTAAACCTTTCTCAAATAATATTTTAAAAATTGGGTCCATGTTTGTCAAAATCTGCCGCATTTGATGGCCTTGTACCTTTTGGTGAGCAAATTTGTGTAATTTTATGACCATTTCTCTTGATCAAACAATAAGTAGAAATATGAACTAAGTTGCAACAGTAATTACAACTAATAGGGCTTTTACCTTTGTGATCAGTCGATTTGACGAAGAAGTTTTTATAATAGTTCTTTTTATTGAAAGCATTAAAACCAATCCATTCTATGTTAAATGATACTTTTTGTGAGATGAGAATTTTATTAAAATTTTCTGCTCCATAAAATTTTAAAACAATTTTTTCAGGGTCTGCACACTTGAATTGTAACTCGTCTTTCTGTGTTTGAAGAATGACGTATTTTTCTTGAACAACATTTAAATTAGTTGGCAATGAATCATTTGATTGTTGCACTTTAGTATTTTCTTGAGTCAAATCAAAACCATTTTCTTCAACTGTTTGATTTTAGAACTATGTCCTTGTAGCTGTTTGACAAAATGAAGCAACACTTTTGCAACTTTGAGTTTTGAGAACTTGTTTAAACCATTATATACCTCATCTAGAATTTCGTACTCTTCTTCTTCTTCTTCTTCTTCTTCACTTATGTTTCCACCATCATCATTGTCACTGGAATTGCAATCAGCAATTTGTTCATTTGCCATTAAACAAAGACAGTTCAGCTTATGTTCATCACTTTAATACCTAAGCACATTATCCATCTTCAATGAATCAAGATTTTCTCGGGTTATTTCTTCATATACCAAAGAGAGTGTCTCCCATAATCCTTTGGCTGTACCATAAGCACAAACACAATTGAAAATATCATCACGTGAAGAACATTGTAAAATGTATAAAGCTTGGGTGTTTTTCTTAAGCATCTCTTTGTCATCTGGATTCAATTCGCACTTTAGCCTGACATCGATAACACCATTGTCTCTCGTCCATGAAGGAACACTAGAACCATGTATAGCAATGTCCCAACGGTTGTAATCAATGGATTTAATATAAGAACTTATCCTGCACTTCCAGAGACAAAAGTTAGTACCATTAAAAATTAGAGGACAATTAAAAACTAGCCATAGGATCTAGCTATAGATGGTTAAGTCTTAAAAATATGGTGTCTGCTCTGAAACCAATTGAAAGTTCAGTTAGACTAGTCAAATCACCCTAGAGGGGGTGACTAGGGTGATTAGAAAACATTAAAGCAATTATAGAGATTAAATGTAGAAATAAAAGCAGGACAAAACATGATGATATGTTTATGATGTTGGCTCTTCCAAATAGGATTAGTCACCGCCTAAGGCTCTTCTTTCCTTAGGATTTGAACTACTCCATTTCTTATTCACTTAAGAAGTTATACATTCGAGTTCCCCGACTCGACAAAGACTCCCTTAAACACTTTGGAGATCAAATACTCTATCGTGGGAACCTCTCTCTTGATTGACCACTCAACTAAGCACCTTAAGTTAAGTTACTCACTAAGTATTTCCCACCCAATCCTAAGCTACCAAAGTAAGTCTTCCCCAACCTACTTGTTACAAAATTGCGCTACAATAAGTTTTCCTTGCAAGATGAGTACAAGTAGTGATCAAACCAACATGCACGTTCCAGCTCAAAGTATTACCTCAATATATTTTAGCGTAAGTTCTCTTCAATTTGCAAGTGTAGCTCAAGTGACTTCTCAATTGGCCCAATACCTTCAAACTTGCTTCAACTCATTGTATTTATAGCCAAAGATGACCAACTAGCCGTTATGATATAATCTCTTAATCATAGAAACTATTGACTTGCTTGAATGAGATTGGCCATTTTCAAGTACTTATAATCATTTTCTATTTCTTCCATAACTAATCCTACTATCACACCTTCATAATAAGAAGTATATCTCATTTAAACATCACATGCGATACAATCTTTATGATTCTTGATTTACTTGTATTTTTAAAATTCTAATTCTAATTCTAACTTTGCAAATCAAGGAATACTCTTAGAGACTTTATCATCATATCAATACGTGATTATCATAATATTCTATGTACTCAATTAATCAAAGGATATTTCATGGATAATCAAATATTTTTCCAACATCAATCTCCTAGATCATATAAAATCTATATGATGCTCTATCATATAATATCTTCAAGTAAACCATATAATATCCTTGGTCAATCAAATATAAGCTCAATAGTATAAATAATGATTCTCAGGTACCTAGAATTTTAGGACCACTACTTTTAGGCCCCTAACTTTTTGAAAATAACACTAGGGTATCCTGTGTTTTTAGACAATAAATTCTTAGGGCCTTTTCTCTTGCTATTTTTGCCTGAAACTTTTAAAAGTGTTCAACTTTGGCCCAAATGAGGTAATTTTAGTAATTTTGTTTTTTTGGGATTTTTCAAGAAAGATGCTTGTTTTAAATGATTTAACTTTTTATAATGACTTTAATGGTACTAATTATCATAATCTACTATTCATGTATACTATCTTTTCTGTGATTACATGCCCACCATGCTTAACAACATAGCTAAACTTAATTAGATAGTTTTGACCGTAACCTGAACTTAGTTGGCGTTGGACCCTGATGTTCCTCTAGCTTCCAGATTACAAAGATTGTTAATTTCAACCACACTTCCCTTAAATCAGGCACAATGCAAATGTGTTTTGTTTCCCACCTCAGACCATAGTCACTAATCAAGTTTTAAAATTTAAAGGATAATGAGATTTTAATCAAGAAATTATAATATTTAAGACATAAGGTTCGATTGAATAATGTTTCCTATTAGGAAACTTCTTTTATTGAAAGCTCAAAAGTGAAAATATTACAAAAGAAGGATTGAAGTGGGACTTAAGCTATTAAGATCATCAGATATGCTTGCTTATAGAGAAATGGACATCCACGACTTCTCTTTTGCTCAAATATGCTCAAATGATCGTGTCACTTCTCAGTACTCTATCTCTCCTTTTATAGAGGAGATGGACTACATATGATGCACCTACTGACTATAGTACACACTTATATATTCACATGACTACAGTTACCCTCACATGGCTACAATAGACTGCATTATTTTTATTGACTTAACACTTGACATAATGGCACAATAATAGAGCAACAACTTTTCAGAGTACTTAATGTCGATAAGGCTAGTCATCCATATTAAGATTCTACATGTCTTCATCTCTAATAATGTCTTCCAGTTCATCATTATTCAGATAATTATCAAAATCTTCATCAAGTTGAAGATGCTCTGGATTTTATTTTTCAAATAATTCATGAAAATATTTCTTTTCTTTTTCTAATAGGAATTTTTCAGCTCCAACATCAAATAGATAATTAAAGACACCTTCTGAAGTAGATCCTTCTACCTTCATGTATTTGTTAAAATCATTATGATAGACAAAAGTAGTATTTCTGTAATGCATTAGTATTTTTTCTTGTTCAATTAGTGCTCACATTTGATGATAAATGTTATAAAAACTAAAGATTGTTGCTAAAGTAGAATCACTAACTACTTCTTATCGTTCTAAAAATCATTCTTATCATTGATCATTGGAATGGTCTAAATCAATTAATTGCGCAAGATAATGGGTTGGTTTAGCCTTTCCATTCCTATACTCAATTACTACGCAGTGTACCTCGACATACAGACTTATTGTATGAAATTTTTGTTAGACCATTAGGAGATGTAAGAATCCAATGGATTCTTTTAAACATACCTTGTTGAAATTTAGTTAGTCTTAAGAAGAATGGGTACTTTGGAACTGGGATTTTCATAAGATAAGTTATTATTCCATACTCCCAAACTTTCATGATGCGGTCATCTCGAGAGATTGAATCTACTGGGAATCTTACCCCACCAAAGATCTTAGTACTCCATGACTTCCAAATATCATAAAAATAATTATGATAGTAGGCGATGCAGGCTGCATACCAGTTGTTGAATCATTTTTCTTGAACATGGAAACTTATTTTTTCTTTGATATCATATGGACGCTTTAGTTAACTCATTTATAATTCTAAAAGGCTGAATTTTTGTATTATTAAATAAGCGAAAGGTAGCAGACCAAAGTGCGATCCACTTTTTGTATGAAATTCCAAAATATTCAGAAGGATTCTACTAGAAGGAGAAACTCATTCTAACAGTAATGACATTTCATTTTGGATTTTTCCCTTTTCCAGTGAAGTTATGCTCTAATAATCACCATTGGCAAGCTCACCAGTTAAACTATATGCTAGAGAATTCTTCGATCCTTGTATGTGTTCAATAGAGAAAGAAAACTGTCTAAGCCACAATTGTCAACGTAAGAGTTGCCCTTGCGCTTGTATATTTGATAAATTCTTTTTCACAAAACATGGTATTCCTTTGTGATTAGTTTGAATAAGAAAAGGTTTGTGACTAAAAAGATTAAGATTGTTTCAATTCCTCTTATAACTACAAAATTTCTTTTTCTACCGTGAGATAATTGCATTCTACTTTATTGAAACTTCGACTGTAATATTTGCAGAGTTTTTTTTCCTTCTTTGATTTTAAGTACTACACTCCAGTGCTTATTACTGGCATTTATCTCAAAAATTAAATCATCTCATTCATTAGGTGGATTAGAAAAAGGAAGAGTTTTACACACCCTTTTGAAGTTTTGAACAATCTTTGAATCGCTAGTGGTCCTTGTCTAACTTACTTCTTTCTTGAGTTTCGACTATAATGGTATTCTCAATTTAGTTAAATCTTTAATGAAATCTTAAACATAGGTAAGATATCTAAGAAACCTTTTTAATACTTCTTATCTTCAATCTTGTTAGGAAAATTTTCTATTTTTTCTAGAATATGATTTCGTAAGACGATTTGTCCAACTTTTATTTATAGAGCTAAAGATTCGATTTCTTGCCCAACATAAATGCATTTGTTTTTAACAAGAATAATACCATCACCAATGCATCTTTGGATGATAGCTAGGATATCATCCTTGTGCTATTCTATGGTCTCAGAAAAGACAAGGATATCATCAATGTAAACTAGACAGCAGTATGTTATCCATTCTTCTTTGAAATATTTGAAGTGCATTTTTAAGACTAAATGACATTACTATCCACTCATAATAGCCTTAAGGGACATTATATTTTTAAAGATGTAAGATGATTTATCCAGCCTTTATTTGTAGACCTAAAAATAGGAATGCTTTTTTCATCCATTCTTATTTACCAATATCCATTTTTGTAATACATTTTTAAGAACCAAGAGGCTCCTTAAATTCTATTGAAAAGAACTGTTTTATTAGGTATATAACAATCATCAAAGATAATATTATCATTAAACTCTTTGTAATTGATTTCTATTCTACCTTTTCCTCTTTTCTCTCAACATGATTTCTTACCATCTAAGCGGGACTGGCGTGAGAACTCTTACCATTCCTGATGAACCCTTTATTCAAAAGTTCTTTTGATTTACTTATCAAATTCTTGGATATCCTGGTGTGTATACGCCATTTGTTTGACTAGGATAATATTGTTAGGATTTAATCAAGTGAATTTTGCACATGTCTTATCTTTATCCCAAAATTTAAGTGTTCATCAAACTACTCTTCAATAAACAACCCAAGTAGTGAAATTGTTAGTGTAATCTCTCCTTGTGCAGGTATTACCTTCTCACTACGCTGGCTACATGTAAACTTAATCTTTTGATGAGTTTAAGCTTTATTTAATTTATCAATAGGAAGTGGTGACCATTTATTGTGAATATTATTTGGTTTATGGTCTATTGCATGGAGAATATACGCTCTAAAAATTATTTTCAATAACCATATCATGAGAGGGTTCATCACTAGCTCATAGAACTGGTTTAATACATTGGACTCCTCCTATTTCTATGGATATTCCTTCTATGGCTTCATTGTGGCTCATTATGCTATTATCAGTTATCCTTACTTGTAAAGGATTCTTGACTTATTTCTGCATAAATTCCGAAAATAATGATCTTTTTTTATAAACAGACATAACAACCACTATCGATGTAAGCACACAATTCATATTTATTATATCCATCTAAACATACATTTATTGGGATGTAGATTCTACTAAGGTTTGTATTGGTGACTTCATAGCATATTTCCATGATCATATTTTTGACTAATTCATCCTCATAGACTTACTCACTAATAGTTCTTGTTTTGTATCTAATGACTTTTCTATCTAGACTCATACTTTGATCTACATCATGTCTTATGGGTTCAAAACTCATTCTATCCATTTTACTGGTCACACTAATTGTATCATCTTCTTTGAGCTCTTCTTTAGTAGTTGATGATGCTTCTTCCCATTCTGATGTTGCGCTCATGCTTCTTAATGATTGGGGTTCAATGATAATTTTAGCATTCTTATCAATTTTTGTTATATTTTTAGGATTAGCAAAGTTAGATATTCAAGACCTATCGATTGCTATCTCTTGCATATTGGATTTTACCCTTTGAATTTTTTGCATGGCTTAGGACTTTTAATTTTTTTTGCTTCTATCATTGTTGTCTTAGCCTTTGGATTTATAATATTATCTAATTTATAGATTATTTTTCAAAATATTCTTAATGGGTGTCCTCCCCTTTTCATATCCATTCCAACTATTTTTATCTTAATGGGTAGAAAGTTTTTGATAAATTCATCATTTAGGCTTACATAATATCTAGCTCGACAATTGAATCCTACTGATTTATTACATACATTGGTCTTAATCATTGTGATAATTTGATTATTAAATTTGGTTTGCCTGATATCACAGTGCAAAGCATAAAGATCAATATCTTTTTGCCATAATATTTTAACGGAGTAATTTACATTTGGACACTTCCAACATTGATATACCTATACTTTCCATCTTTGTTATACTTAAGGATATTTTCTCAATTAATGAGATTAACTTCTCCCATAGCATACTCACGGTCTTTTATTTCTAGATCTCCTTCAATCATTTCATATACGTACTTATTCTTTAATTGAAAGATGAATCTTTTATGGATCATGCCTTTCTGGATTATGAGAAGGACCCAATCCCTTTTGACTTCTTCGTTCTCCTTATCTACAACAAATTCTTCTCTTTGAAGATCATCAAGACTAATTGAACTACTTTCCATCTTATGAATGGTTTCTTCATAATCACTTTCTTCATATTCATCTTCCAGTACAATTTCAATAATTCCCTTGTTATTTTTTAGGGCTAGGCCTAGTACTTCTTCCTCGCTAAGCTTAAAATAATCGAGACTATCCAAAGTTTCTGTAAGCTTATTGTGCTTCATATTTTTACATTCATTTGCATAATGACCTATGTATCTGCATCTCCAGCATTTACAGTTTTTTCCCCGGTAGGAAAATAAGCGTCTTTTCTAAAAAATTTTCCCTTTTTAGGACTTGATTTGTTACAATATTTCTTTTATATATCTCTCTCATTTGCTTGTTAAAGCTCTTTTTCTTATAAAATTTTCTTTCTCTTCTCTTCTTGAGTTCCTTTCCCCATTGGTGAAGATTATTCCAATAGGTTAGAAATTGTTTCTTCATTTTCTTCTATTTTTGGAGATCAAGACATTAATCATTGATCAATTTTCTCAAATAAGAGATTCTTGTACTAAAGATATCAATAACATCTGTCTTTTCAAGCCATGCAATGTTTTTTTAATTAATTATAGAATTGATTGGATATGGTAATTCGTCATAAACATACCAAGATTGGTTTCATTATGCTCAATTTTTAATAACATAGATGAAATTTCGCAATATAATTCTTCAAATATCTCATATCCCATAATTCTATATTATTAATCTTTCTTTGTCATTCTTTAGCTTTTTCTTTGGAATCAAGTTTTGCTCCCATAAATTCAATGAGATTTCCTTACATAATATTTTGAAGATAGTAGCTGGTGTTTCTATCATTCTTAATATGTTTTTACCTTTCTCATCTAATGAGTTATACCAATTAGCTACAATGCCAAAAAACTATGGTCGATATAATTTAAGAAATTTTTTGCAGTCCGCGTGATATTTAAATTCAAGACTGTATTCATACCTCTTTTCTAGTACTCAAATATTTCTTCTCCATTATGGGCTCAATCGATGTTTGAGATTTCTAGTTGGCTAATTGGGGTAAAGTGATGTATCTTTGAAGGAGAACACAAATACCCAAACGTGAATTCAAAGCTAATTGCAAAGCAAACTGAATTCAAGCTAAGTGTGAGTGAATCCGTGAATGAATGAGTGAAAGAAGGATATGCTAAATTCTTGTTTAGATACAGAATCACAACTAAACTTGAGCTTCGGGTCCCTAAACTGTGATTAAGATACAAAAACACCACTTGATCAAGCTTTAAGACTTACTTGATCACCACCTTAATCGACCAAATTAAGGATAAGTAAGCGAAGTATTTAGATGAACGAAAGTTGTTTGCTCTTAATTCTAGTTTTGATTCAATATTCAAGTCTAAGTTACAACATGGCCATGCTAAAACATTAATACATGACCAAGCAAGCAACTAAGTGGCTAAGCAAGCTGGTGGAGGTTTCCTCCCTAGGACGGAAACTGCTCACCATGCGCTTAGGGCTAAGCTAGATTACAAGCTTACTTAACTTAAACTAATTACAATCAGAATGTTAAGGAAAGCAAAACAAATGATATACTTAACTTTAATACCACTTAATTAAGCTAATACACCAGCATTACTAGCAAAATGAGGGGAAAAGCAGCCGTAAAGTGAATCCCCTTTTCGGCTGTCGAATTAGAATGCAAGGTGCATTTGTTCCCTTTTTGCTCTCCTTGGATGGACACGTCCCAAGGCTTCTCAGCAGTAAATCATGGAGTTTCCTGGCTACTTGACTAGTGATTGAAGCAAGCTAGCTAGAAAGGAGCTGAGCAAACCCTTTGAAGAAGGAAAAACACGTAGCACTCAACCGGGTTCTCCAAAACAGTTTTTAGCCCGATTTTGTGACCTTGCTTCCACCAATGAAAAATGAGTATGATTTTAATTTCAGGCCATGGGGGGACTCCTTAGGGTGTGTACAAACCCTCCTACAAAGAAATCATGATTAAATCATGTTTAAGTAGAAGATTTCTACTAAAATATTTTACCATGCAGTTTTGGACCAAAACTGGTAGGTTAAACAAAAGGCCCTGATCCCTTAACTTCGATTGTGCACGATTGATTTTAAATGCTTGGACCTTAAAGCTAACAACATGAGGAACCCAAATATGTAAAAATATCAATTTAAGCCACAATATAGCCTAAGGAATCAAATGAACAAAACTGGGTAAATTCTGGCTGTTCATCCCAGCTGCTTCTGTTTGGTTCTTCTCCGAAATCTGAACCATTGCTTGAACTTTGGAACTTACATTGGACCTTGTAAGACTCTTAGGACCCTCTTCTTGGTCTTGGCTGTAGGGGACTCCATTGTCCTCCTCTTGTTGAAGAGATTTGATCCTCAAATCTTTTAAGGTAATCATCGGCTTGGTAAGCACTCAAGTCAGCTATATTGAATGTTGCTGAAACTCCATAGTCCCCTGGCAAATCAACCTTATAAGCATTGTCATTAATCTTTTTAAGTACCTCCAATGGACCATCAGCCCTTAGCATGAGCTTATTCTTCCTCTTTGAAGGAAATCTTTCCTTTCTTAGGTGTATCCATACAAGGTCCCCAGGTTGAAATACCACCTTCTTCTTGCGTTTGTTGGCTTGAGCTTGATATGAGGCATTAGTCTTCTCTATTATGCTCCTCACCAACTCATGTATCTTCTGGATTTCTTCCACCCTTGCTGCTACATCTGCACTTAGCTTTTGATCTAAAGGCCGTGGAGTAAGATCAAGTGGACTAATAGGATCAATCCCATAGACCACCTTAAATGGTGATAGGCCAATAGCCTTGCTAGTAGCCCTGTTGTAAGCAAATTTTGCATGAGGTAAAAGCAAATCCTAAGCTTTGGCATTAGCTTTAATCAAAGCCCTTAGAAGTGTTCCTAGGTTTCGATTTGCAGCCTCAGTTTACCCATCAGTTTGTGGATGGCAAGTGGTACTATACTTGAGTTTAGCACCCAACTTCTTCTACAAGGTAATCCAAAAATGGCTTAGAAACTTGGTATCTCGATCAGAAACAATTGATCTAGGTATACCATGTAATCTAGCCACCACCCTAAAATACAACTCAGCAATGTGTGTAGCATCATTAGTCTTGTTACATGGAATGAAATGAGACATTTTAAAGAACCTATCTACCACAACAAAGATTAAATCTTTGTTCCTTTAGGTTTTAGGCAGTTCAAGAATGAAATCCATACTTACATCAACCCAAGGAGTAGTAGGAATAAGTAAAGAGGTGTATAGGCCGAGGGGTAAGGAGTGGCTTTTGGCCACTTGATAAGTCCCACACCTCTTCAAAATGTCTTGTACGTCCTTTTCCATACCTGGCTAGTAGTCATGCTCCCTTAGCATGATGAGTGTCTTGTTTTCAACGTAGTGACTAGTTAAAGAACCTTCATACACTTCCCTGATTAGAAGCTCCCTTATGCTACATCTTGGTACACATAACTGTGTACCCTTGAAAAGGAATCCTTCTTGAATAAGGAAATCTCCTTTGGGGTACTTTGAACATTTAGAAAACAACTCCTCAAAGTCTTCATCTTCAACATACAAAGCTTTTAGATGCTCAAAACCAAGTACATAAGCATCTAAGTGAAACAAAAGTAGATACCTCCGTGATAGATCATCGACACCTTGATTAAGCTTCACAGATTTATGCTTGATTGTGAAATGATATGACTGGGAAAACTCAACCCACTTTGCATGACGTGAGTTTAACTTATGTTGGCCTTGAATGTACTTCAAAGCTTCATTGTCAAAATGAAGGATAAACTCACTTGTAATCAAATAATGACTCCAATGCTCTAAACATTTTATAATTGCATAGAACTCCTTATCATAGGTGGAGTACTTCCTTCTTGAATCACATAATTTCTCACTAAAGAAGGCTAATGGTTTACCTTCCTGAGTAAGAATACCACCTATACCAACTCCAGAAACATCACATTCAACTTCAAATACCTTACTAAAGCACGGTAAAGAGAGGACAGGTGCTTGAGTAAGTCTTCTTTTAATCTCTGCAAAGGGAGATTAAGCTTTTGACATCCATTGGAATGATGTACCCTTGATAACTTCAGCCATAGGAGCCATGATTGAGCTGAAGCTTCTAGTAAACCTCCTGTAAAAAGAAGCTAATCCATGAAAAGCTCGAACATCATGAATTGACTTAGGAGTAGGCCATGACTAAATAGCTTCAAGCTTGCTTTCATATGCCTGAATGCCATCACCATTGACTATGTAACCAAAGAATGTTACTTCAGGAGTGAAGAAGGCACACTTCTTAAGGTTACCAAAAAGTTTCTCATGTTCCAGGACAAGCATAACTTGAGTTAGATGGTCTTAATGTTCATGCTCATCCTTGGAATAAATCAAGATATCATCGAAGTAAACCACCACAAACTTGCCCATGTACGGCATGAAAACTTGATTCATCAATCTCATGAATGTGCTAGGTGCATTTAAAAGACCAAAGGGCATAACCAACCATTCATAAAGCCCTCCTTTAGTTTTAAAGGCTGTCTTCCATTCATCACCTTCTCTAATCAGAATTTGGTAGTATCCACTTCGAAGGTCTATCTTTGAAAACACTTTGGAGCAATGTAACTCATCCAGCATGTCTTCAAGTCTAGGTATGGGATACCTATGCTTGATTGTAATTTTGTTGATGGCCCTACTATTCACACGCATACGCATTCCACCATCCTTCTTAGGCACCAAAAGAGTAGAACGGCACATGGACTTAAGGACTCACGAATTAAGCCCTTGGACTTCAATTCTTCAACTTTCCATTGTATTTCCATGGTTTCCTTAGGTTTCAGCATATAAGCAGGCTTATTAGGTAGGATGGAACCAGGAACAAGATCAATGTGGTATTGGATATCTCTTTTCGGAGGTAAACCCGTGGGCATCTCCTGAGGAAACAAATGACAGAAGTTTTGTATGAGTGTTTTGGCTATGAGGTGAGTGGGTAATGGAGATGCTGGTTCTCTTGCATGCTTAAAATCCACTTGTTAAAGGCTTTGAACTCATGTTGAGAAGTAACAAATCAGAATGTTTGGGCTTGTTGTGAGGCTTAATTACATGGAGTTTTGATGGGGATAAAGGGGCTAAAGTGATCTTCTTACCTTTGTTAGTAAAGGAGTAGGTATTCAAGCAACCATTGTGCATAACCTTACGGTCATACAACAATGGTCTCCCCAAAAGCATATGACAAGCATCCATAGGGATAACATTATAACAAAGTTCTTCTTGATAGTTCTTTCCAATGGAGAAAGAAACTAAGCACCGTGAGTTCACTTGAATTCCCTTACTTTGATTCAGCCATTGAATGTTGTATAGATGTGGATGTTTCATAGTTTGCAATCCTAGTTTCTCAATCATGCTTAGAGAAACCACATTTGCACAGCTTTCTCCATCAATAATCAAAGAACACACCTTCCGTTGAGCCGTACCACGAGAATGGAATATTTTCTCTCTTTGTTCATTTTTTACTCCTTTCTGATTCCTCAGAACTCTTCTTAAAACTAGCAATTCAGCTTCATCATTTTCTTCTACTACTTCTTCTTGAGTTTCCTCAAGTTCATTATCATATTCATCTTCCTTTTCTTCCTCTTCAAACTCCTCCTTCACGGCTGATCATTCGGCTAAGGTAATCACCTTGCGGTTTGGACAGTCCGCAGCTATATGCCCAAGTTCTTGGCATTTGAAGAATCTTCTATTGCTCATTGGAATGGGATTAGCCTATTTTGAGGTGTTTGGATCTTTTGTAGAGATGGGGTTCTTTGTGGAAAAGAGGGGAATGGATTTTGCGGCTTGGAAGTAGGATTAGAACTCCCCTTGTTAAAGGGTTGGTTTCGGGTATAAGGCTTTGGATTTTAGGGTTTAAGAGGCTGCCTTGCTTTCTTTTGCTGCTCAACCTTATGAGCCAGCGCACACACTTCATCAAAGGTAGTATATGCTTGCATATCAACCACATTAGCATACATAGGATCAAGTCCTCCTAAGTACCTGAAAATGGTTTGCTCTTCGGGTTCTTGTAAATCACACTTGATTACAAGTTTCTCAAACTCACGTGTGTATTCTTCAACACTCAGGTTGCCATGAGTAAGATTATGGAGTTGAGAATAGAAATCTTGAACATAAGTTAGGGGAAGAAAACGAGCCTTAAGCTTTGATTTCATCTTGTCCCATGTTCTGATTTTAGACTTTCTTCCCCTAACCCATTTAGCAAATAAGTTTGTCCACCATAATGAAGCATATTTTCTAAGTCTTAAGGCCACTAACTTGACATTCTTATCCTCTTGAACGTCTTTATACTTAAAGACACATTCAACAGTATGCAACCAATCTAGAAATTCTACTGGATTAAGCTTACCTTCGAATTCTGGAATTTCAACTTTGAAATCATTATGTTAGCTTACATCCGTGGTTCTGCCCTAGTCATTCTCAATGGTTCATCTTCACTAGATGAATCAATGTTATGACTAAAGACTTGTTCTTGCCTCCTTGGTTCGAATTGATAAGTTTCTTCATTCATTTTCTACTTTTGCTTTAAAAAAGAATCAAGCTGCCTTCTTATATACTCATTCTGAGCTTGAGTTTCTCGCTTTTGCTAAGCATCTTCATGAATTTTCTTTACTAGCATTTCATTCTGCCTCATTAATGCTTTAAACTTCTCTTCCAAATGCATGGTAGAACTTATCTTGTTTCCGGTTTGTGTTTGGATTCAAGCTAAGAATGTGTCTGGAGTTTTGAGTGGGAATGAATTCTGGAAGTGGAGGGACGTAACAGGCCTAGGAGAAACCAAAGCTCTGATACCAAATATGATGTATCTTTGAAGGAAAACACAAATACTCAAACCTGAATTCAAAGCTAATTGCAAAGCAAACTGAATTCAAGCTAAGTGTGAGTGAATCCGTGAATGAATGAGTGAAAGAAGGACAAGCTAAACTCTTGTTTAGATACAGAATCACCACTAAACTTGAGCTTAGGTTCCTAAATTGTGATTAAGATACAGAAAGACCACTTAATCAAGGTTTAGGACTTATTTGATTACCACCTTAATCGACCAAATTAAGGATAAGCAAGTGAAGTATTTAGATGAACGAAAGCTGTTCGCTCTCAATTCTGGTTTTGATTCAATATTCAAGTCTAAGTTACAAAATGGTTGTGCTAAAACATTAATAAATGACCAAGCAAGCAACTAAGTGGCTAAGCAAGCTGGTGGAGGTTTCCTCCCTAGGACGGAAACAACTTAACTAGCTAAATCCATGCGCTTAGGGCTAAGCCAGATTACAAGCTTGCTTAACTTAAACTAATTACAACCAGAATGTTAAGGAAAGTAAAACAAATGATATACTTAACTTTAATACAACTTAATTAAGCTAATACACCAGCATTACTAGCAAAATGAGGGGAAAAGCAATCGTAAAGTGAATCCCCTTTTCGGCTGTCCAATTAGAATGCAAGGTGCATTTGTTCCCATTTTGCTCTCATTAGATGGACACGCCCTAAGGCTTCTCAGCAGTAAATCATGGTGTTTCCTGGCTACTTGACTAGTGATTGAAGCAAGCTAGCTAGAAAGGAGCTTAGCAAACCCTTTGAAGAAGGAAAAACACGTAGCACTCAACCGAGTTCTCCAAAACAGTTTTTAGCCCGACTTTGTGACCTTGCTTCCACCAATGACAAATGAGTATGATTTTAATTTCAGGCCATGGGGGGACTCCTTAGGGTGTGTACAAACCCTCCTACAAAGAAAGCTTTAAATCATGTTTAAGTAGAAGATTTCTACTAAAATATTTTATCGTGCAGTTTTGGACCAAAACTGATAGGTTGAACAAAAGGCCTTGATCCCTTGACTTTGATTGTGCATGATTGATTTTAAACGCTTGGACCTGAAAGCTAACATCATAAGGAACCCAAAAATGCAAAAATATCAATCTTAAGCCACAATGTAGCTTAAGAAATCAAATGAACAAAACTGGGTAAATTCTGGCTGTTCATCCCAGTTGCTTATGTTTGGTTCTTCTCTAAAATCTAAACCATTTCTTGGACTTTGGAACTTGCATTGGACCTTGTAAGACTCTCAGGGCCCTCTTCTTGGTCTTGGCTGTGGGGGACTCCATCATAAAGTCAATCTCTTCAAATGATGTGGTTTTTCTTTAGGATAAACCCATAGAAAAAATTGGATGTATATCCTAGTGGAACGTATGTAGGTCTTATAAAATGGGTATTTTTTCTGAAAGAATAACTGAATTCTTTAGGTTTAGGAATAAGATTGTTAACTAGCTTGGACTCGATTTCACTAATGTTGAGTTCTTCTCTAATCTCATTGATTTCAGCATCAAATATCATTTTACCATATTTTTCATCCAATCTTCTTCTAACGTCTTCTAAAGGTACAAGTTAAGATCTTCTAGTTTAATTAGGTTCATCTGCTAATATATTTCTTTTTCTAACTGGAGATTATATGTCCCTTCTTTGTCATTGGATAACACGTCTTGTGTTTCAACTGTTGCCCCCATGATTGCATTTAATTCTTTTGGGTTTTGTTATTTATCAAATATATTTTATAATTTCTGAAGATTCTTATACTGCTTATACTCCATCCTCTTCGTCTTTATCTGTCTTTTTCGATGATTTTTCATTTGATTTTTCTCCTACTTTTTTTTAAATTTGTATATTATGCAAAGGAAATGGTTTCTTGTTTTTCAGGTTTTGAAAAGTATATTTATGTTGAAATAGAGTACTAATACTTAAATCAATTTTTCACTATGTTTGATCTCGTTAATTAAAGAGAAATGGATTACAGACAATTTTTGTTTATCTTCTTAACTTCAGTCTTAATTTTTACTAATTCGAATTTTAGTTCTAATCTATATTAGTGATATAGTTTAACTGTGATGCTAGTAAAGTGGTTCCTTCTAGTGAATGAATAATTAGGAGCATGGTAAGTATGTGATTATTCAAGCATTAAAAGTAGTTAATTAACTTAATTAATTATTAATTAGCTTAATTATTTTAATTATTTTTTGCCACATGCATGGCTCTGATACCGAATAAAAGAGGGGCTCAAGTAGTACTTATGAAAAAATTACACATGCACAAAATTAAAATTTTTAAAAGTACGGTTTTAAGTATTGGGGTAAAATATATACAAATATGAAAAGTTATGGGTATTACATGTGAGTTAAAATAGTAAATTTGGACCAAAAAATAGTTTGCTTAAACTTTGGGGGTTCTTTCTGTTGGTTACCTCATAAGTTAAGGTATCTTACAGTTATTTTTAAAAACTAAAGGTTTTTAAAGTAGTTTAAACAAAATTTGAGGTACCTTTGTGTAGTTTTTCTCTCAATATCATGTCATATCAATTAAGAAAATCCTTAATAAAATAATCCTCGTCAACAAATATAGAAGCTATTTCGCATGAGATTTTATCTTTATTTTTACTATTCAATATTAATCCATAACATAAAATCCATATCATATCTAATCAATTAGCTTAAATCATATCCATAATCATATCCCTAATTGTATTAACCCAAATTATGATATCCAAATCATGTCATAAAAACCTTCACATAATCTCTAGCATTACGGCAACATATAAATCAATATCATCATGCCATCACATTTTCTTTTGTTCAATGTTGTATAATTTCATGGTTGCATTACGCAATTAACACATGTCATTTATAAAAATGTTATTCCATAACACACTCACAAGTTGGTCCAAAATATTTATTTCAATATTAATAAAAACATATAGGACCGACCATAAATATTATATATGAAATAGGACAATTATTAAATCAAGTCACTTCGCCATTTCATGTATAACACCGTTTTTTCTCATCAAAATCAACATGTAACTCCTAGATTCAACAAAGTTCATTATTGAAGAAGGATAGGGGTCTCACTTGGTTATTGCCATCAAAGAGGGAATAATTGATGCTCCAGTCCTGCTTGCGTCAAAGTCAACAAGCACTATCAAATTTGCTCGGGTAGTTGATTTTATTTCCGGTGCAAGCAATGAGAAAGATCGCGATCTTGATAAAGATGGTTAGTCACCAGACTTGTCGGATAGGGAATCGAAGTCTGTTTGTGTTGATCTCAACTTGGAAGGCCAAGCACCTAGCAAAGTTCTTGAAAGCCATGGGAAAATTAAAGGTGGTGGCTCCCAAACGTCCCACATTAATGAATCTGATGGTTACTAGGAGGGGAATCAATGCATGTGGGTGAATTTTTCCAATAACAAAGGGAACATAATTAGCTGAAGTGTGGATATCTCATCATATGGCCAAGTAGCAGGACAACAAGCTTATTTTGATCGTGAAGTTGGGAAAAATGTTGAATCTAAGTAAGATGATACAAATCCGTATGATTTCAATTTGGATCCAAAATTTCCACCTGGTTTTGAAGATCTAGTTCTAGAAAGTTTGAAAGTCCAAGCTAGGTCAACAAGACAAGAGAAAGCAAGACCAAGAAGATCTAAGAGGCTTCAGCAAGTTGGATGCAAAAGCCACAAGGTAGAGACGCCTAAAAGTTCTATCCATTCTCATAGGAAAAAGAGCTTTCACTTTCAATGCAATAACAGAGTATGAATTATCTAAAACCCTAGTGGAAAACACATATGACAAGGTCTAGTCGGTTGATTCGAGGAATTTGAACAAAGTTGTGATCCCAAAAGAACTTATGGATTTTGAAAGAAGTTGGATACCCCTTGTGTTAGGGTTGAAGCGACAGCAAATAAGAGGTTTAGTGAAATGTTGCAACGTAATGAACAAAGGGCATATTCGCTCTTAAGTTGTTCAGAAGTGTAAGCATTTATTATGATAAGGAGTAGCATCTTGTACTAAGTGTATGTTGGCTTCAAGTGGGTGTCTTCCCATGTCGATGCTTGGGGTTGATCATGCTGGTTTGGAGCCATAATAGGAGTTTTATTTGTCTAGTGTATTAAATTCATCATTTGTGTACTATATGTATAGTTAGGTTGTTTTTCTACTTTTAAATGTCTATAGGAGTTAGATTTGGAAAACATGTCAGGTTCGGTCAGTCCATTTAATAAATGGATAAATTTCGTATCGGACTTGAAAATAGTTTGGGTTTGTTCAAAATTGAAAAATAACTTGTTTTCATGTTACACAGTAAAATAGTGTCGACTTTGTATTGAAATCGGTTCAGTTGGGGTCGGGTTCGTGTTTCTTTCAATAACTTTTAGTCGGGTTCATGTTGTGTTATTGTGTCAAGTTAAGTTTTTCGAACTCTAGTAGAAGTATAAATTGTGTTGCGAGAGGTTTATTTTGCATGAGGTGTGGGTATCATCTAAGATCTCATTTGCGTAACTCCTTTTGAGGTAGTCAATTAATTTAAGGGAGTAGACCTAACAAATGGATCATTCGATTCGGGTTAAGTGTTGGATTAAATTTGGATTAGGTTCTACTTAGCATTAAGTGACATTTCGAGCCGAATCGGTTTGGATCCGATGAACTTTAGTTCGGGTCGACTTCGGGTCAACCGGTTTTTGGTCTAATACGCATACAACAACACCTCCCAGTGTGGGTCGCGGGGTCAGGGAAGATCCAGATGTAGGCAACCTTACCTCAACCAGTAACCCTGCACGTAGAGGTTGATTCCAAGAGACCCACAGAACACGATTTTGTGAAAATATTTTAAAGAAGAAGAATTTTGTGAAAATATTTTATTGAGCATAACTAAGGATAAGCAACAGGGAATTGAACTAATAAGTACTAATAAATCAGGTGGCAGTAACTATGTAAATATAAGTACAACATAGCAGAGAAAAGTATTATACCTTAACACACCTAGGTATACAAACATGTCTCTTCCCAGCTGCCTGTACTCCCTGCATACAAACACATCATACGAAAAACCACAACCAAACCTTCCCTACTGTAATCAAGAGACCCCTATGAGACTAACTCTCTGAGATCTAAGATTTTAATCCTAACACGCCATAGTTTCCTATCCTGAGTCATATCCTCTGTCAATCCTATGGCTTTCAAGTCCCCTCTGATCACCTCGTCCAAACTCTTCTTTGGTCGCTCTCTCCCTCTTTTACCTTCAGGAATATTAATCATCTCGTATCTCCTCACTGGAGCGTCTACACTCATTTTTACATGGTCAAACCATCTGAGTCTTGTTTCTCTCGTCTTATCTTCGATGGGAGCCACTTTAACTGAGGCTCTAATTATTCCATTACTAATTCTATCCATTCTCGTATAACCACGCATCCATCTAATCATCCTTATCTCAACAATCATTAACCTTTCAACTTGAGTCTTTTTTATATGTTAACACTCCGATCCATACAACACAGCAGGTCTAATTATCATACGATAAATTTTGTCTTTTAATCCTACAGGCATCCTCTTATCGCACAGTACGCCTGAAGTATACTTTCATTTTTGCCAACCCACTTTTATGCGCTGGTTAATATCTTCGTCAATATCCCCTTTCTGTTGAATGATCGAGTCTAGATATTTAAACTTCTCGACCTTTGGTATCGTCCTCCCATCAATGGTGACTTCTCCCTTCTCATCTTTCCTTCCACTGAAACAACAATGTAGGTATTCAATTTTCGATCTACTTACTCTAAAGCCTCTAGATTTCGGAGTATGTCTCCATCGCTCTAACTTTCCATTAACTCCCTCTCTGGTCTCGTCAATAAGAACAATGTCATCAGCATATAACATACACCCGGTACTTCATCTTGAATCCCTTTTGTAAGTTCATCCATAATCAGAGTGGAAAAAAAAAAAGAGCTTAAAGCGGAGTCCTGATGCAGGACCACACCAACGTAGAAGTCATTGGTAACCTCTCTTAGCGTCCTAACACTCGTCCTACCTCCCTCGTACATATCCTTAATAACTCGAATATACTCAGGTGACACTTCTTTTTTTTCCAAGCATCTCCAATACATATATTACGCAAAAATAAGCAACTTTGTAAAAAATTTCGAATCAAGCATGGTTCGATTTGTGTCAATTCGGGTTTCAAGTCCACTTTCGAATAAGCCCATTTCAGATGTTGGATCGGGTATAAGTACATGTCATTTGATTCAGATTTCGGGTCTTGGCTCAGTTTCACCAAGTCTAGGAGGAAACAAAGCTTTTGTATCAATAATTAATGTTTAATTAGCACTCAGTAATTTTAGATCATATGTTAGTTTGAAGTAAACAAAAACGAACATATGTCTGCTTAGAGACCTTAAATTAGCATTGCTCACAACAATTTAACAATATAGGAAGGTCATGTAAACAAACACGCATTGATGATGAGCACAATGATGCATATTCACTCATGCAGGGAATTCCTTTGCCATACCGACCACTAAATCAAATTGAAGATCACCATATGGACAACAAAGTATAAGGGGCAAAATAATTAAGGTAATGAACTAACTAAAAAGGAAAAACTACATAAAACTAAAGATCACTATAATACACAAGGTCATAAAACCCGTAAGTAAAATTAGCTGCCACAAAGAGAGATGGAGAGATCAAGATTAAGCTGATGATGATGGTTGTTGCCCAATATATTAGAAGGGGAAGAATAAGAGCTGATTGCATGATCAGTACTAATCTCACTACTAATATTCGTTGAAGAAACGTTGCTGCCCCTTTGAATCAATGGTTGCTGCAAGGATAGTGACAAAGGCAACCCATACTCTTGATCTTCCTCACCTTCCTCAAATTGTTTGATCGGCTTTTCGGAAACTTCCAATGCCTTGGAGTCGTAAATCCGTCGGGCTGGATTTTTGGGTTGATCATATGCCATGGCACCCTAAGCATGGGAAGATAGAGCAATGACAACTCATGGCATGCGCTTTGTTAATAGAGCGAAAGGCTAAAAATGCCATTAAAGATGCCAATGCATAAAATGGAGGTACAAATTCGAAGTAATAAGGCACAAGCTAAGACTTTCAACACCACATCATACGCCATGGCACCCTCGTCAAACATTCTAGTTGGACATGCCGAAGGGGTTCCCTAGGACGATGACAAATTAATTAAGGTGATGGTGAGATGGGCGCATTTATACATTGTTTGGAGGTTAGCTAGCGTGCATGTCTTTCAACATGTGATGCCGATAATCTCGCTTTCATGAAATGAATTAGACTGTGTTTTTTGGTCCTTTCCTGAATGCCAGCCATGCGAATAAGTGAGCCTCGTGGGCCCCGTCCACTGTACTCTATGCAATGGTCCATGCGTATGTAACTGTGTATAATGTACACAGCAATGCAAAAATAGGATTTTGTTTCTACTTTTGCTAAACTGAAGATAAAATTTTGTGTGGCCTCTTATAGACTAATCCCAAAAGCACTACCCAAAAAAATATCATTTTGATAGAAACAGTCAAATTAGATTATCTCAAATAATAATTAATTTTTATAAGAGTTTTTAGAGGGGGGAATGTTTTTGATGGGACTTGTGTATTTAACATTTTTTGTTAAGTTACTGTGATTAAAAAAAAAAAAGACTCCCAGTCAACCTTCAAGTTCAAAACCACCCGTAAAAAAAAAAAAAAAAAAAAAAAAAACCCCCCAAAAAAAAAAAAAATTACAAAAACTTCCAAAGAAGAGAATTTATCAATTTTTTCCCTAAAATCACATACCACAATATACAATATGCATGTCAAGTCAATGTACAAATTTAATCCTTCACGCAACGTCTATCATCAAATCTATAGGTTTAAACATTATTGTCAAACATTATATTTTTGTCAAATTCTGCTTCCACATAAAATGCTACCCAAATATGATTGCCAAACAAGACGTTAATAAACAAACAAAATCAGCTTGACTAGGTCAAATCATTTGAGTTACAAAGGGAATAAATCCGCTTCAATAGGTCAAATCATTTGAGTTACAAAGGGAATAAATCAATGGGAACAATGAGAATTATACTTCTTTGCATGGTCGAGTCACATAGTACAAGGTTTTTAAAAAATTTATTATATTAAAAAAGGACTGCTAGTAGGGTTCCATTTTAATTTTTGGTAGCACAGCTTTGGACCACAGCTTAGAAATGAAAATTATTCCACCCCTACCATTGGTCTACACAAAAATTCAGCAACAATTAATATTTTCTGCAAGTCGATGTTTTCCGTCTTCTCTGTCAGATGTTTATACAACAAAAGGCTTAAATTTTGACGAGAAAACCAAAGAGGTTAAATGTGTGTTCAGAGACTACTGTTGTGATGATGGACAATACATGGCTTATTAGCTAGCTAGCTTAGCTACAACCTGCCCGCTTCTGATACTTCCCAAGTTTTATTCCAAAGGGCAAAGATTTTTGGTCATACATAATGTAATCAATTTATTGATCTAAAATAACATAATCGACTCTGACCCAAATTTGTACAACTTCAGCTCATATTACATTTTCTTGAATTATTGAGAGTGAGAACCAATATTATTTTATGTAAAAATGACTGGAATAATTTACTTAACTAACATAAATTGTACAATCTAGTTGTTTCGGCCTCATTTGAAACCTAAACTCAACATTAACAACTAATTTATCAAGTTCACTTACAATGTCTGGATACACCTATCAAGTATATTAAGTTAGGTTAGAGGCGTCTAAGTTCAATTTGGACTATAATAGTCAAAGACTATTGAAAAATCCAATTTAGTCAGGCTAATAGGAAAAAAAAAAAAATGCACAAAATTCAATGTACCCAGAGTTTGAACAATAAATCTATAAGCACCATTAAGCATCAACCTCCACTAAACTCTAATAAGCCTGCCTATAATGTCAACACTTAATTCAAAGAAAAACGTGTATGACAAAACAGTTATTGGGCACATATTGACCAAGTGGTGAGCTATCAAGCAATAACATACGTACACAGTATTGTTATTATATAGGGTGTAACACACCATATATAATGGCAAGCACACTATCTAATCCACACAGTCAATCAAAAATATCAAAAGGAATTAATAAGCATGAAAATGTACCTGGAGCTTAAGGAAATGAAGTTCATCTTCAGGGTCTGAAAACAAATGCTGGTGCTGCTGCAGATGATCATGACGAAGAAGAAAAGGATTATTACTGTTGGGTTGGAAAACATGGTGGTCTCGCTGAGGCACTGGTAGGAGAGAGAAACCACCATGTTGGGTATGCTGCTGCCACGATCTGATCATACTCAGACATGATCTTCTATCCACCCTTTGATCCTCCAGCTGAGCCTGATACTGATCTTTCGTTGTTATTCCTGGTTTTCTCTCTCCTATAATAATATTGTTTGTTGACTCCAACTGACCACTGTAATCATCGTCATCATCTACCCAGTACAAATTTGGACTTTCTCTCACTCCCTCATTAGCATCTTCACATCTTATTCTCATCCTCTGCCTTTGGCAGCTTCCCATTTTCTCTGACATGATCCAGTTACTCCTCTCTTCTTCCACTCTGGCCCTTTTTACAATTCGAAAATTCAAAAAAAAAAACCATTATAATAATATGAATGAACATCGATTGCGAGTATTTTCTCAAACATGTTTTAATTAATGAAAACATAGAAATGAGGGGCTCAACACAATGAAAATATTTGTTTATTAACATATCTTTGCCCTTATACAACTCAATGTGCATAAATTGTCTATGCCCAAAGACATTCCAAAATAACTTTTACATAGGTGGGGCAGTCCCACCTAAGACATGGTAAAAACTTGTTAATATATGTATTAACCGTTGAGTGTGATCTCTTGATGTAGATAATAACATATAAAAATAAAAGCTTACTTTTAGGGCCTATTCTTTTTGTGGGTAAATTAGAGTGGATAAAAGATAAAGTGAGTTGAAATAGGTTGAAATAAATTGAAGTAGGCTAAATTTTTGTATATGATAAATTGTACTTGGTTAAAATAATAAAAGTGAGTTGAAGTGGATTGAAGTTGATTGAAATTGACTCACAAAAAGAACATGCCCTTACGTTGACAAGTAACACATTTTATTTTATGAGTCTTTTCATATTAAACCATCCAATAAGTCTTTAGTGAGACGGCTACGTTGCAAACCTTCTTCTAAAAAGTTAATCACCTAATGTGCCATCCATTGATCGAGAATAATTGAGTAGTTTTCTCCGAACAAACATAGCTCGAGTTTTGAATAAATAAAAGCAATCATTAATTTAGAAAGCAAACCAACTTTTTAAAGCCAGCAAGCCAACCTTTTAGGAGGGGGGATCCCAGGAGAAATTGTTGCTTGATGATCATGAATATTGGTATTTGGTGAAGAAAGATGCAACCCGACAACATCTTTTTCTCCCTCCTCATCAACAGTGTTACTTCCATTATCATGATGATGATCCCCAAAAGCTTGTTTTCTTTGCTGGGAGAAGCTCCTGTCTGTGGAGCCAAAAAGCACATAAACACAAAAAGAAGTCTAGACAAAACAGCATGAAACACACACGAAAAGTAGCATAATTCTGGCAATAAAACATTTTTATGCTAAAGTCATTTTCTTGTATTTCCAATGTTTGATTAAATTCACAAGGGCATTGTGATAGTACTGTGAAATGGTGAATTATTTTGAGGAGGTGGGTTCATTTATTTTGGCCCAAAAAATTGCTAAAAAGCAGGAGATTTGGGGGCTAATGAGACTTATCCTTGGCCTATCCCTTTTAGTCAATTTTTGCATCAATGTAAGCAAGAAGAGAGAGATTATTTAATGAAGTGAGAACATCAAAATATACCCACATAATCTTTGATTTTCAGCTGAGGGAAAAAAGGCCCCAATTGGGGAAACCAACCCAGAAAATGTTAGTCTGCCCTTTCTCAGAAAATCAATTAATCGGTAAGAGGGGGGGGAAAAACAAGTCCTTTTTTATTTTCAGATTAGTGTTTTAATTTAAACTACTATTTTGGAAATTAAAAATTTAAAAAGGGAGACATGATAATCATGGTAGTTGAACAAGATTCTAGAGAGACGAAGAGAGGCTTTGGATACCTGGTCTGCAGTGCTCGTTCTTCATGCTTCTATACATCTGATGGGAAAAAAAAGTGAAGGAAAAACTCAATTAAAAATTAAGTAATCAATCCCGAAAAAAATTTTAATTAGATTAATAATTCTGTTAATTTACATGTGTGAAACCTTGCCCCCCAAGTCACCAAAAATAAAATCATTATCATTTTCTCTTTAAAAAACAAAAAAGAAAACGCAAAGATGAGTAAATTACTTGGAGATGGCTTTTGACATGGGAAATGGTTAATCCTCTCACATCCATCAGCTGTAGAACCAACTTCGGCGTCGCCTCTGCCCATCACCAACAAAAATAATAATTTAGTTTACTTATTAACCATTATTACTCAAACAAAAATAAATATTTATGGTTACAAATAAAATAAAAAAATTACATACTGTGTTGGCCTCCGAGCCGCTCGATTGCGTGGACGAAGCAACGGTGGAGATCGGGCGTCCACCGCAAACGTGGTACCCTCGATCTAATATACGGCCTCACTCCTCCGCCGCCGCCGCCGCTACTGGTGGTGCTACGCCCGCAGCTTCCCATTCGAATTAATCTCTTTTTTTGGTTTTTGCGTGTGTGTTTGGAATTGTGTAAGTTGTAGTAATATTCAAATAGTGGTTGTGGAGAATAAGAATATATTTATTACCAGTGGGAAGGAGGAGGAGGACTTAAAGAAGGGGGAGGGGGGCGGGGGGGAGATGAAGATCACGAGAAAATTAGGAGAAGAAAGAGAGGGGAAATTCTTTTGGTTGGTTGGGATGATATGGCGCTCGGTGTTGGTGTAGCAGTTCTTAGTACTAGTAAGAAAGCCTGCTAAGGGAGAAAATTCTCATCACGAGCTTCTGATACTCTTGAAATCATTACTGTTTCTCTCTCCCTCTATTTGTCTTTCTCTTTGTGCTTCGTTTCTCTCTCCAAAAATTGATATTATTCCTACTGTGAAAGACAACTGCTTGCTTTGAATTGCTGCCTAGCATTAGCCTATGCGATAGGGTACAGCTTTGACCTCTATTTCTCTCTCTTGTTTCTCTCTCAATCTCACTCTTGCAGGTCTCAGTGTCTGACCGCCTTCGAGTGTTTGCCGTTTGTATTAGAATACGCCAACGTCGTCATGATCAGTAATGCCACTCTCCTCCTCCCTCATTTATTATTGAGTGTTTTCTTCCTTCAGCTTTTTCTTTTTCTAAATATTTCTTTTTTTTTTTTAACTTTTGGTGGCTTACTAATCTATCTTCGGGAAAACTACACATTGTTATATTCTTTCCAGCAATTTGGAGAATTTACTCATCACTTACAGTTTCTCAAAGTTTCTTTCAATTTCTTACATCTTTAACTAAATTTTTTTAACGTCTTGTATCTTTTTATATCTTCTTAAATCTTCTTATATATTTTTATAATATTTAACTTTTCATTTGTTTTTTTCATATTTATAGATATATATTTTTTTTATATACTATCAATATGAAAAATCTTACAGTCTTTTTCTGAACATAAAATTTGTATAAATAAAAACAGAATTTAACAATTTGAATTAATATTTAAGTTTCAACATGAAGCACATATGTTATTACAGAGAAAATAGGCAACATATCTTTTTTTAATTTACTTATAGAGAGGTGAAACTAATGCTAAAACCAAACAACTATATCACGTGCAGAACATATTGGTTCTACGTAATTCTCAGCTTGAGTTTATTTTATTGTTATTTAACTGACTTGCTTAAATATTTATTTTCATTAATTATAGTATTTCAATATTACTTTTATCATTCAAATCGATAATTGTAGAAAAACAACATTTTTTCTGTAATATTAAAATATAATTTGTTTAGTAATTTTATAAAATTTATTTCATAAATATCAATGATAAGGGTAATTTACTTTCATAAAATAATTTTTTTTTAAATATCAACAATTACGCATATAAATCTAAAAATTATGTTATACAGGTTTTTAATTATTCAATAACTTCCTACATCTATCATTATAGCTTCTTACACTTCCTTACATCTCCTTACATCTTCTTATAATTTTTTAAATCTTCTTAGAGTTCATTACAGTTTCTTACAACTTCTTGCAACTTTTTATATTTTCTTACAACTTACAGCTGCATCCTATCACTGAAAACAACAGGCTCATACAATTACACCTCACACAACGATTGCAAGAACCAAAACTCAACTTGATTGACTTATATTCAGACCCCATTTGATATTCAAAACATGTTTTCCTGAGAGATAACATGTGCGGAACCTAATCGAATTCAACGCAAAATTTACAGCATAATTGCTTATTTTTACAATATAATTTTATTAAACCAAATATCAATTGACCTAAATTCAACCTAAATCGAAAATTGTTTGATCCGAACAAAATTTTCATTTGACCCGAAATGTAACCCTAATTATCCGAACTCACCTAACCTGTATTTAAACCAAAAATGATTCATTTACCAGGTTTACATACAATGGACATAATATGGGAGAGAAAATGGAGTTGAGTCAAATCTTGTGATTCTAATCCACTTTACTCTTTTTTTTTTTTCTTCTTCGGATCAAATAGATATTATGAACAACTTTTGGATTGCCTAATTTATACTCTTTGCGGGTCATGAGTATTACAAAGATTTTAACTTGAAAGAACGAGCAATTTGGACTCTTACGTAGGAGCTTTACAACATCCTATTTTAAGGACAATAGCGTTTCAAGAACTTGCAACATCCTATTTTAAGGATAATAGCGCTTCAAGAACTTGCCGTTTATGGGTCGTCCTGAATCCCTTGTCCATCTACTATCTTGTAGGTACCGTTTGAGTATACCTCACAGACAACAAGGTCCTTCCCATTTCGGTGTGAATTTGCTTCCTATCTTGTGGGTCATGATGATTGGCCTCTTCAGTGAAAGCACTTGATCCCCAATGTAACGCCCCCAATTCCTAATGTCTGATTACTTTAACTTAATCACATATTTACTAATGATTTGTAGCGGAAGTCTTTTGATTGGAGACATTACCATCGTTCCGTGACGGAACATGGCTATTTGAAATTACCTGTAACATTGTGTTATCCACAACATCACCTGATTCACCAAACATTGGAAACAAACATACATTCGACAACTTGTTTAACTTATAGTACGCTTGATAACCTAGCGTACCATTACCAGGCACCAACCATCCCAATGTCCCAAAGCATATACGTTTTGCAAGCCCTCAGGGTGCTAACCTATAAATCACTGTAAGCGCTTGACTAGCTAACGTTCAAAAAACTACAACTCTTGCTCATTTCTTGCTACCTTCTGGCTTGCCAGGAAGGGAATTGTTTACTGATCTCTTACCTAAAACAGAAAATATAAAAACATTCAAATAATGAGCCGAAGTTCAGCACGTACATCTTGGTGCAGTAAAATAAGCTTTGGATTTAATTAGTTGGGCGCCCGCATTTTAGAATATGTTTGTTTTGCAAACAAGAGAAAGAGAATATGTAAATAAAATTGATTTGCCGATTATTACCTGGAAGTCGACCCCTGTTGACGTTTAAAGCGATCTTGAGATAGATGCACACCTCCCAGGCCGATCGGGAGGCCTGAGTTGCAGCCGTGCTGGTAAATCGAAGGGCATGAGCCCTGATGATTGATAATTGATGAGGCCACTTGCTTAGGTGACAAAACATTGCGTCAAATAATTCATTATATGAACATGATATCATTTTGTATAGTTTAGGAAACATGTGAATTTTCGAAGAGTATAGGCAATGTAAATACCTAGTCTTTTAAAGTCTCCCTCCTTTTTAGTGAAAATTCTTTGCTGGCAGCGACAGAGGTGGCTGTGCTTCTGCTTTAAATATATAATTTTTACGATTAGGACAAGATTAAGAAATTTTATTAAATTTCCTGACTTAATGAATAATTGAAATTCCCTTGGCCTCCTTTTTTATTATTGGCGTAACAATTATTTTTAACTTAATTTGGTTTTAGTTTATTTTTGTTTTCATTCTCCTCTTTATTACTGCTAACACTTGTTTAATTGGATGTTATAACAGCGTAATGGTATGACTCGACTTGTGTTTATTAATATCGATGTTATCGTCACCACCATTTGAATTGTTATGTTATTATAAGCTTGTTAATACGTTTACTTTATCTTGATTGCTAGGATTAACGTTGTCCTTGATTATTGTTGTTGTTATTATTATTATTATTACTACTACTACTACTACTACTATCATAATCACCGTGGTCGTTATTATTATTAGTTTATTAACACTTTGTCACACTTGTTGATATAACGCTATTGTTAGTAGTGTATTATTAGAATCATGGTTATTTCCTTACAATGAGCGTTATTATCTTCATCGTTACTAGCTTTTTAATAGCATACCATTTTTAGCCGCAGACCAATTTTTGTTAGGTTAGTTCATGACTTGGTTTAGTGACGTCGTGAGCTTGGTCTTAGGTGCAAGTGTGAAAGTCAATTCAGCAATGTTTGATTACATCCTAACTACCATTAAGTTGCATATTTGTCTCTTTTTAAGCTCTCGATTTAAGCCTAAAGTGACGCTAATAAAAATCCACCCTAATTAATTCCAGCCTAGTCTCCCTCCATTCTTTCGCCCAATCCCCTGCTCATCCCCTTTTTTAAACCAAATTTTTATTAATCATAACTTCATTATTCCTGCATTAAACCACTATTCCATATTAACTAAAAATCCTTGATATTCCTAGCCAAAATCATCACTCCTTTAATACCCTAAGTTTTGTAATTTAATTAACCTTCACTTTTGGCCTAAGAATTGCAACCATCAACATTATTTCATCTCTTTTCCTTCCTCTACTCCACCATCTTCACTTGGCCACTAGGTTCATGGTATGCTTACAAATTAACCTTACACATATATACATATATACACACATATATATCTATTTAATCATCACTTAACTCGTTTAAACACTCATAACTCAACATAATTAATTTAAACTTAATTCAAGGCATAAACCCTAACCCATCAAGCTCATGACCACAACTCACCCATCCAACATGTATCTCTCCTTAATCTCATTCAAGTATGCATTGAAATTAATCTCAACATCATAAAAATGACATAATCAAGCTAAATCTTTACATCCAGCATCACGTCCTTAATATCATGTTCATCTCCAACCTCACTTCATCCAATTGATTTGACAACCAAAATTCAAGAAAACTACTATTTAATAGTCATTCAAACTAAATATATCATCATTTACAAAAATTGAATTACAAACAATCAAAACCCAAATTAGGAGAGGCTAGGGTTTTCACCTTCTTACACCAAATTAAAGCAAGAGGAAGGAGAGGGAGATAGTGGTGCCGGTGGATGGTAGCCGGTGGACGGGTGACTAGTGGCGAGTCGACGGCGACACAGCTGGCCAGTGTTCTGCCAGAGGATGGTAACGTGGGCTGTTGGCGCAGGGCAGAAAATACAGCAAGGGGGAGGGGGGTTTGCCGGGTCAGAGATGGGAAAAAAAATAGTGGGGTTTTAGTTTAAGGAAATGTCTTTTTATTACCCCTCCCCTAAATTCCTTCAGTTATTTATCTAGGTAGTGGCGTTGCTTTATTACCTTAGCTTAATTTCTAGATTTTTCCACTTGATACTTGTCATCTTCTTTTATTTTTTGTTTTATTCTATTTTTATTCATTACATATACACATATATATACACATGGATTAATATTTATGGGCTAAAATAAGTGAATTAAATTGTACATTCTTTGGATATAAAATTTGAAAGAAGACATTTTCATTTTAAATTACTACTCCTTACTGTCTTATATATATATATATATATATATATAATATATATATATATATATATATATATATATATATATATATATATATATATATATATATATAATATATATATATATATATATATATATATATACACACACGCACTTAACTTATTATTACGGTTGTATTATTGCTACGTTTATTCATATATGTATGCATATATATGTTCTTATTATATACATTTTTCCCTAAAATCACTCATTTAATAATTTGGCAAATTTTCTTTTTTCTGAATTTACCCATCTAGTAATAATTAGGCAATCTTATTTAGTTATCGTTTCAATCTTTATTAGTATACGAATGGGTTATTTGGGTGTGCAATGAAATTCGTTTTAAGGCCACTTCGCCGTTTCAACTTGTAATTACACAAATACATGTACATATATAAAATGCTAGACTGAAATGTGGCCCCCAACTTAATTTTATTTATGATTAAGGTAATTCAAGATAATTAGTATGAATTCTAGGTTCGGGCCGTTACAGCCTTCCTCCCTTAAAATAAGTTTAGTCCTTGAAACTTTCGAGTTTGGATGAAACCGGGACGCTACCTCAAATAAGTATGGGTATTTGCTTCTCATGCCCTCCTCGGTCTCCCATGTAGCATCAAATGAAGTATGGTTGGCACATAGGACCTTTACTAGAGGAATGCTTTTGTTCCGCAACTGTTTGATTCTGTAGTATAATATTTGTTCAGGATGCTCCTCGTACATCATATTCTTAGTGACCTCTACGAGTTCTATTATTATGACTTGATTTGGATCTGAAACATACTTTTTAAGCTGTGAAATGTGAAACACATTATGCATATGCTCAAGTTCCATTGGTAAATCGCACCTATAAGTCACAGAATTTAGCTTCTTGACAATTTCATAAGGCCCGATATATCTAGGGCTCAGTTTACCCCCAATATTGAATCTTCTCACTCCTTAAATTGGAGATACCTTTAAAAACACTTTATCTCCCACTTGGAACTCTAATAGTCTCCTCCACTTACTTGCATAGCTTTTCTGTCGGCTTTGGGCCGCTGTAATATGTTCTTGAATTCTCTTTATCATCTCAATGGTTTCTTGGATCAATTCAAGTCCCATGGTTAGTGCTTCATCGAGCTCACTCCAACACAGGGGTGTTTTGCATTTTTTCTCATATAGTGCTTCAAAAGGAGCCATTTTAATGATGGATTGATGGCTGTTATTGTAAGAAAATTCTACTAAAGGCAAATAATCTTCCCACTTTTCCTGAAAGTTGAGCACACAAGCTCTAAGCATATCTTTCAGGATTTGATTCACTCTCTCAATTTTCCTACCGGTCTCAAGGCGATATGAATGACTAAAAGCTGACTTAGCTCCAAAAGCTTTCTATAGAGCTCCTCAGAAATAGGCTTGAAATCTTTGGTCTCTGTCAGGTACTATGTCCTTTGGTATATACCATGTAATCAAACTATTTCTTTGACATACAACTACACTAATTTCTCTACACCCCAACTGTCATAAATGGGTATAAAATGGATAGAATTGATGAGTTTGTCCACAACAATCCAAGTGGCATTCTTCTTTGAAGCAGAAAGGGGCAACCCCATAATAAAATTCATTGAGATTGAATCCCACTTCCAGGTATGAATCTCTGAGGGTCTCAATTTGCCTA
Source organism: Carnegiea gigantea (assembly GCA_029747015.1). NCBI lineage: Eukaryota > Viridiplantae > Streptophyta > Magnoliopsida > Caryophyllales > Cactaceae > Carnegiea > Carnegiea gigantea. The sequence continues at coordinate 351,227 of JAKOGI010000568.1, read as the reverse complement.
CTGGACGCTAATGTTTAGCTTTCATCCTTTGACACATCAAACATTTATTTACATACTCTGCAATCTCTCTCTTCATATTATCCCACCAAAAGAATTACCTCAAATCTCTGTACAATTTTGTTCCTCTTGGGTGCACTAAGTGGCCAGTATTATGGGCTTCCTCTAAGATATTTCTCTTCAACTCCTCCTTATTGCATACACCCAGTCTATTTTGAAATCTCAAATTTCCATCCTCATGCATTATGAAACCAGGCGCTTTCCTCTATGTGACATTTAGTCTAAGCTTCTCTAGCTTGGCATCATCATTTTGACTTGCCTTAATTTCTTCTATTATGAGAGGTTACACCTCTAACGCGCCCATCTATACACCCTAGTAGCACAAGTTTGATATTTTTTCAAGGTCCTTTAGAATGTCCGGTTGGGCATTTATCATTGTGTTTAAACCACGCTGGGTTTTCCTACTGAGTGTATCTGCTAGCACATTCACCTTCCATAATAATATTGGATTTGCATATCATAATCCTTAAGCAATTCCAACCATTGTCGTTGCCTTAGGTTAATCTCTTTCTGAGTACATATGTACATTAGGCTATGGTGGCTAGTGTAAATCTTGCATGACACCCCATACAGGTAGTGTCGTCAGATTTTTAAGGCAAAAACTACCGCAGCTGACTCAAGGTTATGAGTTGGGTAATTCTATTCATAAGGCTTAAGTTGCCTAGAGGCATAGGCGATTACCTTGTTGTCTTGCATCTGTGTACAACCTAACCTGTTCTTAAAAGCACTACTGTAAATAGTGTATTCTTTTCCTTCTACGGGCAAGGTAAGTATAGGCGTTGTTGTTAAACATCTCTTTAGTTCTTGAAATGCCTTCTCGCACTTATCAGATCACTCAAGCGTGGTCGTTTTCTTTAGTAGGTTGGTTAGTGGGAATCCTATTCTTAAAAAATCTTTCACGAATCTCCTGTAGTATCCTACTAAACCAAAGAAACTTCTTACTTTTATCACATTGGTGAGTCTGGCCATTCACTGACCACCTTTATCTTCTGAGGGTCAACTATAATTCCTTACTTAGGAAACTACATGTCCCAAAGTGTCACTTCAGTTAACCAAAACTCACACCTTTTTAGCTTAGCATATAACTGGTGTTCCCTCAAGGTTTGCAATACAGTCCTCAAATGATTAGCATGCTCCTCTTTGTCCTTAGACTATATTAGAATGTCATCTATAAAAACCACCACAAATTTTTCCAAGTAAGGTCGAAAAACTCTATTCATCATATCCATAAATGCAACAGGGGTATTGGTAAGTCCAAAAGGCATCACTATAAACTCATAATGACCATGTCTAGTCCTGAAGGATATTTTAGGGATGTCTTCTGGCTTAATCCTAAGTTGATGGTAACCAGCCTCAAATTGAAAACATTCCAGCTCGTTGTAATTGATCAAACAAATCGGGGTAAAGGACACTTGTTCTTAGTGATATTCTTGTTTAGCATAATCTATACACAATCTTAAGGTTCCATTCTTTTTCTTCACAAACAAAACCGGGCTCTCCAGGCTGAAATACTTGGTCTGATAAACCCGTTTTTTGCAGCAACTCGTCCAGCTGGGTTTTCAATTCTTTGAGCTCTGTTAGGGCCATCCTATGTGGGGCTTTTGAAATAGGTTGTGCACTAGGAATTAGCTTAATCTCAAAATCAATCTCTCTTTGAGGAGGTAGACCATGTAACTCCTCAGGGAAAACATTAGGAAATTCCAAACTATCGGGATATTTTCTATTTGCATCTCCTCATCCTTAACTTTAGTAGCATAACACAAATAGCCCATGCACCATTGCCTTAACAATTTAGTTACCTTCATAATTGAAATTATGGAATATTCTTTCCTAAATCTTTCACCGTAGAAACACACTTCTTAACCCTCTTGGTTCTTTAGAGTGACCTAAAGATCTCTACAAGCTATGGTTTCCCCATGTACAGTCAACCAAACCATTCCCAGCATGATATCAAATTCTGACATATCAGACTGAATCAACTCCCTAAGGAACTCAAGCTCAGCAATCACAATAGGAACATGTTTATAAAGAGCAGGGCAATCTATCACTTGCCCATTTGGCAAACGCATTTTATGGTTCACCCACTCTTTATCTTTTTTCAAATTCAATTGCAATTCAACTCGTGTATATATAAATGAATGAATAGCACCCGATTCAAACAAAAGACAAAATGGTTTTGAATTTTAAAAAAAAGGGTTCCAATGACAACACATTTTCTAAAAACTGTAGCTTTCTTCTTACTCATTACGTAAGCTCGTCCTACTGTTGGGGATTTAAAGGGCAGGGTTCCCTATCGTGGCGGTGGTACAAGCCTTGCAACTCCCTTTTCTATGGCCTTTTGTCTTCTAGGGTAAGTGGCAATCGAATGTTCGGGGCTTTCATACCATATGCATTTGTTATACATGGCACTCGGCTGTAGTATGATTTGTCCGGCCGCTCTTGGTGCAAGCTTCTATTGAAGCTGCTGGACGACTCTTAGTAGGGCCAGCAGCAAGTTTCATCTGAGTTACACTCTCGCCTGATGTGCCACGATCATTGCACTTCCTCTTTTGATTTCCTGGGTTCAAAGCCCACTCACCCTTCGCCCATTCCACCTCAGCAGCTCTTTCGTACAACTCTTGATAAGTTTGAATTAGTTGACCCACCAATTGGTTTCAAATATAGAAAGTTAGACCTTCCTCAAAGTTTCTCATTTTCAGTCTTTTAAATGTCACAAAGTGTAGAGCAAATCATGACAACTTAGTGGACTTACTAGCATATTACATCACCATCATATTACCACTCATCTTTAACTCTATGAATTCCTTCTCCTTTTGTCGTTGAACTATGATTGGATGAAACTTAGCCCTAAGCTCCTTGAGAAACTTAGCCCAGGTAAGCTCAGGTCCTTGTACCTTATCCTTTAACATGCTCCACCAAATATCTGCTTCACTAGCTAAATAGAAAGTCCCTATATTCACCTTTTTCTCCTCAAGTACCTCAGCTAATATGAATATCTTTTTCATTTCCCTAATCTAGTCTTCCAGTTCTACAGGATCAAGTTTTCTATCGTAAACCTTAGGGTTGTATCGGGCTACCCTATCAGCTAGTTTATCAGATCTTGGGGAGATTTTATGGAGATACAGGGAATACAAGGGGAATCCTCTTGATTAACTCAACTACTAAATTTTTCTAGTAATTCGGACCCTTCACATTATTAGATACTTCCAGAACTACTATTGGACCTCTATTAGGGTTTTGCTGGGGGTTTTCACTTGCTTAGTTGCCTGACCCCTGAGTCTGACCTTCATTGCTATTCAAATTACTCTATAGACCTTCGCATTCTGAATCACATGAATAAAGCTTATTGTCTAAATTTGCATGCCAATATGATGTAGCAGTAATCATTCAAAATCAAAGCACAATTCAACTCGAACATTACTCTCATTGCATATACATATATATAAGGTCACCCTACTAACTTGAGTCATCTGCCAGGTCAAATCCGCCCCAAACCCAAGAAGAAAAGGTGGACTACATCCCCGCACCTAGCTAGGCTAGCTTGCCTATATACATCATATATACACGCAATGCACAAAACAATATCACCATCACCAACTATATTGCATATGTATATCCAAAAATCAAAGCCTAAAACATAAAGTGAGCGAGGTGATCTCTAACGATCCTAAGATGGATCGTAATCAGAGCCGGAGGAATCGTCGTCCTCCTCGCCCTTGTCACTGCTAGCATCAATCATCTCTATGTCTGAATCCTCACAACCTAACTCTCGAACGTCCTACTGCTCACAGTGATTTTCTAACTAATCTTTGAAACCACAACTGCAACGTCCCTAATTCCTAATGTCTAATTACTCTAACTTAATCACTTATTTACTAATAATTTACAGCGAAAGTCTTTTGATTAGAGGCATTACCGTCGTTCCGTGATGGAATAAGGCTACCTGAAATTACCTGTAACATTATGTTATCCACATCATCACCTGATTCACCAAACATTGGAAACAAACATACATTTGACAACTTGTTTAACTTATAGTATGCTTGATAACTTAGCGTACCAATACTAGGCACCAACCATCCCAATGTCCCAAAGCATATACATTTCGCAAGCCCTTAGGGTGCTAACCTATAAATCACTGTGAGCGCTTGGCTAGCTAACGTTCAAAAAATTACAATTTCTTGCTCATTTCTTGCAACCTTCTGGCTTGCCAGGAGGGGTACTGTTTACTAATCCCTTACCTAAAACAGAAAATATAAAAACATTCAAATAATGAGCCGAAACTCAACACGTACATCTCGGTGCAGTAAAATAAGCTTTGGATTTAATTAGTTGGGCGCCCGCATTTTAGAATATTTTTGTTTTGCAAACAAGAGAAAGAGAATATGTAAATAAAATTGATTTACCGATTATTACCTGAAAGTGGACCCCTGTTGATGTCGTGCACACCTCCCACACCGATCAGGAAGTCTGAGTTGCAGCTGTGCAGGTAAATTAAAGGGCATGAGCCCTGATGATTAATAATTGATGGGGCCACTAGCTTAGTGATAAAACATTACGTTAAATGATTCATTATATGAACATGATATTATTTTTGTATAGTTTGAGAAACATGTGAGTTTTCGAATAGTACAGACAATATACGTACCTGGTCTTTGCAAATCTCTCTCCTTTTTAGTGAAAATTGTTTGCTGGTAGCTTGAAGCGACAGGGGTGGTCGTGCTTCTGCTTCAAATATGTAATTGTTACAATTAGGACAGGACTAAGAAATTTTATTAAATTTCTTGACTTAATGAATAATTTAAATTCCCTCCGCCTCCTTTTTTATTATTAGCTCAATAATTATTACTAACTTAATTTGGTTTTAGTTTATTTTTGTTTTCATTCTCCTCTTTATTACTGCTAACACTTGTTTATTTGGATGTCATAACAGCATAATGGTATGACTCGACTTGTGTTTACTAATAGCAACGTTATCGTCACCACCATTTGAATTGTTATGTTATTATAAGCTTGTTAATATCATTTACTTTGCCTCTATTACTAGGATTAACGTCATCCTTGATGATGATGATGATGATGATGATTATTATTATTATTATTGTTATTATTACCACTACTACTGCTACTACTACTACTACTACTATCATGATCACCATGGTCGTTATTATTATTAGTTTATTAAAACTTTGTCACACATGTTGACATAATGCTATTGTTAGTAGTGTATTATTAGAATCATGGTTATTTCCTTACAATGAGCGTTATTATCTTCATCGTTACTAGCTTTTTAATAGCATACCATTTTTAGCCGCCGACCAATTTTTGTTAGGTTAGTTCATGACTTGGTTTAGTGACGTCGTGAGCTTGGTCTCGGGTGCAAGTGTGAAAGTCAATTCAGCGAATGTTTGATTACATCCTAACTACCATCAAGTTGCATATTTGTCTCTTTTTAAGCTCTCGATTTAAGCCTAAAGTGACGCTAATAAAAATCCACCCTAATTAATTCCAGCCTAGTCTCCCTCCATTCTTTCGCCCAATCTCCTGCTCATCCCCTTTTTTAAACCAAATTTTTATTAATCATAACTTCATTATTCCTGCATTAAGCCACTATTCCATATTAACTAAAAATCCTTGATATTCCTAGCCAAAATCATCACTCCTTTAATACCCTAAGTTTTGTAATTTAATTAAACTTCACTTTTGGCCTAAGAATTGCAACCATCAACATTATTTCATCTCTTTTCCTTCCTCTACTCCACCATCTTCACTTGGCCACTAGGTTCATGGTATGCTTACAAATTAACCTTACACATATATACATATATACACACATATATATCTATTTAATCATCACTTAACTCGTTTAAACACTCATAACTCAACATAATTAATTTAAACTTAATTCAAGGCATAAACCCTAACCCATCAAGCTCATGACTGCAACTTACCCATCCAACATGTATCTCTCCTTAATCTCATTCAGTATGCATTGAAATTAATCTCAACATCATAAAAATGACATAATCAAGCTAAATCTTTACACCCAACATCACGTCCTCAATATCATGTTCATCTCCAACCTCACTTCATCCAATTGATTTGACAACCAAAATTCAAGAAAACTACTATTAATAGTCATTCAAACTAAATATATCATCATTTACAAAAATTGAATCACAAACAATCAAAACCCAAATTAGGAGAGGTTAGGGTTTTCACCTTCTTACACCAAATTAAAGCAAGAGGAAGGAGAGGGAGATAGTGGTGCCGGTGGATGGTAGCCGGCAGACGGGTGACTAGTGGAGAGTCGACGGCGGCACGGCTGGCCAGTGTTCTACCAAAGGATGGTAACATGGGCTGTTGGCGCAGGGCAGAAAATACAGCAAGGGGGAGGGGGGTTTGCCGGGTCAGAGATGGGAAAAAAAATAGTGGGGTTTTAGTTTAAGGAAATGTCTTTTTATTACCCCTCCCCTAAATTCCTTTAGTTATTTATCTAGGTAGTGGCGTTGCTTTATTACCTTAGCTTAATTTCTAGATTTTTTCACTTGATCCTTGTCATCTTCTTTTATTTTTTGTTTTATTCTATTTTTATTCATTACATATACACATGGATCAATATTTATGGCCTAAAATAAGTGAATTAAATTGTACATTCTTTGGATGTAAAATTTGAAAGAAGACATTTTCATTTTAAATTACACTCCTTACTCTTATATATATATATATATATATATATATATATATATATATATATATATATATATATATATATATATATATATATATATATATATTCATATATATATGTATACATTTAACTTATTATTACGGTTGCATTATTGCTACATTTATTCTTATATATATGTATATATATATATATTCTTGTTATATACATTTTTTCCTAAAATCACTAATTTAATAATTTGGTAATTTTTTTTTCTGAATGTACCCATCTAGTAATAATTAGGCAATCTTATTTAGTTACTGTTCCAATCTTTATTCATATACGAATGGGTTATTTGGGTGTGTAATGAAATTCGTTTTAAGGCCACTTCGCCATTTCAACCTGGAATTACACAAATACATGTACATATATAAACTGCTAAACTGAAATGCGGTGTCCAGCTTAATTTGATTTATGATTAAGGTAATTTTAGATAATTAGTATGAATTTTAGGTTCAGGCCGTTACACCCTACTTGAAACGAATGCGGCCGAACCTTTTTGTTGAATGCTTTTGATAGACGGGCTTGGTGGCATTCTAGCTTCTGTTGTACCTGAAGTCTTCTTTCATCCAGGGCCTCCAACTCAGCTAAGCGAAGATTGTGATTTTCATCTTCCGTCAGACCTTCCTGTATGGCAATATGGAGTGATGGAATTTAGAACTCTAATGGTAGAATGGCTTCAACTCCATACACTAAAGCAAAGGGAGTCGACTGCATTGGTGTCTTATATGTAGTTCGGTATGCCCAAAGAGCCTCCCTTAGTCTTTCACGCCAATCCCTTATAGACTTTGTGATAAATTTTTTAAGTAAGTTGCAAAGTGTTTTATTAAAGGCTTCTGCCAAGCCGTTTTCAGGGGCATTGTATATGGAAGACTTGTGTTGGGCAAACTTAAACTTCTCACACATGCTAGTCATCAGGCTATTGATGAAGGGCTTACCATTATCGGTGATAATGTACCTCAGCACGACATATTGAATAGATAATGTGTGTCCTTATGAAGTTGACCACATTTTCTTTTTTGATCTCCTTCAGTGGAACTGCTTCCACCCATTTAAAGAAGTAATCAATGGCAGTTAAGACGCTGAAGTAATCAGCAGACGATTTAAATGTGATTGGTCCAACGACATCAAGCCCCTATGCCTCGAAAGGCCAAGATGCAACCGTTGGGTGAAGAGATTCTAGAGATTGATGTATGAAGTTGGCATGGAACTGGCAAGTATTACACCTCTTTGCATAATTTATGCAATCTTGCACCATAGTGGGCCAATAATAACCCATCCTCTTAATGCGATCATGTAGTCTAGGGCCTGATTGGTGTGCTCCACACACACCTGGAAGAGCTTCCACCATCGCTTGCTTTGCTTTTTCCATATCCAAGTATCGTAGCCAAAGGCCAAGAAAAGAGCGTCGATATAGCGTTTCGTTATAGTAAAGAAAGCCCAGAGCTCTCTGCTATATTTCCGTCTTATGCCTTGGGTCACTAGAAAGGTTTCCATGCTCTAAGTACTCAATTATAGGTTGATGCTAGTCTTCTACATCTATTTCAATTGCACAGATCATGATGACATCTTCCTCTAAATTTTCATCATCAGGGGGAACAACCCAGCAGCTACATACTAGAATAGTCATTTCTTCTTCTGTCCCCAGTGCCAAAGTGGCTGCAAGGCTTGCAAGGGCGTCAATCATCTTGTTGGCACTCCTTGGCGCGTGCTGTTGAACGGTAAATTTACCCATTTTACGTGCCTCTTTCATCCACTTTTTGCTCGTATAATAACTTAATCTTTAGAATTTTTACCTTGTTTTATTTATGTTTTGTAGAAAATAACTCCAAATCAAGCAAACGTCGCGGAAAGGGACGAAGATGGGACAAAACGATGGAAATCAACGAAAATGGGCGAAAAACAGCAGTGCACGGCCACCCTGCAGGAAAGCACGGCCGTGCACCGGTGGCCGAAGCCACGCACGGACGGCACGCCCCGGCGCACGGCCGTGCGTCTGGCCGTGCGTGGTGGCGCACGGGCGGCCGTGCGTGGTGGCACGGCCGTGCGTCGGGCCTGCGTTCGCGATATAACCCCTTTTTGCCAGTTTGTTCGGGGAGGTCGTTCGGGGGGTTCGCACGGGGATTAGCTCTGGCGATTCTTTGGCGATTTCTAGGTTAGTTTAGGTTAGATTTTAGTTAATAAGGGAGATTAGTTTAGGATTGAAGATTGTAACATTGAATTCAACCTTTGAATCTCAAGTTCTTCATCAATTCAAGACTAAGTTTTCTCCTCCTCTCTCTATTCGTTGCTATGTTCTTGTTGTTTTAATTCTTGTATTTACTTTGTTTAGTTTGTATGTTTAGTTTTCGTTGTTAATTTATGTTATTTACTTGTTTAGATTCGTTTTAATTCATTTCCTTTGCTTTGTTTTTCATGTTCTTGTTCTTGTTGGTTAGTTTAGGTTTTGATGTGTTCTTGATGTTTTGTTGGTAGATTGTGTTGGCTTGGGTTGTGATTAGCCTCTTGATGGCTAATTAATCTTGTATTTGGCCTAACCATACTCAATCCATGCTTTAAACCTAGAGTTTTCCTTCACGCCCGCCAAGTGTTCGATGAAATGCCTGAGAGGGTTTTCATTCATATTTTTGGGCGATTGACTTATACTGAGAGGTGAGGTCAATTTGCTAGTGTAGGAGAGAGAATGGTTGAGTTCGGGACATGAGAATAGTATCCGAATCGAGTTAGGTCCGGGGTTGCTAGTTTTGTGGTCTAGTTGGCTAACCCCATGAGAATAGGTGGTTAGACTAACTAGACTAGCTCATGACCCTTGAGAGAGGGCTTGAGTGGTCTTTGATGGTGCAACCGACCATCTCTTGTTCGTAGCGTGGTTTGGGTAGGTTAGGACTCATCTTGGTTAGTTAGTTTATCCATTGGTAAAATCACAACTCCAAGTCGTTTGTTTCTGTGTTTGTAGCGTAGTTTAGCTCCCCACTCCTTCACCCTTCGATCCTGCCTAGCTCGAGACGCTTTAGCTAGCCCTGGTAGTTGGAAACACAATTCTCTGCGGACGACACCCCAAGTACTCAACGATACACCTTGCATTTGGGGTTTATAAATATTAAAACTCTGTTTTTCCTGTAACAAGTTTTTGGCGCCGTTGCCAGGGAATTGGAGTTTTTTAATATTGGGGTTTATTTCAGCATTCGAGGCTAGACCTTTTGAAAATCCAAAAAAAAAAACAAAAAAATTTCAAAAAAAAAAATTTTTTCAATGGCAATTTTCCGTTTTCCCAAATGTGAGCAAGAACTATTTTACCGTTATTGGGATCGTTTACATGCTTATCTTGCTCAATGTGCTTCTTGTGGATGTTTATATAAAATATTGCATGTTGTTGATGAGGGTGTGAATTGTGAGACCCATGCTCTTTTGGAGCATTGGGATTTCTATGCTCGAAATGTTGATGAAGCTTGGGAATTACTTGAGTGGTTGGCTTGGGATACTTATGAATTTGAAACTAGTTGTTCTGATTCTTGTACCCCACCCCCTTATATCCATAATTATGCCTCTCCTGTGTGCGAAATTTGCCATTGTTCTGACCACGCCAGTAATTCTTGTCCCTATTATATTTCTAATGAAGGCTTTGCTAGACTTAGCAATATGATAGAGACAATGAATAGGCAACAAGTTGAGTTTGCTGAGTTTGTTAATAAAATGCGGGAGTATGACCTATCATCCGAGACTGACCCTAGTTCTAGTGCTCCTAGTTCTAGTGCTCCTAAACTTGATGTCAATCTGTGTGATGATGGTGCGTCTTTTCCTCCTCTACAGTCCGGACTAGAGGACGTACTTGACCCTCCCTTGACCACTTCACTCACTGTTGCTTCATCCTTTCCTAATACCCTTTGGGACAACACTGCGCTTATCATGACCTTTCCTGATACACCTTCCCCTTTAGCTCAGTCGACGGAGTTCGAGGTAGGTGAGACCTTTGGCGTTAGCGCTAGTGTTGAGGAGGATGATACTTGGTCTGAGTCCGACAATGTTCTATTGAGGTGCATACTTTTTATGGGACTCCCACAGGGACTTCATGCATGGATGTTGTGGTTGCAGGGCCAACTAGTCCTAATTTTGTTGATAATATATCCCCTATCTCTCTTGATACATCCCATGCTTCCTATTCATTTTCACCACCCTCCCATTCCCCTAAGTGTTGTGATTTGTCGCTTATCGACCCTCTTGTGATACTTGAGGGGAATGAAGCTGCCTGCCATAAGTCTCTAGGTACTTTTAGAGGGTATGAACCCCTCCTTGATCCTTCTCGTCCGTACCTAGAGGGCATGCCTGGAGAAATCGCGTTGACTATTGCATTTGATTTTTCTGCTGATTTCTCACAGGTATTTGGTGAGTTTAAGAGGGCACTAACTTTGTTTGCTCTATCTTTACCAGTGTTCCCTTACTCACACCATTCCGAGCTACATGCAGCTATGCATGATAAGCTACTGAGAGCTTTGACTGCATCCAAGCTGACGACTCGCATCTTGAGCGGCAAGGAGTGGCTGATACTCCTTAAGTCGTCATGGAATAGTTCGTGTACATTCAGTACCCGACCTGGTATACTCGTTCTCACTCTTCCCCCCCTTCTTTCTATTTTTCTTTTCTTTCTTTTTATTTTTGTTTAGTTGTGGATATTTAGGATTGTGTTTTGGTTGGTGATCATCTTCTGGTGAAATGTGGATGCTGCCGAGCCGTTGTTGGCTATGATCACCATTTTCGTGTTTTTGTGGATTTTTATTGTGTTGTGATTGGTGGTGTTGTTGGATTGATCCATATTTATTTTTGGTGGTATCAGTTTGTATATATGTGTGATCGTGTTCTTATTTTGGGTGAGATTGTGTTTTTGGGAGAGTGTGTTAGCTTGTGTATATTTTTGTCGTCTTTTGTTTTTCTTGTGTTTGATTTTGTTTTCTTTATTTTTGTGTGTTGGTGATGACTCACGGCTCCCAATGAGGACATTGTGAGATTTCGGTGTGGGGGTGGGGTCATCTCCCATTTTTCTTCTTAATTTTGTGAAAATTTTTTATTTTTGTTTAAATTTTTCTTTTCTTTTTGCATTTAAGGGAGTTTTGTACTATTTTGATCAGCCTTGATCCCTGATACCTTGACTATTAGCTCGTATATAAGTATAATGTGCATGATAGATGTTCATCCCCAGTCTGTCGTCTTAGACCTCAGTTCTAACCCCAACAGTCCATCGTAATTTTGCAATCCAGTCCTGAATTCATGTATTATCATCATCCTGAATTCTTAGTCTTCCACGATCGACTCTCCCATTGTCCACTGCACAGTTCCCTTTATATGTGCTGGCACCCCCTTTTTTCCAAAACAAAAGCAAAAACAAACAAATTCAAGCGCTACTGGGTGCATCCCTTTGAGGCGTGACATGAGTTTGTAATGAAAAAAATAATAATGGAAAGAAAAGAAAGTGGGGAAGAAAAGAGTTGGAAATGACAAGTACCCCTTTGAGGCATGCGCTACTGGGTGTTACCCTTTGAGGCAATACTGCTACTGGGGAAGCCTGCTTTCCATGCTAGCCAATCAAAAAGGTAGCTTGTGTCAATTGCGTGGGATTGAGTTTGTTTTTGGTAGGCTTAGTGTTAGGGTGATGATACACTTGCACACCAGGCACCAGGATGGATTCATTATTTTCATGTGTCGTGGGGTGAAAAGCTGATATCTGGATGCCATTCTTCGGGATGATTTGTCCTGAAATGCATATAATGCTTGTGTCCAGACTGATACTTGAGCTACTAGGTGGTTTTGGTTGATCCGAACGTGTACAGTTCACCCTGTTGTATATATTGTGTTTTCCCATTTTTATTTTTCGACTTTTGTTTCTCTTTTCTTTGTTTTTCCTTTTTGAGATTTTGTGGGTATATCTTCTGCAAACTCTCACGAGACTTTACTCGTCCACTTGGGGTAACCAAGGGGTTTAAAGGGCTTGTTGCATATGCTAAATGCAACCATGATTCCTACGAAAGTGAGTTAGTTGTTTACTTTAGTTTTTCTTTTATTTTGCTCGAGGACAAGCAAAAGATAGGTGTGGAGGTGTGTTGAACGGTAAATTTACCCATTTTACGTGCCTCTTTCATCCACTTTTTGCTCGTATAATAACTTAATCTTTAGAATTTTTACCTTGTTTTATTTATGTTTTGTAGAAAATAACTCCAAATCAAGCAAACGTCGCGGAAAGGGACGAAGATGGGACAAAACGATGGAAATCAACGAAAATGGGCGAAAAACAGCAGTGCACGGCCACCCTGCAGGAAAGCACGGCCGTGCACCGGTGGCCGAAGCCACGCACGGACGGCACGGCCAGGCGCACGGCCGTGCGTCTGGCCGTGCGTGGTGGCGCACGGGCGGCCGTGCGTGGTGGCACGGCCGTGCGTCGGGCCTGCGTTCGCGATATAACCCCTTTTTGCCAGTTTGTTCGGGGAGGTCGTTCGGGGGTTCGCACGGGATTAGCTCTGGCGATTCTTTGGCGATTTCTAGGTTAGTTTAGGTTAGATTTTAGTTAATAAGGGAGATTAGTTTAGGATTGAAGATTGTAACATTGAATTCAACCTTTGAATCTCAAGTTCTTCATCAATTCAAGACTAAGTTTTCTCCTCCTCTCTCTATTCGTTGCTATGTTCTTGTTGTTTTAATTCTTGTATTTACTTTGTTTAGTTTGTATGTTTAGTTTTCGTTGTTAATTTATGTTATTTACTTGTTTAGATTCGTTTTAATTCATTTCCTTTGCTTTGTTTTTCATGTTCTTGTTCTTGTTGGTTAGTTTAGGTTTTGATGTGTTCTTGATGTTTTGTTGGTAGATTGTGTTGGCTTGGGTTGTGATTAGCCTCTTGATGGCTAATTAATCTTGTATTTGGCCTAACCATACTCAATCCATGCTTAGAACCTAGAGTTTTCCTTCACGCCCGCCAAGTGTTCGATGAAATGCCTGAGAGGGTTTTCATCCATATTTTTGGGCGATTGACTTATGCTGAGAGGTGAGGTCAATTTGCTAGTGTGGGAGAGAGAATGGTTGAGTTCGGGACATGAGAATAGTATCCGAATCGAGCTAGGTCCGGGGTTGCTAGTTTTGTGGTCTAGTTGGGCTAACCCCATGAGAATAGGCGGTTAGACTAACTAGACTAGCTCATGACCCTTGAGAGAGGGCTTGAGTGGTCTTTGATGGTGCAACCGACCATCTCTTGTTCGTAGCGTGGTTTGGGTAGGTTAGGACTCATCTTGGTTAGTTAGTTTATCCATTGGTAAAATCACAACTCCAAGTCGTTTGTTTCTGTGTTTATAACGTAGTTTAGTCCTTCACCCTTCGATCCTGCCTAGCTCGAGACGCTTTAGCTAGCCCTAGTAGTTGGAAACACAATTCCCTGCGCACGACACCCCAAGTACTCAACGATACACCTTGCACTTGGGGTTTATAAATATTAAAACTTTGTTTTTCCTGCAACACGTGCTCTAAGTTGACTATGTCCAACTTGTTTAGCAGTCATAATGCATGCTTATGATACAGAATAATGTCTTCTTTCTTAACCTCGTACTCATCCAGTAGTTGACTGATTGCCAACTACGAGTCACTATATATGTTGAGGCCTCTAATCCCCATCTCAATAGCCATTTAAAGACTTAAGATGAGTGCTTGGTACTCTGCCACATTGTTAAAGCATAACTGTGTAAGTACAAATGAATGAGAGAGAATGTGCTTTTCGGGAGAGACGAAAACCACTCCTGCACCAGCGCCATCTCACCTTGCTGCTACATCGAAATACATTTCCCAGGGAGGGAAGATATCGATGAAGAACACATCTTCCCTTGGGAAATCATCATTTAGCTCCAAATCATTAGGAATGGGATAATCTGCTAAGAAATCTGTCAATGCTTGCCCTTAACCGCTCGTTGTGGTACATAGACAAGGTCGTACTTTTTAAAGATTACAGCCCATTTTGCCACTCACCTATTTAAGATTGGCCAGGACAAGATGCACTTGATGGGATCAGCTTTGGAGACCACTTGCACTGTATAGGCCTGCATATAGTGTCTGAGTTTCTGAATGGCGAAGATGAGCGACAAGCACATCTTTTCAATGGAGGAATACTTTAAGTCAGCGCCCACCAACGTACGACTTAACTAGTACAGGACGACTTCTTTTCTTTCTTTATTCTCCTGTACACATAATGCTCCTAAGGATTTTTCTTGAGCTAGAATGTACAATCTGAGAGGCTTGTAAGGGATGGGTGCCCCCAACATCGATGGATGGGACAAATACTCTTTTATTTTCTTGAAAGCCATACGACACGATTCGCCCCACTCAAACGGTGCACCCTTTTTCATGAGATGGCTGAAGGGATGACAACGTTCTGTAAGATCTGAGATGAATCTTCGGATATATGTCAAGCCACCTTGAAGCCCGCGAAGCTCCCTAAGATTCTTAGGCTTAGGCATCTCTTGGATTACCTTGATCTTTGATTAGTCGATCTCAATCCCTCTGTGATGAATGATGAAACCCAAGAACTTTCCAGAGGTGACACCAAACGTGTACTTAAGTGGATTCATCTTCAATTGACATCTCTGTAACTACTCAAAGATCAGATGAAGATCTTAGATGTGGTCCGTCCTCTTTTTGGACTTGACCACCAAATCATCGATATAGTAGTGGACTGTTTTATGGAGCATATCGTCAAAAATTGTTTGCATCGCCCTTTGGTAAGTTGCTCCTGCGTTCTCAAGTGCGAAGGGCATAACCTTATAGCAAAAAATGCATTTAGGTGTGCGAAAAGCTGTGGCATCCTAATCTTCTTGTGCCATCAGACTCTGATTGTATCCTACGATACAATCTATGAATGACAATGCTTCATGCCCTATAGTTGAGTCGATCATGAGTTCTATAACAGGCAGGGGGAAATCATCTTTTGGACAAGCGTCATTGAGATCTCAGAAGTCCACACAAATACGACGTTACCCATTTTTCTTCCTGACATATGATCCATGTTGGGTACTTGACCTCGCGAATGAATCCTACCTCCATGAGTTTGTTGACCTCGTTTTCAATTTTCGGTACCAACTTTGGGCGAAAACATCGCTGAGGTTGCCTCTTAGGCAAAATACCCCTTTTGATAGATAGGTAGTAGACTGCGACCTTTGGATCCAATCCTGACATTTCTTTATAGCTCCGGGCAAACACGTCCCTGTACTCTGACAAGAGTTCCAAGTACTGCTTTTCCTCTTTTGGTGTAAGTGATGAGCTTATGTAGATAGGACAAGACTTCTCATTGGTTCCAAGATTCAACTCTTTTAACTCATCAACTATAGCCTGCCCCCCATCTTCGAAAGTCTCAGGAGTTTCTGCTAGCTCTATCTCTGAGTCTGAGTTATCACATTCGTGGACTGTGATATGATTGGAAGAAACAACTTCTTCTTCCTTTGCCTCCTCGCTAGAGTTAGAGTTCTTTTGTTGACTAGTGGAGACCACAGTACGCCTCTTTACTCTTAATGAACCGTCCATCTTAACATCTAAACTGGAGAAACGCTTCATACGAGAAGGGATAGAGCTCTGAACTTCATTTATCACTCCCAAGCGGCTAAATGCAGAAGTTTTCTCCCGCTGAAGCTGTGAGCTTGAAGACTTTTCACCAGTTTTTATTCTCGTAAAAACTAAATGCTTTGGCTGGGGAACGTCCTTGATCCTATTGAAAACAAGGATTTTGTGGTCTTTCCCCTTCCCTATACAGGTGAATACTGACGGACATTTTTTCAAAGTGGACGATTATAACCTATCAAACACAGAGGGTTTTGGGTTAGGTGAAGCATTTTCATCTTCACTTTCATCTACCTTTTTAGTTGGGATATGTTGAATCAGCAACTTCTTATCCTTTCGTCGTCCAGAGATTTTGGCTGGCTGCGGTGGCATGAAACGCAGTCCAACTTTAGAGACGCCTACTGAACCTCCTTGCTCTTGAATCTTTCTCTGAGTTTCAGTAAGTCCATGAGGCTTGACTTCAGCTACCTTTCCTAAGGTAGCTGAATTTTGAAAGTCATAACCAACCCTCTCCATAAGCTTGTATGCATTGGGATCAAATCCCTCTTTAGTCCGCACACTTAGCAAGGCATCGCCTTCTTTAGAAGAACGACAAACTCCGAAAGAGGGGGCCTATCCACCTTAGCCTACCACATCTTAAGGATTGGAACTGTCACTCCCTTGTGGTTGTGCTAGGTCCATCATCCTTAGTAGCTTTGGTCTCGATGCTATTACTTGTACACTCGCTAAAGGGCGATTCACCCTCCCTACGGCGAGACTTAAGTATGTACTATAAAATTGATGGCATTGATCCCATTGAAGTAGCAACTGATTTAGCAACTTTTTCAATAGGAGAACTGGTGTTGCCTTGCTTACTTGCTTCTTTTTCAAGTCGTTCCTCAGCAGCATCATCTTTTCTTGCTTGAGGGGCATTCTTTGCACCACCTTTACCTGTGGAAGAAATGGTTGACGACATAGTTTCCTTAGGTGCAGCACCTTCTTTGAAGAATCTTGCGTTAGCAAAATGAGACTCAGCTTTAGTGAATGACTTGACATCCCAATTTATTTTCTTCTCCCCATATCGATAGTACTTAAGGCACTGGTGTAAAGTGGAGGCCACAATCCCATGTTCATGAAGCCATGGTCGCCCCAGTAATAACCTATATGAAGTCTTAATGTCGATTGCATTGAAGACTTTAGGATGTTGATAGATCTCCCATTATCAGTTTAATGCGAATTATGCCGATTGCATGCTGGCCCTCGCAGTTGAACCCTTGAATCATCGTTTGAATCTTAGAAAGTTCTTTTACCATGATGCCTAGGTCGTTTATTGTAGTCACAAATAAAAGACTATTGTGAGGCTTGGATCCCAACAATAAGTCATCATCGATGAAAATGACTGCTGTGTTACAAGAGGCACACTAAATAGGGCTTTCTGTTGATCCTCCTGCATTCTTGACTTTGTCAGCATAAAGTTTTGGGTGTTGTAAAGCAGCAACAACATGTTGGCGCATCTCGTCGGGCAAACAAAAGATTTGCCTCTAGTCTATGCGAGCTGGCAAAGCCTCTAGGATAGTCAAGGTCTTGTCAGCTACTTTAGGAGACTTCTCTTGTTTGTCACTTCTGTCATCTTCCTCTTCTTCGAGCTCAGAACATGAGGTCATGTTGACTGTGACTTTCTCAAAGAAGGCTATTGGGAAGAACTCCTCAAGTGTGACAGGCACAAGCGGCTCCTGCTTCAGGAGGTCAATAGGCAGAATTTCATACCTTTTGATGTTCTTGGACTTCTTTTTACCTTTTGAATGACGAGGACTCTTCTTTCTTCCTTGTCTCTTTCTATGGCAGAGAGGTGGCGATTGCAATTTGTTTTGCATCCTTGGCCTCCTGTGAATGAGAAGAGTCTATCCCTCTTCATCATCATCAGCTTTATCAAAGATATCCATAAAAAGATCAGTCTCTGTCAAAGGTACTCTGGATTCAATTGGAACTACAACAGGCTCCAAATTTTCGAATTGAATCGTAATTAATTTCTCTCCATGGGAGGAAATCAATTCAGTGTTTACTCTACCATGACGTCGAGTATGCTTTCGCTTCTAGTGTGATGAAGAACACCCCAGTTGGGTGGAAATATAATTTGTCTCGACAGTATCATCTAAATCCAATATTATTTTTCTATCTCTGGCAAGTTGCATAATACGCTCCTTGAGTGTAATGCATTTCTCAAGAGGGTGACTAATCACCCTATGATACCGACAATATTTTGGGTGGGGTAACCCTTCCAGCTTCTTCAGGGCGTTTCGACTCTGGAAGCTCGATAGCCCAATTTTGAAGAAGATCATCGAGCATTCCCGACAAGTCTAAGTCAGGGAATGGATATTTCTTCTCCTGGAGCTCCTTCAACGTAGGATGCTTCTTTGTCGCATCCTTGAATGACGGACTCTTCTTGTCCTCTAATTTGGGCTTTTCTATAATTCGAGTTGGTTGACTTGTGGAGGGGGGCATCGCTTCTTTGGTTGTGTTCTTGGAGAACTCAACATTCTTTTTGAATTCAACCTTGTCCTTCTTTGACTCGGTAGGATAGAAGGAGTTTTCATGATGGCTATCCATCGTCACCTTCATATCATGTGCTTTGGTTGCCAATTCTTGGAAAGTCCTGGGCTTGCTCGTTTGTAGGACGTGCAAGAAGTCCTAATGCATGCCTTGGGTACACATTTCAACGGTAGAAGTTTCAAACAGCCGATCCTTGTACTCAAAGCTAAGTACGCGCCCGCGGTTGATGTAGTACAGAACTGGCTCATCTTTCTATTGTTTTGTATTTGTCAGCTCAGTCATGCTGACAGTGCGCTGAATACTGCAGAACCTGTTGAGGAACTCGTATTCCATTTGTTCCCAACTATTAATCGACTCAGGCTCTAAGTCGGTATACCAGTCAAAGGCAATACCTCCTGACGAACTGTTTCACCATGAGGTCGCCGTCAGTCCCAGCATTGTTGCATGTTTCAATGAAGTGTGCGACATGCTGTTTTGGGTTATCTTTTCCATCAAACTGTTGGAATTTAGGAGGTTGGTAACCATGGGGCATGCGGAGAGCATCAACCCTCTTGGTGTAAGGCTTGGTGTACAGATGAGTTCTGCGCGAACCTTCACCTAGCTACACCATAACAGCATTTACTGTCAAGTCTTGAATTTGCTCAATAGCCATTGATCTAAAGGGCTTGACATTTTTAGACGTAACGCCTTTTTTTGGTTGCTTCTCATTGTCAGAAGCCTTAGTGTGGACTGACACTTTTCTAGAGTCCTCACTCTCTAAGTCATTTGAAGAAGATTGAGCTGGCCGTTTTTCTAACTTTCTGGTCAGCTTAGCAATCTTTTCTTGTTGAAGGTTGATACGCGCTTCCTTTTCTGCGCTTTCCCTGGTGAGTTTTTCTAGGATGACTTTTATGTTAGCCATCTCCTCCTCCAGAGTGGTGGTGCCTGTCATCATGGCTGGCATAACAATAGTTTTAGATAACTCAACTTCAGTCTCTGCATGTGCACCCTCTTTGGTGAGGGCGAAGAAGAGTTACTGCTATAGTAGTTTCAACCTCGCAGACTGGAGATTAAAGCTGGAGGTTTTGAATTTCATCCATCCAAGATGACGCCTTTTGTTAGGTCTTCGAGTCTTAGAGTTTGGATGGGGGTGGCGCATGCAGTTTGCCCAGCAACGGTTGGCGCAACAGCTTTCGCCGTACTCTTGGTCTTCATTGTGTGAGCGCATCTGCTAGAAGTGACGCTTGCTTCACAGGATGTACGAGAAAGAGATCCTGTGTTCTTCTTCTTCGAAGCTTGCACGGCAACGTTATTCGTGACCATGTCTTCTTTGAAGATGAAGCTTTTTGAGACTTGAAAGTCTTGATCTTTTAGGAGAAAGAGATGAGATGTAGAGATGTCCCACCGAGCGTGCCAAATTTGCAAACACAAATTTCAGGTCTAAAATAAATTAAACAGAAATGTGGATGCAAGATTGAATTTTTATATTGATTTGAATGTATGGGTACAATCTCTATGAATACAATGTGTATGATCTTCTGATTCTATCTCATCTTAGATGGATTTTTCCAACCATCGAATTAAGGGGGGTAGGGGCCTATTTATAGGAAAACCTCCCCCTCCCCCTTGAAAGTCAAGATGGGCCTTGACTTGGGTTTTGAGCCTTTCAATTAGGCCTCACCCTGGATTGCTTTGATTTGAGAGTCATTTACTTTGACTTTGACTTTGACTTGGAAGTCTCTCGAGCTTGGGTCGAGCCTTGACTTGGAAGTCGCCTCGAACTTTGACCGGACGTTGCCTTGAGAGTCATTTGACGTTTGACTTGGGAGTCGATTTAGGCTTTGGCCTTTGACTTGGTAGTCGACTTAGGTTTTGACCTTTGACTTTGACTTTGACTTTGACCTGATTTCGACCGCGCCTTGACTTAAACGTCGTTCGGGTTTTAGGTCGTGACTTGAATTGATAGTCGCCTTGAGCCTTGATTTGGGCTTTGACTTGAGTTTTGACTGAGCCTTGACTTGGAAGTCATTTAGACTTCGTCTTGATCTTGACTTGAGAGTCTTTTAGGCCTACCTTGAGAGTCTTTTGGGTTTGATTAAATTAATTAAAAGGGTTGCCCCAATTAATTAATTTGATTTTATTTTGGTACGGCACGTAAATATTTTATTGCCTACACATAGTACTAAAAGTAAGAAAGTGGATAGTTATAGAAAAAAAAAAAATAAAGATTAACACAAGTAAAGATATCGTATGATCATCTAAATAAAGATATTATTGAAAGAAAAAAAAACAATAGAGATTTAACATAAATAAATGCGAAACCTCGGCTTCTAGTGATAGTGTCACAAATAGTAAAAACAAATTAAGATGAATATAAATAAAGACATGATCTAAGGGATGAATATGATAACATATGAAGTGCTTCATCCGCTCAAGTCATATTGCCTTGACGCATGGGTATTTATGCCAATTTAATGAAATTTTCGTGGATATAAAGTTTGCTACCGTGGAATTATTATTTCCTTTATTTGCAGCCTAAAGAAACAAACTCATAGTATTATTCAATCACCCATGGTCTTTTAGTTGATTTTTTATTTGATTTTGAGTTTTTAGATATCAATAATTGTGGGTGTCTGACAAAGATAATTTCACTTTGCATGTTGAATATCAGTGTACATACCTTTGACTCAGCAGAGCGATGATGTGAACGGTTATTTTGCCAACATGGATGGTGAGAGCAACGAAATTAGTACTTTTATACATCTGCCTGTTTTACCCTGTTGCCCTCAATAAGACAACAAACATTAAAGGTGAACAAAAAAATCTGAAATCAGACCGAAAAACGGAAAAATTGAATCGAAAAACCAATTAATCGGATTGATTTTTCAAAAAAATTCGGCTTGGATAACCAAACCAAAAAATTTCGCTTTTTCAGCTTTGATTTCGTTCCCGATTTCGGTTCAACAGTTTGAAAATCAATTAACTACACAGTTAACTGAAATCAAAACTTCAATTTTTTTAAAAAAAAATATTTGATTTTATATTAGTCAAATGTAGACTTTATAATTTAAAAAAATAAAGCTAAACATACGATAATTTGTATATTAATATTTGGTGCTGTAAATAGTTAAATTAGATTAAACAAGAAGTGAAAATTGAAAATTAGCAATTTAAAATCAATGGTTAATTAATAACCGAACCGAAAATCCAGCTAACCGAACCGAAAAATTGATTAATCGAGTTTTTCAGTTCGGTTGTGGTTCATATATTTGCTGAATTGAAAAATTCGGTTAACCAAAAATCGATTAACTAGTTTAATCATCCCCAACAAACACCATAAATATCAAACATAACCACAATTCCTCTATTGTTGAATTCTTTGAAACCTTCAATTTAAACTGAATCATTTTCTCCTTTAAAGCCTATACTTCCTCTGTTTTCCAAGCAAAGTGGTCGCCAACATCATCGCTCTACTGAGTCCAAATTATGTTCACTCCGTAATAGACCAACAACAACAACTCCTCCCAATGTGGGTCCCACTTGCGTAGGGTTTGGGAAGATCCAGATATAGGCGACGTTACCTATGTGGGTATTGCCCATATAGAGGTCGATTCCAATAGGCCCACAAAAAATTTTTGGGATGACGTTCTAGAATTCAAAATCTTTTGATGGAAAGGGAGCAAAATTAGCAACATCAAGAACCAATAACAATAAATAAATAAATGGGATAAGTCTGGTATAATTAATGAATCACACTAAGTTATAAAGTAACAAGTCTAAATAAGAACAAAACTACTACCAGTGTACACCAGCTGTTGCATGATAAGTAAAAGCTAAGATCACCCATCAACATTTCCTATGCCCTTGGGATCTATGTGACGGGCAAGTAATAAGCTATATCAGATCAACAACTTTAATCCTAGACGGCATAATCTCTTATCATAAGTTAGGTCCTCTGTTAATCATAAATTGTGTAAATGATTTTAAAGCACTTCGTTCCAACTCTTCCTAGGTCTACCTCTACCCTTGCTACACTGTAGAAGGTTAATCCTTTTACATCTTTACATTGGAGTATCGATATTCCTCCTCTTTACATGGTCAAATCATCTAAATCTAGTCTCTTTGATTTTATCCTCTATGGATGTCACTTCTACTTTGTCCATGACCATTATATTTTTGATCCTATTCAATCTTGTATGCCCACACATCTAATGAATCATACTCATCTTAGCTACCATCATCCTTTAGACTTGAATCTTCTTGATTGACCAACACTCCACCCATTTAATAAAGCTGATCTAGCCACCATATGATAAATTCTCCCCTTCAACTTTAATGGGATCTTTTATCTCACAACACCCCTAAAGCATTCTTCCACTTTTGCCGCCTTACCTTTATTCGTTAGTTAATATCCTCATCAATATCTCATTCTTCTTGAATGATCGAGCGTAGATATCTGAACTTTTCAACTCTAAGTATGGGCACACCCCAATAGACACTTCTTCTTCAAATACCACATTCCCCTTTGCTAAATCTACATTTTTAGTACTCGGTCTTTGACCTACTCAACTTGAAGACTTTAGCATCCAGGGTATCTTTCCACCGCTCCACCTTATCGTTAACTCGATCCCTAGTCTCATCGATAAGAATTATGTCATCAGTACAAAATATACACCATGGTACTTCATCTTGAACCTCATTAGTGACCTCATCCATAACAATAGTGAAAAGAAAATGGCTCAGTGCTGATCCTTGATAAAACCTAATATCTATAGGGAAGTCATCTGTGTTCCTTCCTAAGGTCTTGAGTCTTATCCTTGCTCTATCGTATCTTTAATAACTCAAGTACACAAACACTACGTTTTTCTTCTCTAAGCACCTCCGTAACACTCTCCTTGGTACTCAATTATAAGCTTTTTCTAAATCAATGAATAATATGTGAAAATTCTTTTTTTTCTATCCTTGCATTGTAGAATTCCCTTGATACTCCGTGATAGATCAAAACAATAAATAAAGTCAAATGTGAGTATATTAGTATAGTAGTATTTAAATATCGTATGCCTTATTCTCTTCGACTTATTTTGTCTGAACTTATTTTGAACTTATTTGATAAACTTATTTTAAAATTATTTATTAAACTTGTTCTAAACTAAACTTATTTTGAATTTATTTAAAGTAAATTTATGAACTTATTTGCTGAATTTATTCTGAATGAACTTATTTACTAAATTTATTCTTAATTTATTTTGAACTGAACTTATCTAAACTTACTCTTCAAAAAATAAGTTGAAGAGAAGAGAAAATCACTGTTATTTCTGCCATTTTAGTTTCGGATAAGTGATAAAGAATTCTAGAATTCCAATTAAATGAATAAATGCATTTAATTTAGATACAAACGATCAACATAGGAAGAGGAGCTGATTTTGCCAATTAGAAGTGAATTTTTACTCAAACAATGTAATTACTTTTTGCATCTCCTTCCGATTCCGCATTCGTGACAATACCAGCGTAGACAGAGAGGTCAACGGTCTTTGAGTATGCTGCCCTATGGGTATAGATTAGACTGGCACCCTCTACGCGAGGACGTGTATATTTTCAGCGGGCAACAAATTGGGAAAAAAAAAAAAAAACATTATGTCTTTTTTTAAGTGTTTTATCTATCTGCACGGTCAAGGACGGTGGAGGGTGGTCTCCTCAATGATCTTACCAATCAGGATAGAGAGGGACAACGTAAATATGGCGCCTAAACGTTGCACGTCACGCAGTATGACCGTAACCGTTGAACGTTGTAGCCGCGACCTCTTCCGAATTACCAATCAATTACGTCTTGTTCTTTTCGGTGAAAAATGATGGATGTAGGATGAGTGAGTGTAGAAAAGAAAAAAAAGAAATGGGTAAGAGTTGATAAGAGTGGTATTTTTTTTAAAGTGTGAAAAAGAAAGAAAAGGAGTAGGTGAGAGTGGGTAGGAGTTGAAAGGAGTTGAATAAAGAGGGGAGTTGAATGAAGGAGTGTGGAAAAGGGGGAAAGGAGTGGGTGAGAGTGGGAATGAGCGGTATTGTTGTTTAAGTGTGGAAAAGAGTGGAAAGGGAGGGAATGAGTGGGTGGGTGTGGGAAAGAGTGAGTTGGGTTCATTAAATCACGAAAAGAACAGGACCTTAGTTGGCATTCGAAAGTTATAGCGACCCTTGTTTCTAACTTTTTTGTTTTTTCAAATGAATAGATTTGGAGTTAGGTTCAACAACACTAAAATAAACTAGCTAACTAAAATTTTTAAGAAACTCTTCTGGTTTATGGTTTTATAAAATATTTTCCAATTTTCAAATAATAACATAAACAAATAAATGTTTTTAACTGACATTTTTTTCCCATATTGCTATACGACCACTAGAGTTGGCAAAAATTCGGATTCAGGTCGATTCAAGTCTGGAGAAATCAAACGTTCGGATAAAAACTTCATACTCAGAGCCTGTTCAAATTATATATCGGACACTTTTGTCATAACTAGATCCAGACCCAGACCCTATTCCAGACCCGAACTCTCGATGTCTGGATCCAATTGTCCAGATATCCAAATTTATGATAAGATTTTTAGACATTGTGACCAAAATTTGTGTGATCAAATCCGATTTTTTTAATGCCTGAACCTAGTTGTCTAAAAATATTTTTATAAACATTTTCTAGAGAATTTGGACCAAAATTAGACACAAATTTAATTATCTGATGTCCAAACCTAATTGTCTAATTGTCCGAATCTGAAATCGTTCAAAAATCTATACAACTCAAACCGAATTCAAATTTAAATTTGGATATAACCAATTGCCCAAATTTTAATTTCAGATAAAAAATGCATCGGCATATCTATTTTTTTTAGGTAGGATAAATTTAAATAATTGAGTCGAACCGATTTTCTTTAGCCTAAGAACCACCATCAATTGATTCGCAAGAGGTCGGCCATAATACAATTATTTTTAGTATCAAGTACATCGGACATGATTATTACCCTTGCTCGATTTGATTGATTTGGACGTTGAATATTTAGGCCTGTTTTGAACAAAATTTAAATAGCAATTTTGAATAACCTAAATTACATCGTACCAATTAATCCCATTTAAGCATGGAAACATCTCGTTCATCGAGTCTGGAAACATCTTTTATCAAACTTGAGTCTTTTGTTGGGGTCTGTAACATATCTGTGGCCCCAAAGTATATGTTTGCCTCATATGAAAACATAAATAAGTAGTTACTTTACAACATATATGTCTTTTTGAGAACTAAAGATTATTAAAAAGTGTGTCCCTCAAGTAAAAAAATTAATTAAAAGATACTAATACTAGATGCTCAAAAGTTGAGAATAAGGCCCAGTTCTTTTTATGGATCAATTTTAAAATACCAACATCAATTCACTTTAACCCATTTCAATTTACTTCAACCCACTTTTACTATTTTAACTGTAACACCCAGATTTTATCCCCTTATTCTGCCCTTTTACATTGTTAAAAATTACATTAACATGCCTGCTTAGGTGTTGTTTTTGTTGAAAAGAATATTCTTTCTATTTTAGGATTATATCGGGCACTACATTGAGCAGCATCCGGAATATAACTGGACTGACGAACTTTGGTACTAGTACCGTAATTTATTGAATCGAATATTGGATATTAATTATAATGTGACGAGTGGATAAGCTCGTATTAATTATGATGTGATGAGTAGATAAACTCGTATTAATTATAATGTGACGAGTGGATAGGCTCGTATTAATTATGATGTGACGAGTGGATAAGCTCATATTAATTATGATGTGACCAGCAGATAAACTCGTATTAATTATGACGTGACGAGTTAATTATCCACAACAAAAGAAAAAAAAGAAAAAGAAAAGAAATTATTATCATTTAAGGGGCCAAAGCTCCTTCTTTGAAGGGGGGAGGAAGGGGTGCGGCAAGGGTTTGGAACCCGTGACCCCCCACCGTGATTTCTCCCTCAACCCCAGCGGCCAGCAAAGCAAGCAAGGGTTTGCGTCTAACCCTAATCTGTCCAATAAAGTTTATCGATCATTGAAGGTTTGTTGAAAATATATTAATTATTGATTATAGTTCATTCAGAATTCGATCTGATTCTCAGTGATTGGAGGAATAAAGTTTATCGATCATTGAAGGTTTATTGAAAGTATATTGATTATTGCAAGTTTATGAAAATTTTATCGATTATTGAATGTTTATTGAAAATATATTGATTATTGCATGTTTATGGAAAGTTTATCGATCATTGAAAGTTTGTTGAAAATATATTGATTATTGCAAGTTTATGGAAAGTTTATTGATCATTGAAGGTTTATTGAAAATATATTGATTATTGCAAGATTATAGAAAGTTTATCGATCATTGAAGGTTTATTGAAAATATATTGATTATTGTAAGTTTATGAAAAGTTTATCGATTATTGAAGGTTTATTGAAAATATATTGATTATTGCAAGTTTATGGAAAGTTTATCGACTATTGAAGGTTTATTAAAAATATATTGATTATTGCATGTTTATGGAAAGTTTATCGATTATTGAAGGTTTATTGAAAATATATTGATTACTGCATGTTTATTGAAAGTTTATCGATCATTAAAGGTTTATTGAAAATATATTGATTATTGCAAGTTTATGAAAAGTTTATCGATTATTGAAGGTTTATTGAAAATATATTGATTATTGCAAGTTTATGGAAAGTTTATCGATTATTGAAGGTTTATTAAAAATATATTGATTATTACATGTTTATGGAAAGTTTATCGATTATTGAAGGTTTATTGAAAATATATTGATTATTGCAAGTTTACGGAAAGTTTATCGATCATTGAAGGTTTATTGAAAATATATTAATTATTGCAAGTTTCTGAAAAGTTTATCGATCATTGAAGGTTTATTGAAAATATATTGATTATTGCAAGTTTGTGGAAAGTTTATCAATTATTGAAGGTTTATTGAAAGTATATTGATTACTGCAAGTTTATGGAAAGTTTATCGATTATTGAAAGTTTATTGTTCTGCCAAAAGGCAGAAATTCAAATTCAATGTTTATTGTTCTGCCAAAAGGCAGAAATTCAAGTTCAATGTTTATTGCCTGCCAAAAGGCAGCAATTCAAGTTCAATGTTTATTGTCCTGCCAAAAAGCAGAAATTCAAATTTATTGTTTATTGTTCTGTCAAAAGGCAGAAATTCAAGAATTCAAGTTCAATGTTCATTATCTGCCAAAAGGTAGCAATTCAAGTTCAATATTTATTGTTCTGCCGAAAGGCAGAAATTCAAGTTTAATGTTCATTGTCTGCCAAAAGGCAGAAATTCAAGTTCAATGTTCATTGTCTGCCAGAAGGCAGCAATTCAAGTTCAATGTGTATTGTTCTGCCAAAAGGCAGAAATTCAGGTTCAATGTTCATTATCTGTCAAAAAGTAGAAATTCAAGTTCAATGTTCATTGTCTGCCAAAAGGCAGCAATTCAAGTTCAATATTTACTATTCTGCCAAAAGGCAGAAAGTCAAGTTCAATATTTATTGTTCTGCTAAAAGGCGAAAATTCAAGTTCAATGTTCATTGTCTGCCAAAAGGCAGCAATTCAAGTTCAATGTGTATTCTTCTGCCAAAAGGCAGAAATTCAAGTTCAATGTTCGTTGTCTGCCAAAAGGCAGCAATTCAAGTTCAATGGTTACTGTTCTGCCAAAAGGCAGAAATTCAAGTTCAATGTTTATTGTTCTGCCAAAAGGCAAAAATTCAAGATCAATGTTCATTGTCTGCTAGAAGGCAGAAATTTAAGTTCAATGTTCATTGTTCTGTCAGAAGGCAGAAAGTCAAGTTCAATGTTTCTTATTCTGCCAAAGGGCAGAAATTCAAGTTCAATGTTCGTTGTCTGCTAAAAGGCAGAAATTCAAAGTTATACGTTATAAAACCCTGTCAACTGGTAGAGGAACCAGGTCAATAAAGAATCTCAGTCCATATGATGGATTGTAAAACATTGTACTTTAATAAACAAGCATGAGAAATTCAAAGCGCATATTGCTACATCATTAATATATTATGCACATGACATAATTACATGTTTTGCCTTATGGTTATCATTCCATGTTTCATCGAAGAGGTCTATTCCTGTATATGGCCTGTTACTGTATGATGTAGTGAAATCATCTGTTTAGTGACTCTATCGCGTTGAACGTGATGGTTATTCTAGTGTCAATGCTAAATTCATATAACCTGTCACCTAACAGCAACTTCAACGAAATTTAAATTTCCAGAATTTCAAGAAAAACGATAACACGCCTAGCCCTTGGGTTAGGGGCGTTACAGATGGTAACAGAGCAAGGTCCTGCGACCATAGGCCGCGACCTAAGTTTGCATATAGTGGTATAAGAATACTTCAAGATGAGCTATCTTTCTATTGTCTTAAATTATCTTTCTATCGAACTCTAGAGACGTTGGAAGTCAAAGGTCTCCCTATTCAGTGAGTCAAAGGTTTTATTGCGCATTAAAAGACATTTCTCATTATACAGTCAAGCCTTACTATTGCGTCTCAAAACGTGCAATGGATTACAATGCTGTTTTCGATGCTTACATGTTAAGATGCACATGTTGCTTGCTGTGTTCATGACAAGTTGTAAGTGATCAGTGATTACTTCCTTTGACTGGAAGTGTTTTAGCCAATATCCTATTATGTTATATGCATGTCAAGGGAACTAAGCACTCGCTCCTATACATGCACGTTAGCATGAGTGCTAGTAACGCTCAGACGTGGCTTTAATTTGGATGGATATGTGCGTTGGGAGGCGTCCACGCATCCCAACATGCACTTATTGTTATCCTTAAGTTAGCTCAGAGTTATGTAAAGCGTACCATGAGTATGCACATGTGTGGGTGGTTTAACTATAAACCTTGAAATTTCGAGGACGAAATTCTTTTTAAGCGGGGAAGGATGTAACACCCGCCCTTTTACATTGTTAAAAATTACATTGACATGCCTGCTTAGGTGTTGTTTTTATTGAAAAGAATATTCTTTCTATTTTAGAATTATATCGAACACTACATTGAGCAGCCTCCCGAATATAACTGGACTGGCAAACCTTTGGACTAGTCCTGCAATTTATTGAATCGAACATTGGATATTAATTATAATGTGACAAGTGGATAAGCTCGTATTAATTATGATGTGACCAGTGGATAAATCCGTATTAATTATGATGTGACGAGTGGATAAGCTCGTATTAATTATGATGTGACCAGTTGATAAGCTCGTATTAATTATGATGTGATGAGTGGATAAGTCGTATTAATTATGATGTGACGAGTGGATAATCTCGTATTAATTATGACGTGACGAGGTAATCATCCATAACAAAAGAGAAAAAGGAAAAAGAAAAGAAATTATTATTATTTAAGGGGCCAAAGCCCCTTCTTTGAAGGGGGGAGGAAGGGGTGCGGTAAGGGTTTGGAACCCGTGACCCCCCACCGTGATTTCCCCCTCAACCCCAGCGGCCAGCAAAGCAAGCAAGGGTTCACGTCTAACCCTAATCTGTCCAATAAAGTTTATCGATCATTGAAAGTTTGTTGAAAATATATTAATTATTGATTATAGTTCATTCAGAATTCGACCTGATTATCAGTAATTGGAGGAATAAAGTTTATCGATCATTGAAGGTTTATTGAAAGTATATTGATTATTGTAAGTTTATGGAAAGTTTATCGAATATTGAATGTTTATTGAAAATATATTGATTATTGCATGTTTATGGAAAGTTTATCGATCATTGAAAGTTTATTGAAAATATATTGATTAATTGCAAGTTTATGGAAAGTTTATTGATCATTGAAAGTTTGTTGAAAATATATTGATTATTGCAAGATTATAGAAAGTTTATCGATCATTGAAGGTTTGTTGAAAATATATTGATTATTGCAAGTTTATGGAAAGTTTATCGATTATTGAAGGTTTATTGAAAATATATTGATCATTGCATGTTTATGGAAAGTTTATCGATTATTGAAGGTTTGTTGAAAATATATTAATTATTGCATGTTTATGGAAAGTTTATCGATCATTGAAGGTTTATTGAAAATATATTGATTATTGCGAGTTTATGGAAAGTTTATTGATCATTGAAGATTTATTGAAAATATATTGATTATTGCAAAATTATGGAAAGTTTATCGATAATTGAAGGTTTATCGAAAATATATTGATTATTGCAAGTTTATGGAAATTTTATCGATTATTGAAGGTTTATTGAAAATATATTGATTATTGCAAGTTTATGGAAAGTTTATCGATTATTGAAGGTTTATTAAAAATATATTGATTATTGCATGTTCATGGAAAGTTTATCGATTATTGAAGGTTTATTGAAAATATATTGATTATTGTATGTTTATGGAAAGTTTATCGATCATTGAAG
Organism: Carnegiea gigantea; assembly: GCA_029747015.1. Taxonomy (NCBI): domain Eukaryota; kingdom Viridiplantae; phylum Streptophyta; class Magnoliopsida; order Caryophyllales; family Cactaceae; genus Carnegiea; species Carnegiea gigantea. The sequence goes on along the minus strand of JAKOGI010000568.1, from coordinate 319,930 downwards.
GTTTATTGAAAATATATTGATTATTGCAAGTTTATGGAAAGTTTATCGATTATTGAAGGTTTATTGAAAATTTATTAATTATTGCAAGTTTATAAAAAGTTTATCGATTATTGAAGGTTTATTGAAAGTATATTGATTATTACAAGTTTATGGAAAGTTTATCGATTATTGAATGTTTATTGTTCTGCCAAAAGGCAGAAATTCAAATTCAATGTTCATTGTCTGCCAAAAGGCAGCAATTCAAGTTCAATGTTTATTGTCCTGCCAAAAGGCAGAAATTCAAGTTTAATATTTATTGTTCTGCCAAAAGGCAGAAATTCAAGTTCAATGGTCATTGTCTGCCAAAACACAGAAATTCAAGTTTAATGTTCATTGTCTACCAAAAGGCAACAATTCAAGTTCAATGTGTATTGTTCTGCCAAAAGGCAGAAATTCAAGTTCAATATTCATTGTATGCCAAAAGGCAGCAATTCAAGTTCAATGTTTACTGTTCTGTCAGAAGGCAGAAAGTCAAGTTCAATGTTTATTGTTCTGCCAAAAGGCAGAAATTCAAGTTCAATGTTCATTGTCTGCCAAAAGGCAGCAATTTAAGTTCAATGTGTATTGTTCTGCCGAAAGGCAGAAATTCAAGTTCAATGTTCATTGTCTGCCAAAAGGCAGTAATTCAAGTTCAATGTGTCTTATTCTGCCAAAAGGCAGAAATTCAAGTTCAATGTTCATTATCTGCCAAAAGGCAGCAATTCAAGTTCAGTGGTTACTGTTCTGCCATAAGGCAGAAAGTCAAGTTCAATGTTTATTGTTCTGCCAAAAGGCAGAAATTCAAGATCAATGTTCATTGTCTGCCAAAAGGCAGCAATTCAAGTTCAATGTGTATTGTTCTGCCAAAAGGCAGAAATTCAAGTTCAATATTCATTATCTGCCAAAAGGTAGTAATTCAAGTTCAATGTGTCTTGTTCTGCCAAAAAGCAGAAATTCAAGTTCAATGTTCATTGTCTGCCAAAAGGCAGCAATTCAAGTTCAATGGTTACCGTTCTGCCAGAGGGCAGAAATTCAAGATCAATGTTCTGCCAAAAGGTAGAAATTCAAGATCAATGTTCATTTTCTGCTAAAAGGCAGAAATTCAAGTTCAATGTTCATTGTTCTGTCAGAAGGCGGAAAGTCAAGTTCAATGTTTATTGTTCTGCCAAAGGGCAGAAATTCAAGTTCAATGTTTATTGTCTGCTAAAAGGCAGAAATTCAAAGTTATACGTTATAAAACCCTATCAACTGGTAGAGGAACTAGGTCAATAAAGAATCTCAGTCCATATGATGGATTGTAAAATATTGTACTTTAATAAACAAGCATGAGAAATTCAAAGCGCATATTGCTACATCATTAGTATATTATTCACATGACATAGTTACATGTTTCGCCTGATGGTTATCATTCCATGTTTCATCGAAGAGGTCTATTCCTGTATATAGCCTGTTACTGTATGGTGTAGTGAAATCATCAGTTTAGTGACTCTATCGCATTGAACGTGATGGTTGTTCTAGTGTCAATGCTAAATTCATATAGTCTGTCACCTGACAGCATCTTCAACGAAATTTAAATTTCCAGAATTTCAAGAAAAACGATAACACGCCTAGCCCTTGGGTTGGGGGCGTTACATTAACCAAGTTTAATTTATCACATAAAAAATATTCAACCCACGTTAATCTATTTCAACCCACTTCAACCTACTTCAATGTTTCTCAACCTACTTCACCCTTTTACCCATCCCAATTTACCTACGAAAAGAACAGACCCTAAGCTTAAGGCGCAAAATAAGCTCATAAAAATGCAAATTAGCTTTAGAATCAAGGTTGTGGTCCTGAACGGCTAGTTGAAGGAATGTAATTTGATGTTGCTGGCTGTTATTGCTCCCTTGTCTCCCACTGTACTGATAGGTATTGTAATGATGTGTTGTTGTTAAAATATTAACGTAAGTGCACGGTGCCAGTTGCAACTAGCAACGACAAGTAAAGGTCGTGTCCACGAGGAACTCGTTTCCAATCACCAAATTCGACTTATAGCGCTCAATTCAGGCAAAAGTTCACTTTAGTCGATTTATGCCAAGTAGCAGTTCTGATCTGCTGAGAACTAATATAAATGTCTAATTCAATAATGACAAAGGTTCCAGATTGGGATTCACCGCACTATTATGCTATTTTAGAATATAAACTAGGTCATGCAAATCTGCCCACACAAATGACTGAAATGGAATGGTTACAAATTAAAGCACATCTATGCCTTCTCTCAAAGGTCATTAGACTGATTAATCAATCCTAATTATCTATTTTTACGAAATTAGAATCAACAAAACCACAAGATTGAGTAACCCATTACACCCAATTGAACCCCTAACTATTCTCATGTTAGGATGCTCAATTGCTCACAAGGTCGCTCTATGTAGAGGATTCAACTTTCGCTGATCTCCTAAACCTTAATTAAGAATCATGAATATATCTCTTTCGAGCAATTCATCGAATATCTGGCGTACCAAGTGAGATTTCAAACCACAACTATGGGCACAATTTGCAAAAACCTAGAACATGATCCAATTTCGCATAATAGGGACTACTCGCAATCCAAGATTAAGAATTTAACCTCTAATCATATTGTGTAGAACAAATTCAATATTAAAATTCAATCTCCTGAGCAAAAGCGAAAACTAAAAGAATAACCACAGAGGAGAGAGAAAGGAAGAACAAACTTAGATTAATCAATTATGAAATCCGCGTCTTGAACAATCTTCAATTCAACCATAAACCAATAATCAAATCTTACTTAACCCTAAAAGTTCACTTAAAAGTGTTTTTTGAGAGGTTTTCTCCCCAGCCAAAATCGCGTAACCGTCGAAAATAAAACGATTCAGAATAAAAGGGGAAAACACGGGGCCCAGGTGACGGCTGTAGGTTTGGCGACGGCCTGGCCATCGCCTGGGAGAATGTGCCACCCGTCGCCACCTCCTGGAACTCTGCTGCACTTTTTCTGTGTGTCGACAGCCAACGTGTCGACGACCAGGGCTGTCGTCTACGGTGCACCTTGAACTCTAGCTTTTCTTGCTCTATTGGCTCCCTCAGGGCCTCCCTGTGACGTTCTTTGCTCCTACTTTGCCTTGTTTACACATTTAGCTGCTCCCCTTCCGTCAATAACTCGGAAAATACCTGTAAAAGAGTTGGAACGGGATTAGAAAAAAGGAATAGGCTTAGAGGTGACAAAACTTGGTCAAATCCCACCATGTTAAAGGACAAATAAGGGGAAATGAACCAAGAAAAGGGTTCAGAAAGAGTCAAATTTGAGGTTTATCAACTCCCCCATGCTTATTTCTTGCTTATCCTCAAGCAAGATTACCAACTTATAGATCAATAGGGAGAGACTCGCCACAGTGTAGTACCCTCCTCGGGTCAGAGGTGACAGCTAGATTGATAAAAGTGGCAACTCATAGCTACAAGATAAGACAGGGGCAAAATTCATTTTTTTCAAATAAAGCATATGTGCTAGAATGCGAATCGCTTGACCATAATGCAAGAGTAAATGCCCCATATTGAATCGCTTAGAAATGCCCAGTCTCCCCGAATTGTTGGTAAGCTAGTTAGGCTGACAAGCCCTCACTATAAGGGTGGAATTGGAAACGTTCCTCTTGCTCTGTTTAAGTTAGGAATGATCACTCAGAACCGCCCTTTGTGTAAATAAGCTCCTATAGGCTTTGCAGGAGCTCTCAATTCTCTATCAGTGAAGTCAAATGCTCAAATATCAATTACGAGGGCTTTTCGAGGGTTGTAACGGGGTTACAGTCTAAGGAAGGGGATTATCGTGATTTGGGTATGAGGAGCTAAACAGCCAAGTAGAGAACAATCAAAACATCTCCAAACCATCATGCAATTTTCGCTACTATCTATAACGAAACGTAACAAGGAGAGGGAGTAAAACTTTTTTTCTTTTTGAACGGAACCTCCTATGCCAATCATTTTATTGATATGACCCTTTTTGCTCTTTTTTTTCTTCTTTTTTCTTTGTTTTTTGTTTTTTCGAAAGGTGGAATGAATGGCATAGGTCATAGAGAAGTCCAAACTCCCAATCCCATAAAGCTTAACAATAGACAAAATAACCCACCGGGGCCAACCACAAGCATAACTCCCAAGTCAAGACGAATCACATCCTTGTTCTACTAACTTGGCATAGGATAAGATTGTTCAATTCAGGCCAAGGGTTTAGTATATATTAGGTGAATGAAGTGAAGAGGGGAAAAGGCTGAAGGGGTTAACAAAGCGATTATAGATGCACAAGGTAGCTTTTGGCTCATATGGGTTAAAAGTCAAACAAATGCCTCAATCATATCAACATTAAGCACAAGACAAATGCGATTTTGAAGAAAGTCAAGCCAAGTTCTAGAGATGCACACAAGAAGGGGGTTAAACACTCATGAAGGACGTTCGAGACCATGTATAATGAATGGTCAACAAGGCTCAGAAGTCTCATTGGGTCTCGCCTGCCACAATCCAAAACTACCTCAAAAGGTTGGCCAACAATCACGGCTCAACCATCTCACATCAAAGCAACTCACAGAGGCAAATACACAAGCACAAAAAGCCCAACAATCACAATATTTTCACAACCATTTCATAAGAATCTTGGCCCCAATCAAATTTCATTTACCGCAAGTCGCCACAATAAGCCATCTGAGCTATCACCCCTTGAACATCATCATTAGAGGGGTTTTCACAATCAGGAAGAAGTCTCTTTTTTTCTTTTCTTTTTTCTTTTTTTTCCTGAAAGTAGTAAAACTAACTAGGAAAGCAATAAAACGCATAAAGGGTAATAAAGAGTAGCGTGAAAAGGGTTACCTCGAAAGCTTATGCGCGCCCAACTTGACAGATATTCTTTTACGATGCAAATTTTCTAACCTAAATGCACTAAACTACATGCTAAACTACATGCTCAACTAAAAGTAAAAACAAAAGTGAAACTAATGCATCCTAATCATGCAACTAAAATGCTAAATGCCTAAGTGTATGTATAAGATTCACAACCTCAATATCCATGAAATGCACTTCAAAGATAGCAATATGGAACCCACTCCCCCATGCTTGAACATTTCATTGTTCCCAATGAATAGAATAAAAATGCAAATGTGGGGATGGGGGATATACTCATAGTGCATCAATCAATAGGGCCCTGGGGGGCTGCTAGGTCGCCAATCAGGTGGTGGGTAGGGCCACTGGTGGTGCTCATAAGTATAATAGACATGGTGCTCAAAGTTACGCTATCGGTGATCGAACTCCATCTGTCGCCGAAGCAGCTCACTCTGATCGGCCTGCTGTTGCCGCTCATCAATTGCATTGAGCCTTAGGTTGGGGCGGGAGAAGTGGTCGTCCATGCATTGATGGAACTCGCCTCAGTGCGGCTCCTAGTTAATGGAGGCTCATACCTCTCCTTCTCGGGGGGTTACCGTCCCAAAACCTCTGGCTACATCCTCCATTCCACCACCACCAACACTCCCTCCAATAGCCCCACCTTAGGGTTGGACGCATTCCTCATCAGACTCCGCATCAATATCATCGTTATAGACCCAATTGGAGGCATCCGTGCAATTGGTCTTTGCAGGATTGGGGAGGGGAAAAAGAGCTTGGCCATGGTGATTGACAAAAACACGGCCACCTTGCATCTTAAACATCTCCATCTAAATGCAAGTGGCCAAATTGAGCCGGCCTCTCAAGAACAAAGGGGTCATAGTCCTGACTTGGGCTTCCAAACCCACGCACAGGCGATGGCCGTGATGAGGCCGCCACAAGCAATAGGGGATTTGAAGGAGGAAGTTTGGGAGAGCAATTGATGCAAAATGAAGGCCCCTGTATCAAAGTTCTCATCCTTGAGGATACACCATAGCAAGAAAACCTCACTCAAACGGGCCCGACCTTGGCTCTCATATCTAGGAAAGAAAGTGTTGGCGATCAACATATGAAGGTACCTAAAGGTGGGGTTGCAAATGGAAGTGGCTTTGGAGCCATTAGCACTGTAAGGCACACGAAACCCGTGGTTATTGGTGACCAGGGTATGCTTGTCACATGTTATCTCATACGAAAAGTCTTGGACATTGAAATTCTTATGACCAACAGCCCAAACCCCACCATGAGGAAGATGCAATCGGTGGTCAAACTCCGCAAGGTTGGCCCCAAACAATCGATTAAAAAACCGAAATTGGATATGTACAGGTCTGTGTTGATAGGGGGTAGTCCAATCTACCTTAAGGGAGCTTAAAAACTCCCAATAAAGGCGCTCATACAGGGCTTATCTAAAGTCATGAACTCTACCCACCTCGCAACCTCAAGCAACTCATGCAAGTTATCCCATAACCTCATACTCTTGAACATATCAACATGCATATACTTAGGTTCGATAATTCGTCTATTAGCAACCGAATCAAAGTGAGCAATGTGTTTTTGATTGCTAAAATGAATTTCATATTTATTAAGCACATGTGGGGGAGGGGGGCGATTACCTAGGGCCACTTGGGCCCTGTTCGAAGGAGGAGGTGCATTGGCGGCGGCAGAGGAGGATAAAGCCCTCGTTTTGGTGCGCTTGGAAGCTCCTGAACGTGGAGGCCCAATGGTGGTTTTTTTAGGGCCCATCTTCAATGAACCCAACTTCAACGAGCACCCAAAAACCACACAAGCAAAGAAAATGCCCAAAAAGATGAAGTTTTCTCTCTCCTCAAGCTTCAATGGTAGTTGAATTTGTAGAGAGAGAAAGTGGTGAAGATATGGTGTAAAAATGTATGAATGAGAGCTTGGAGTGTGGGGAGGCAAAATTCGACAATGGAATGGCCGGAGAACAACTCAAAGTGGTCGGAATTTGGAAAAAGCCACTTTGAGGTTAGGGTTTGGGGGTTGAGAGATAGAGTGAATGTGGAAGAAAAAGGGTGAATTAATGGAGGATTATGGAGGGAAAGATGAAAAGAGTGAAGGATTTGAAGGAAAAGGGGGAAATTTGGTGGAGGAAAGGGTGAGATTGGTGGTGGAATGGGGTGGGGGGAACTCAAGTAGAGAGAGGAAATGGGCGATAGGCTATCAAGGGGGAGAGGAGGAGGAAAGAGAAGAAGGAAAGAAGAAGAAAAGAAAATGGGAAGGTGGTCACGACGGCCATCGCACAGTTGGCGATAGCCCGTCGTGATGGTGCTGGCTGGCCGTCGCCCACCCTTGGATTTGCTGCCTTGCTTGCCTGCAGCCCAGGCGACGGCCTAGTTGTTGCCTGGATACTGTTCACTTGGAAAATTTTTTTTTGACTTTCTCTCTTTTTTTTGTGTTTTTTTTCTTTTTTTTTCCCGAAAGCAGTAAAGATGGGGTTTCCTCCCAAGAAGCGCTTGTTTTAAGTACCAAGCTTGAGCTTCACCTTAAGTATTTCGTGACGGTGATGGTGCAAGCGAACTGAAGGGAACTTCCAGTGGCAAAGCATCATTGATCACCACCTTACGATGAATAATATGGCCTTCCGAACAGGCACGAACTGGGGGAGCTAGCTCAAATGCAGCATAGGAATTCCGTTGGGCTATCCCATCCCCATCTGATAAATGAATCTCAAGGTAATTGGGGCTGTGGGGATTTTTCGAACTAGAGGGGCAATAGGGGTCGGAGGGGAAAAGAAAAAGTCAATCCTCTCCCCACATAACTGAAATGAATGATAATAGGAATTGAGGGGTTCTCACCCATATCCAAACCTATGAAGTCACAGGGGCTGAGAAACTTACCCACTTGAATTGAAATATCTTTCAAGATACCTATAGGTTACTTGATGGAGCAATCTGCGAACTGAATAGATGTGGTTGTGGGTTTCAGGTCTAGCAACTTCAGTTTCTTGCAGAGGGAGAGAGACATTAAGCTTACACTTACGCCCAAATCACAGAGGGCTCCCTCAATCATCATATCCCCTATAGAGCACGGGATAGAGAAGCTACTAGGATCATGCAACTTCGATAGTGACCCGCGCTGAAGAGCTGCGCTGTACACCTCACTAATGACAGCCACTGAAACTTTTTCATGCGTACCCTTCTCAGACCAAAACCCCTTTAGGAAATTCAGGTATGATGGTACTTCCTTGAAAATCTCCAAGAAGGGGACGTTAACATTCACCTTTTTCAGCAAATCAAGAAATCAAACCATCCGGGGTTCAAGCTTTGATCGCGCCAGCCTTTGAGGATAGGGAATAGGAGGCGGATAAGGGCAGACTAGAGGAGATTGATGACCTTCTTGTTCTTGATTCGAAGCCCCATCCTTCTTAAATTTAGTTGTTCCTGCAAAAATAGGAACTATAGCCACTTCCTGAAGTACCATCACAGGACTCTCCACAAACCCCTCATCTCTCGTATAAACAGCATTGATGTGAACCTTGGGGTTAGCCTCAGGTTGGCCTGGTAGTTGCCCTTGCAGTCGGAACAAACTGCTAACCTGTTGAGTGATCTAGGTGTCCATCACTTTTTGATGGGAAGCCATGGTATCAAATTTGGAGTTCACGTGATTAATTTGCTCACCAAGAACTTCATTAGTCTTGGTTTTTGTCACTATAAAGTGCTCCGTAAGGCTCTCCAAGTTGGACTTGAGTTGTGGAGGTGGTTGTTGGGGAGATGGGTTGTAGGGTGCCCAGTGTTGAAAACTAGGGGGCTGAGGTTGAGAGGCATTGGGTGGCAAGGCATTATTATTGCAGTAGGAGAAATTGAGATGATTTATCCAACCGGGATTGTATGTGTTTGAGTAGGGGTTGTTTTGTGGCGGTGGGCGTGGGTTGAAATTTTACATAGCATTGACATGCTCCATGCCCTGGAAAGTAGTGTGACATTTAGAAGCAACGTGCCCTTAAATGCCACAAATCTCACAAAGGGCCCCAACTTCAAACATTGCGCCAGAAGAACTCCCAACCAAACTCCCTAAAAAAGGAGTCCCAAGCCTATCAAACCGCTGTGCTAAAGCATCAACCTTGCTACCTAGCAAGTCAACAGCATCAACTCCATAGACTCCACTGGTCCTCTTTAGGGCTGCCCTCTCGCTGGACTAATGGTAGTTGTTCCAGGCCATCTCCTCCAATAAGGCCTTCGCAGCCACTATCGACTTCTCCATGAGTGCGCTGTCAGTTGCGGCATCAACAGACATCTTCAGGGACTGGTCCAATCCATTATAGAAGGTTTGGATTAGGAGCCAGTCGGGCACTCCATGTTGAGGGTATTGGCGTTGAAGATCTTTGAATCTCTCTCACACTTCATAGAGTGACTCATCGCCTCGTTGAGAAAAGGAAGTAATTTCCGCTCTCAACTTAGCAGTCTTGCCTGAGGGGAAGTACTTGCTTAGAAATGTGGTCGATAGGGCCTCCCAGGTAGTGAAGGAATTAGGCTCTTCATTGAGGAGCCCGTCACTGGCTCTGTCCGTCAGCGAGAAGGGGAAGAGCCTTAGTCTGATTGCGTCGGCGGAGACCCCGTTGAGCTTGATTGTGTCACACTTCGCTAGGAAGTTGCGAAGGTGAATGTGGGGTTTCTCCGTGGGACGTCCACTGAATTGGTCATTCTCCACAAAGGACATAAGAGCGGGCCGCTACTCGAAGTTGTTTGCTTCGACGGCCGGGTTAACGATGGACAAGGTGATGCTGGTGGCCTACGGTAAGACATAGTCCCGCAGCACCCAAGGATTTCTCTCGGCCATCTCGACATGCACTTGCTGTCTCTTTCTTGCACCGCTTTGCCTCCGCCCAGTGGGTTTATCTCAGGGTTAAAGGGAGTGAGTGGTCGATCCCTTTGACGGCGCATGTGCATACAAAGCCAAAAACTACACCAAGTGTAAGCAAGTCCAAGCAAAGCTTAAAGAGCACAGGAGAAAAAGGAAAAAGAAAAAGAAAGAAAAAGAAAATACCTACTCTAGAGCGCTTTGAATCGCTTTTGATATTGAAACAAACAAGTTCCCCAGCAACAGCGCCAAAAACTTGTTGTTGTTAAAATGTTACCGCAAGTGCACGGTGTCAGTTGTAGCTAGCAACGACAAGTACGGGTCGTGTCCACGAGGAACTCGTTTCCAATCACCGAATTTGACTTATAGCACTCATTTCAGGCAAAAGTTCACTTTAGTCGATTTATGCCAAATAGCAGTTCTAATCTGCTGAGAACTAATGTAAATGTCTAATTCAATAATGACAAAGGTCCTAGATTGGGATTCACCGCACTATTATGTTCTTTTAGAATATAAACTAGGTCATGCAAATCTACCCACACAAATGACTGAAATGGAATGGTTACAAATTAAAGCACATCTACGCCTTCTTTCAAGGGTCATTAGACTAGTTAATCAATCCTAATTATCAATTTTCATGAAATTAGAATCAACAAAACCACAAGATTGAGTAACCCACTACACCCAATTGAACCCCTAACTATTCTCATGTTAGGATACTCAATTGCTCACAAGGTCGCTCTAGTTAGAGGATTCAACTTTCGCTGATCTCCTAAACCTTAATTAAGAATCATGAATATATCTCTTTCGAGCAATTCATCGAACACCTGGCGTACTAAGTGAGATTTCAAACCACAACTATGGGCATAATTTGCAAAAACCTACAACATGATCCAATTTCACATAATAGGGTCTACTCCCAATCCAAGACTAAGAATTTAGCCTCTAATCATATTGTGTAAAACAAATTCAACATTCAAATTCAATCTCATGAGCAAAAACGAAAATTAAAAGAATAACCACAAAGGAGAGAGAAAGGAAGAACAAACTTAGATTAATTGATTGTGAAATCCGCATTGTGAACAATTTTCAATTCAACCATAAACCAACAATCAAATCTTACTTAACCCTAAAAGTTCACCTAAAAGTGTTTTTTGAGAGGTTTTCTCCCCAGCCAAAATCGTGTAACCGTCAAAAATAAGGCGATTGGGAATAAAAGGGGAAAACACGGGGCCCAGGCAATGGCTGTTGGGTTGGCGACGACCTGGCCGTCGCCTAGGATAATTTGCTTGATGTTGGCGACGGGTGGCCGTCGCCACCTCCTGGAACTCTATTGCACATTTTCAGGGTGTCGACGGCCCGGCCGTCGACTGCACGACGACTGTTGTCTACCCTGCACCTTGAACTCTAGCTTTTCTTCCTCTCTTGCTTCCCTTAGAGCCTCCCTGTGACCTTCTTTGCTCCTACTTTGCCTTGTTTGCACATTTAGCTGCTACCCATTCGTCAATAACTCGAAAAATACCTGCAAAACAGTTGGAATGGGATTAGAAGAAAGGAATAGGCTTAGAGGTGACAAAACTTGGTCAAATCCCGCCATATTAAAGGAAAAATAAGGGGAAATGAACCAAGGAAAGGGTTCAGAAAGAGTCAAATTTGAGATTTATCATGATGTATTATCCATGTATTAGGGGCATAACCGAGACAAGTTGAGTCCGAGCTTAGTAGGCTTGAACTCAGCTTGTTCATATATGAGGCAGGTTCAAGCTTAACTCTAATCTCTTGCGAAATTTAAGGGGTTTAACCTTGTATGAGGCTCAATTTCACATTGTTGCGCTTGAGCTCAATTGGGCTTGTCCCGGTTTTCATTTTTTCCCCCTTTTGCCTTGAAAAAAAATTTTTATTTAACAATGGATGCAAGAAACAAAATAAGGGGAAAGATATGGATTGCAAAGGAAAATTCATTAATCTAAATTGAAATTTTAAATGTGGCCTTGAAACCTATAGTGTTCCAAAATACCAGTGAAATTTTAATAATGCTCAAAATTATAAAAATTTAAACCTAAGAAAGCAAAATGCACATTTCTTATGTAAACCAATGCATAATGACTAGGAATGAAGTCATCCCAACCGAACTAAGCTAGGCTAAATCGTACTAAGCTTGGGCTCGACTTGGTAAGGTCAAGGAATTGGCTCGGGCTCAATGGGCTACAGTTCGAGGGTAGACCGAGTCAGCTTGATTTCCTTGCAACCTACCCCGTCTTAAGCCATCAACAACTTTAGGTTTCCCTGAAATATTGAATATATTCATATCTTATTCATCAATTTAACTATGACATAAAATTTTGACATGTCTATATATTAATTTTCATGTTATTAGCATTGATTTTTATAGAATGTTCACATATAATTTTATTTTAGAAATAATAAATTAACGCACACACAGATACACACACACACACACACACACACACACACACACATATATACACACACACACACACACACATACATACATACATATTTATATATCAACAAATGTCTAACAATATAATACACGCTTATACACCGTATCCTCAATATTATGGGATAGACTTACAAGTTCTTACAATTTCCTATAACTGTTTATGAGTATGTTCTTTTCAACTTATTATCAGTAACTTATTACTAATAAGTACTAATCAATGTTCACATGTACTAATTACTACTGATGAGTGCTGATCAGTGCCCAATGTTGATAATAAGTATGTATAATAAGAGTCTGTTTTTTTCAACTTATCATAAGCATTTATCATTAGTATTCAACACTCATTAGCACTGATCAGCACTATGCCATATTTTCTGCTTACAATTTAGTTATGATCAGCACTCATCAACAGTGATCAGTATTGATCAACACTGATCAACAATAAGTTACTTATGATAAATTGAAAAAAGATAATCTCTAAGTTGAAAAGCATATATTTTATATTGGCCCTATTCTTTTATGTGACTGAGAGAATTTAGGCTGCAACTCCTTACAATTTCTTACAGTTCCTTAAATCTTCAACTAAGTTCTTACAGTTTTTTATATCTCCTTACATCTTCTTACATCATCTTAAATCTCCTTGTATATTTTTTATAATATTCAATTTATCATTTATTTTTTTCTAATATTTATAGAAATATGGTGTATATTTTTTTTATATACTACCAAGATGAAAAATCTTACAGCTTTTTCTTTTTCCTAAACATAATATTTATATAAACATTTAACGATATGAATTAATATTTAAATTTTGACATGAAGCATATATGCCATTATAGAGATAATAAGTTAACATATTTTAAAAGTATAATACAAACATTGCATTTATGTTTGACTTTGGACATGAATCATATATAAAGATAGTCAAACTGCAGGTGATGAAAGTATCTCAACTATTTCATCCCTAAGTTTATCCGTGATAACTTGGTAGCTATCATCGTGTAGTTGAACAATTAGTTGAATTTAATTTTAAAATATTTAATTTAAATAGGATTTCATTTTTAGAGTCCTATTTAATTTTGTTGGCAAAAAATTATTTTTTTAATTTGCTTATAGGGAGATGAAACTAATCTTAATACCAAAAAATCACCTCAATTGTAGAACACATGTGATTCTACATATTTATCTGATTGAATTTATTTATTGTCCTTTAATTGACTTATTTAAAGGTTTATTTTTATTAATTATGTTATTTCAATATTGTTTTTTATCATCTAAAAACAATAATCATAGAAAAATAACATCTTTTCTGTAATGTTAAAATGTAATTTGTTTAGTGATGTTATAAAATTTATTTCATAAATATCAGTAATACATGTAATTTACTTTCTTGAAAGAATTTTTTTCACAATTGATGCATTAAGGCCCTATTTGGCAAACAGTTGTTAGTTGTTTGTATTATCTATTAACTGTTAGCTGTTTGAGTTAACTGCTTGTATTAGCTATTTGAATTAGCTGTTTGTTGAAAAACTGTTTGGTAAAAATAACTGTTTCTGATAAAGTTGTGAGACAAAAAACTAATTCTTCAAAAAAAAATCTTCCAAAAAACTCATGAAATTAGCTTTTTTAAATTAGCTTTTTGGACCTAAAAAACTCTTTTGCCAAACACCCATATTAGTCTTTTTACCTAATTAAACAGCTAATTTAGATCAAAAAATCTCTTTTTGGTCAAAAAGCTCTTCAAAAAATTATTTGCTAAACACCCCCTAAATACCAACAATTATGCACACATATCTAATAGTTATACTATATAACTTTTTAATAATTTAACAACTCTTTACATCTGTCCTTATAACTCATTATATCTTCTTACAACTTTTTTATAATTCTTATAATTTATTATATCTCTTTACAGCTTCTTAACTTTTTCAGCTCTTTACATTTTTACAATTTATTGCTATATCTTATCTTGAAAAAAAAAAAAAAAAGCAAATCTATTATCTTATAGCTTGCGCTTTCTCCTCATTGCCAAATAGAGGACAGCTTGAATTGCAGTCGATATAAATTGGCGCGTGGATAGAGTGCGCCTGACTTGGCTGTGTGCTAGAAATAGAATCAACTCAACTGCAAATTGAAGGGCATATCAAACGAGTACCTCCAGAGGGCGCGTCCAAATCAACTGTACTCCTGTACTGAAACCTAATTAGCTGTATTCTATAGAATATAGGGTAGCACGCAGAATATAAATTCCCATCCTGTAGGGCAGTAACAGTACGCATGTACATTCCTAATCCTGAATTCTCCCTTTTCTCATTATATTCCTTTTGCACATTCTTCAACTTCTCTCATATTCTCTCTCCTGAAATGGTCAAAAACCCTAGGCAAAAGCAAGAGATCAAGGCTAGCCAGGCCATCTTGTCTTCGACTAATACCTAATCTATTCCTTTCACGTCATTCTGTAGATTTTTGTTTCATTTGTTGATGGGAGAAGGTCAACTTTGCAGCCAAAAGTGGAGTGCCTATAAGACAGTAGGAGAGAGAGAGGGGGGGGGGGGGGGGGGAAGTGGGGGCCTACAGTCTACGAGATTAATTTTTTTGTCACACCAAATTCCCATTTACAGAATGTATACTATTGCAACCCACAATTGCCTTTTATCCATCTTCATAATTTTTTTTCTCTAACCAGAAAAAAAAAAGATAAATATAAGTGACCGTAAAATACTATTCTCACAAAGATACAGCGTAGATAATCTTTTACTAAAATAGAAAGAAAGTACTACTAATATCGATCAACACTTCTAATATTCTAACAATTTAGAAGTTACATTAAATGGCCAAGTTAATGCTAGCTATTCAATTAGCTGCTTTATTATTTTTACAAAAAGTATGATAAATGATTTGATGGATAAGTGAAGACAATGAGTAAGGCATTAGGTACTGTAAATTGCATCATTGCTCTGGTGTGTGTCAACTAAATACTTTGATTGCGTATGTGGCTTCTTTAAGGCCTTATTCTATTTTGCATTTTTAAGAATTTAGTTAAGAGTTGACATCTCTTTATATGTCTTTATAACTCCTTACATCCTTAATATAATTCTTATATTTTCTTATATTTTCTTACATCTCCTTACATCTCCTTACATCTCCTTACATTTTCTTACCTCTTCTTGCATTCTATATAGATTTTCTATAATATTAATTTATTTTAATTACAGAAATATTTTTTAATTATGCTATCAATATACAAAATTTATAATATCTTATGAACACAGTATGTATATAAACACAAAAATACAATATAACGAATTGAGTTTCTACATGTATAATATATGTTATTATAGATGGAATAAGTGACTATACTTTTAAAATTATAATACAAAACTTTTGTTCATGTTTAAGTCTAAATCATTTATGAAAACTATCAAACAGTAGTTAGGCAAAAGTAGTGATGGGCATTAAAATTTCTAGGGCCTTCTGTCTACCCGTTTAAGTTCTCATCTTTTGTTTTCATTTTTTTAAATTTTGGAAGGTAATATTTAATTTTTGGTTGTTTAATATAACAATACAATTTTTATATTTTAAGGATTTATTTATAAAATTTCTTGGTATCAATATTGACCATATATTTACATTTAAAATTGTTTATCTAACATAGGATTTTATTTTAAGAGTTGTATTCAATTTTGTTATTTTTTTTTTTTTAGTTATACTTTGCTTATTAGATCAAACTAATGTAAATATAAAAAATCAACTCAAGTGAATGAAATTTTCTTGACAAAATTTATGGGGTTTAATATATTTTATTGTTATGTAACTAACCTAGTTAATAATTTATTTTCAATAAGTTTATTATTTTAATATTATTGTTTCTCATCCAAAATGTTCTTTGTAAAACAAACATATTTCATTTCAATTATATTAAGAAATATTTTGTTTACTGATCGTATCAAATTTTAGTCAAATAATAACTAAGATATCATAATTGTCACAAATTATACTATACAACTCTTTAATAAATCAACAACACCTTACATTTATCCTTACAGCTTTTTATAGTTTCTTACAGCCCTTTATATTTTTTTACATCTTATAACTTTATCTTATCACGAAATAAAATAGGTCCGAAATAAAGAATACATATATATGAATGTACTCATGTACTGATATACAGTCCCTTGGACAGTTACCAAAGAAGAGAGACTTGTTTAAACATTTGTCTAACTCAAAGCCACATTACTCCTAGGCTGCTAGCTATTAGTCCAGCTGCAAAAATGTCAGGTATTACCGATGGAATTAATTTAGTGAATTGATTTCATAATTGCAAAATTTTCATTTTCATTTTCAATATTTTGATTAACAAAGTCAATACAAATCCCTACGTTTTCCACAAACTACTACGTATGTATATAAGTTCTTTTTTTTTTTTTTTGGTGGTTGTTTGGTTTTCCCTAGCGAAGTACAGGAACTGCTAATCACAAATATGAAAGGAAAATGTGAAAGAAATGTGTTTGAGGTGCTCGAATGTATTTTGTACATCACTATATGACAAACTTTAAATGTAAAATGTCGTCCAACTTCACGCGAGGATAGAGCATCAGCTCCTTTTAGATTTATATTGTGTACAACAATTTAATGATTGAATTGTTGAGTTTCAACTAAAAGGATTTCGCCTGTATTAAAAAGAAATGCATGGTACGATTTAAACAAATTTCTTCAATTAAAAATTTAAAACGATAGTTAAATAGTAGTAATAAATCTTATATTGCATTTTCGTACATAAATTTAATTATTTTTTATTTAATTGAGGTATACGTCTCTAAAATTAAAGCGTTGCATTGAATTAGAGTCAGAAAAGTTATCCCAATGTGATTATTGACCAAAAATGGGTGCAAAATTAGGTCGGGTTGGTTGTATGATTTAAATTAGTTTAATGGATCCGTTGACACCTTCAATATGTTTGATAAATCTCAGTTTATCAAATTCAATCCACTTCAGCCTATTTCAACCACTTCAGCCTATTTCAACTCACTTCACGAACTTCAACTAAAAATACCAACTTTAACTCACTTCAGCCAACTTCAACGAACTTTAACCCACTTCAACCAACTTTAATCCATTATTTTAACCAACTTCTTATCCATCATATAAAAAATTACATGAATTTCAACCAACTTTAACTCACTTTAATCTACTTTAATCCACTTAAACCTACTTCAATCAACTTCACCCATTTTTCAATGAAAAGAACATGCCGTTAATTAGTCAGATTAGATTCAAGCAGAGCTGACAAGAAGTTGTCCGACCCGAATATCTAGATTTGTCCGACCTGAAAAAATCGAGTACAATCATGAATTTTTGATCCGAATTTTGAATCTGGACACACTATTTTTTATATTTCTATTATCCGAACCTGGTTTTGGCCTCAATTGAGCATTGTCTGAATTGTCCGATCCGAAAATCACCAGGTATTGAATATCAATTTCTTATCTGAATTTTAACATTGTCAGATTTGTTCGACCTAAATTCGACCTGAACTCGAATTTTTGATAGCCCTAGATTCTAGTCAAGATCCTTGTTTAAACATGTCAGTATATTTACTTGTTTACCATCTTATTTGAGAATTAAGACATTTGAAAATAAAATTTTAAATATAAATGTGAATTGTGACAAATATGAAAAGTTTCGAATAGTAATTGCTTCATGATATAGTCCCTAAACTTGATTTTTAATGCTTCATAATTTTGTATTAGTTGAAATCACTAACAAGTAAATGGGTAAATAGACAACTTGACCCTCACCTGTTTATCTCAAATAGATATTGTAAGGATATATATTAAGGCTCCGTTTGATTATTAGAAAATTTGATGGAAAGAAAATTTGAAGGCCAACAAAAATGCAAAGGAAAAAAAAGGAGGGTGACAATAAGTTTTTTTTCTCTTGTTTGATTGAGGAAAAAATATAAAAATTTGGATGAGAAATTTGAATGTTGATGAATTATTTAAATTATATTGATGTCATCTAAGCAATGTGAGGTTGGAGAAGGTTCGGAATTTTTCTCAAACTTTCCTCACAATTATATGATGAAAATTTTATCACTTGTTTCTAACAATTTTTCCACCTAACTTTTCATTATATTTTTTTCTTTGTGATTTTCACTAAATCAAACACAAGAAAAAAAAGTAACTGTTCCAAATTTTTTTCTTTCCATCAAATTTTCTAAAGTTCAAATGGAGTTTAAGATTTTTCATTTGATGCATTTAATGGATGAGTTAGATTCACATTGAGTGATTCTCAATCCATTAAAATTCAACATAAATACAAATTCAACTCAAATCCGCCTGTTAACCCACGCTAAAATTGTTTTTTTCATTTGGGGGGGGGGGGGGGGGGGGGGGGGGGGGGGGGGGGGGTGGGGGAGGCATGGATCCCGATATCATAAATTTCGTGCTTTCACAGCCGAGTGAAATGCTTTACAAGTGTCCTCCTAAATTCATTTGCCTTATTAGGCCCTTTTAGCCCCGCCCCCGGGGGGGGGGGGGGGGGAGGGAAGAATCCATGAGGGAGAGGACAATTCTCTTCATAGAAGAGGTCAACGAATTAGGTGCGACTTTGCCGTTGTCCTATCTAAGCTCACAACTTGCCGATTTCCAGTAGAAATAATACCCCATTCTTAGGGTAAAACTAGTAAATAATAAATTAATATAATATGGATGCATGGCCATAAAACAGAACACGGGACTAAATCTAATCTACAACTAAATACAAGGATGATGCTAAGATTCATATCAACACCAAACGGAAGCTGCATATTTATGAAGCAGTCTAATGGTTAAAAGTAGATCTTGATATGTTGGGGTTTTTTACGTTTAGTTTCTCCCGTTGGTTTATATTTTAATATACAAAGTAATATCTTTTGCTAGCAAAAGTAGCCCGTTTGTATTGATACATACAGAAATTTTATATGAGGTACTATATTTGCCTCTCGAAATTTTGGTAAATATTTTTTTATCAATATGAACTTTTCAAATTATTATTTAATCTTCTTCACCTTTATTCAAAGTATTACAAAACTTCAAAATTATAAAAATGTCCTTCATATTGATAATTTTTTTACCCTACCTTCTATCCTCTACCCATTAGAAACTTTATTTTGCCATTGTCCCGGTTATCTCAACCCCCAATCTGACCTATGCCACATGTTGCGGCCACAACAGTGACCACCACTAAGGTTGTCATGGTCCAACGAGCCTCCCAACACTGGCAGTTGTGCCATATGAACATTCCTTCATTTTTTTATGATATGTTTCTCTTTCATCTTTCTTAATTACAGGGGCCGATGAAGTCGACGGTTGAAAAAGATTGAGCGAAATTGGAGAAGAGAGAAAATTCAAAGGTGATAGGCAAAAGTTGGTACCAGAGGCTTGAAGAGTTGGAGTGGAACAAAGAGAAGATCGACTTGGGCATTGTTGAAGGTGAGAGTAAAAATAATAAATGAATAATTTGATGCTTTTCATCCTAAGGTATCTCTTTTTTCAGCATGTATTGTCACAAGAAAATTTGTCGTAGTTTTAGTTGAGATCAAATTTTAGTTGCTACATTGATAATTATGTATTTTATTTAGGTAAGTATCTTTTTTTTTATTTAAAGCATTGGACTTGGATTGTGGTTACTTTGGAGATGTTGATGGGCAATAATTTACGTTGTAATTAAATAAACATTTCAGTTTATTACTGTTGTATTTGATTGTAGCTATTGTTAAGCATTAATTTGGTGTACAAAGATAAGTATTTTGGTTGTTTATAAATAAGCATCTCCTTGATTACATGTAGCTGTGTATACTGGTTTTCCTTTGTTAGTTGAACGAGTTAACTTTGAACCTATATTAGATATGGTAGTCTCATGGCTGCTCCACTGTTATTGTTTAACAGTTGTGCAGCTAGACCAATGTTGTCCCTGTTAAAGCATTTGGCTTTCTAAGTACATTCACAAATTCTTAGAATAGGGTCACTTTATCAACTTTATAAATTTTGATCATTTATAATGTAGCCATCACAATATACTTTTTAGAACATCAGCGTAATAGAATTTTGATATTTTGAACATCAATGCTAAAACATGGATGACGTGGGTCATCAATGTTGGGGGTTTCTTTCTTTTCTTTCTTGCTATCTTTTACTTAATTAAAAGATGAAGTAAACATTAGAAATTCTTCTAGTCAAAATTACCGGGCAATGCAAAATTCATGTTTTCTTGAGAGTGTTTCCTAAGTGAAAATAATGGAAAAGAAATTTTGCTTATGAAAAGTTAGGTTATCAACATACAGAGAATTTGACACTAATAATTACATTATTAAAGTATGCCAGCTTTTTTAGAATTTTTAGAAACTGTTGAGTTAATTGCCATTTGATTTGAAGTTTTGTTTTTTTAAAGTGAATTAATTTGGAGCACTCTTATTAGAATGAACGATTTCCTAAAACTTCCCCGTATGACTTAACTTGCATGCAAACAAATCATGTTCAAAATGCACATAGAGATTTGAGGGAACAAATCATGTTCAAAATGCATGTAGAGATTTGAGGGTTAGTTGTATTCTTGTAGATCTTATAAGTATACTAATTAAGTACTATACTTATAGACCAATGTTTCGAAACATCTAAATATGGTACTAGAGATGGCCTATGACCACATATTTTACCGTTGGAGGCGACTCTTATGCAGCTCCCTAGGAGGCCAGGGGAAGACCTAGAAGTAGATTTGGTTCAAAGGGATGTGTATGTTGATCAATGTGTGAGGCACAATGAGAAAAGTCCCATTCTACAAGTAGAAATTTGTGTAATACACCATCTAGGAATTTGTTGTGCACCCATCTAGGAGTGAGCAAGGTTTTGGGTACCCTAGAACCTGTTCAGACCTGATTAAACAGTTTCGGTTCTTAAAAACGAGGAACCAGTCTAATCAGTTCTGGTTTCGGTTCTCAAAAAAATACTTCGAACCGAAATATGGAACCTGTTTAGAGAAAGGAAAATTAATTTTTTTCGAATTTTTTTCCTACTTTTTCTTTTGTTTCTCTATTCTTTTTCTATTTTTTTTCCCTTACAAAAATTGACTCTTCATATAGCGAATCTAACGTAATATCAGTTAATTTTGTACTAATAATTGACAGATGAATCGTAATATTTTTCAAGTAACAAGGATTAAAAAAAAAATACCAACTTAATATATTAACTTTCTTTTTTATGCAAAGATTGAAGATGAAGGTAGGAAAAGATCAAACATCCCCTTTCCCCTCAAAATAAGTAGGAAAATTTAATTTATTAGGTTCTAAAATTTAAACGTAGGGGTGGCTGGTACTCTGAAATTGGAACCGGAACTTGAAGTTTTGGTTTCGGTTAACAAAATTTAGGAACTTGTTTGAGGTTCCGGTTCCCAATTTTTTAAGTGGGTGCCCAGAACCGCTCACCTCTACACCCATCAATCCATTATCTACTATTCATGATTGTAAAGTAATAGTAATCTATGAGTTCACACACACACACACAAACACACACACACACACACACATATATATATATAATATATATATATATATATATATATATATATATATTATATATATATATATTATATATATATATATGAATGACTCGTATATTGATTCTATCCCTCCGGTCAGTCTTCTGACATTTTAGAGTTGATACCTTAGATGTTGCTCTGTCCGAAGAGGTATGTGCTTGAGTTGCAAACACTTCCATGCGCCTCCCTTGTTGCCTGGGTTCAATCCTGAAGGCAGCAATGTGAGGAAAAAATTGTGTGGGTAGGTGGCAGTCATGAGCTGTTCCTTGAACTTTGGTGATTCCTCACCCTTGTCCTGTTGTAGTCCGCTAAATTTTACTGAAAAGGGGGGGGGGGGGGGGAGTAAAAGAAAAATCCTTAGATGTTGCTCTTAATATGTTTCATGAGGAGTTTTTTTAATTTTTAATTTTTTTTCTATGCAGAATATCATTTACAAAGTAAAATTTATGTATATGTTAGAGCGCTGACAAAATGTTGTTTGATCCGAATATCCGAATTCATCTGATCCGAAAAAAATCGGGTATAGTAATGAATTTTTGGTCCGAATTTTAAATCCAGACATAACATTTTTCATATTTCTATTGTCTGAATCCGATTTCGACCCGAATGTAGCCTTATATGAATTGTCCGACCTGGTAAAAACCGAATATTGGACATCAATTTCTTGTTTAAATTTTGATGCTGTCCGATTTGTTCAACCTAAATTTAAACTGAATCCAAATTTTTGCCAACGCTAGATATGTTTTTTGAAGAAGTCGAAAAGCACCTCAAGACCTCTGCACAAATGCCGAATAGTCCTCCGCAAATAATACAATACCATATGTTCAATTATTTATCATGTTAGACTTCATTTGAAATTGTGAAAACAAAGATCCTTTGTGGTGGATCCATATCAGATGGAATGTTTGACGTTACAGCCCAACATATACGATTTTTTGCTAATGCACGTGAAGACGTACCAAACATTCTAAAGTAATATACTACTAATTTTTTTCTTTTACTTTGCGCAGGAAATATTCCTTTGTGGGATTAAAGTCCATCTTGAATTTAAAAACTGCCGCGAGGCTAAACGCGAGAGAGAGAGGGAGAAAGAGAGAGAAATGAGCAGCCAATCTGCATAGAATGCAAAGAAAACCCAAGAGAACGATTAGTCAAGGATTTCAACAATGAGCATATTATATTTTGTGATGTGACAACCTTTAAAATGAAAAATCAGAAATTGTATTAGAGTTTGATACCCGCATTATATGCGTACGAATGCCTCAACACTCTCATGGGCATGCCTCAACACTCTCGTGCACAAGGTTGTCAGATAGTGGCCTGTTGGTAAGCTGGCAAAGTTAATGATTTGATGGTTCAATCAATTGGACCAGTTGTACTGAATTAAATCGATTAGATCAGTTGTACTGAATTAAATTAGTTGACCTTGATTTCAGAAAATATAAGCAACTTTATCACATGTAGATAAAAAATATCATCAATTTTATGGTAGTTATGTATTATTGGATCACTTTTCATTTAAAAAAAAAAAAGCAAACACCATTACTAATTTTCAACTATAGATTTTCAGTCTATTGATTATCATATTGTAATACTATAATAAAAAATTGCATCCTTAAAAAAACGAAGCATGCTATAGCTTGGAATATAAAAAACTAATGAGAAAGGTTAAAATACAAAGGCTTCTGTAAAGTTAGTGTGCTGAAGCAAAGGGAAACTTGGGTTGAAGTATAGTGTCATGGGTTCAATTATCAGCAAATGCAATTTCTGAAAATTTTTACACAGGTAAGGAGAGGAGGTGCAGTTCAACTAGGTCAAACCACCAGTGTAATGGATAAATCAGCTGGTTCAATCGGATTTTGACCAGTTCTTAACTGATCTAGTTAATTAGGGGTTTTATGGCCCTTAACGGACTGGATCATGCATGGGCCGGTTCACAAACTAACCGGCTAGTCCGGTCCGATTCCTGTAACGTTGCTAATGGGTGTACAAAGGGGCTCTTGCAGCTTGACACCGACAAGACCCTCATGGGTAGCCAATGAGACTCGAACACCCCTGTATAATAGAAATAAGTTTATAGTATTAGCATTATAAACTATTGCAATTAAATATAATAGAATATAATACTTTATGAATGTTATAATCAGCGACATTGTATGAACTTAATCTTTTATTTATTTTAAGTGTTATTGATATAATAAACGATTTTTTTTAAAAAAATAAATATCCAAAAAATAAATACAAAAAAACCTTTTAAAATTTAATTTTTCTACATTCCTAATGTGGCCTTGATAATTTAGGAAATCTCTCTATAGTTAGATTGATAGAAGCCTCGCAAATCATCAAAAGCCTTTTCATGTGCCTTCTTCTTGTCATACAATCTTACAAAACTCCATATAGGTCGACAAGTGTTTATAATTCTAATTTTTATTCTATTTCCATTTTGTTTAGCTTTTTCTTTATTTTTTATATGATCCTTGTTGATATTAAGTAAACGATGTTATATTTAATATTTACATTAAATTTAATTAAATTTTTTTAGTGAAAAACATTAAGGTTAACTAGTTACCTTCATCAACTCCTCAACTCCTCAGAAAAAAAAATGTATCTATAAAAAAATTAAAACTTCACATTATTTAGAGATAGCTTGCCTTTCGTAAGTGCTTGTCTGTGTTCTCTCTAAAAACAAAATAGTAACTGCGCGAACTCTATACTGTTAGCAAGTGCAATTAATTATAAACTCTCCTTCTGGGCATATGACAAAAACCTCACACATTTTTTCCCCTAGTCAATCTTTGTTTATAACTTTTTGAAAAACGATTATACTGTGACTCTGCAATAATACAAAAAGTTGGAGGAACTCGGCGGGGAAAAAGCCTACTTTAAGGAATTCTGCCTAAACTTGTGAAGAAACGGCATTACTTTTTGGGGGCAATTAAAAATGTTTTTCGATGATGCCAATCACTTTTTGAGGTGCAAAATGTCAATGAGATGACGGGTTTAGGTTGGACACTCCCACATTCCAAAATTTAATTTACACACAAGCCAGCTATGGATCTATGATGTTATATTTGATAATATTACTCTCTGTTTGTCCATAGATCACGGAATAGAAGTTTAGTGAACTTCATTTGTTAAAATGTTCTGTCAACATTGTTGTATGTACATGTTTGAACTACTGTATGAAGTAGTTTAGAGACTATATGTGACCGAAGTTTTTTTTTTCTAATTTTAAAAATCAACATAAAAAATATGAGAGAATTTTAATAGTATAATTACTTAATTATGCTATTCTTCCACTAGAAATTAAAAAAAGCATGATCTTCTCCATTTTTTGATAGAGAATAAACATTGAATAATTTTCTCCAGAAACCTTTGCTTTAGAATAAAAATTTTTCGCATTAAACCTTCAACTATAAGTTGGAGCTCTTGGCTAGATGGTTATGGAGTTTGTTATTAGAGCCATTTTAACGAGATACCCCAAATTTATGTCTCAATAAATCCTACAGGGTACTTTACGTGAAGAAGTGTATTAGAATATAAAAATCTTTCCTAAACTTTTAACCGTAACCTTAAATTTTTTATTGAGATGTTTTAATGATGTAGTCACGCTGGGAAAAGGGGGAATGAAAGGAAAGTTTAAGCGTTTAGGGAAAAGAGAGGAGATGGCGTGGGAAAGCAAGGGAGATGGCATGAGAGGAAAGAAGAATTCAAGGCCTTGAAGAAGGAAATCAAGGCACTGAACTTGATATCGATAGAACTGAAACGTTTCTCAAATACAGATTTCACCACTAAGAACTGTTTTAGGGGATTAATCCTAGATTAGGATACAGATTTTATCACCTAATCAAGATTAAGACTCACTTGAATACTACTCTAATTGGCCGAATTAGAGATAAGCAAGTAGAGAATTTAAAGTAACACACAGAGGAGTTTATAACTCAACTTCTGATTTCAGTTTCTCAACACCCAGTTACAAAATGAGTGCCAACCTATTTATAATGGCATGCCTATAGGCTTTCCTTAGTCATTAGGTAATCATTAGAAAATCACTTAATGTTAAGGAAGCTCACTAAGTACATTTACATAGCTAAGTACACGGTTTAATACAAAATCGAATTAAAACAAGTATTAATGAGTACACTAGCTTCAAAATAATTAACTTAGGTTAATTCTTGATGATCTTAGGCAGCAAGAGTCATCTTTCCTCTCTAGGAGGGTAATCACACACGGTAGCCACCTCAAAAGGAGAAGAGTAATGCATGCTTGCCACCTCCTGCTTGAGTGTCCGAATGTAAGCTTGCAAAGTGGCGCAATCTTCCTCTTTTACGTGGCTTTCTCTCCATTTATGAGTCACATGGTGACTAAGCTCAAGGTACCAACCAACATAGCACACACCTTGGTGGAAGAAACCCATCTAGGAGGGTAAAACTCCTTTGCTATGCAAGCTGCCGTGGAGAAGCCGTGTGGGCTGTGCATTCGTGCAGCAAGTGTCACTGCATTTTGGTGACTAATCCTTGGTTTTTTTTTAGCGGGGGGAAACCTCAAGATGTCTAGAAACCCCCCCTTTTTAAAAATTACAATTTGGACATCATTAAGTATCTTAATCACCAAGATCTTTTTAACCATGCAAATTCAAACGCCAGCTGGGCAGCTTTGACAAAACAACTGAACTGGACCCCTTAACGTGCTCTTATGCCTTTGTACTTAACATAACAAATAAACTAGACATCCTAACTGAACTAACAAAAAAAGAATTACATAATTTGGATGTTGTTTGGACTATGAAATAATAAAAACAATACCGGGTATGTGTAAGGGGGTAAACCCGGGGTCCATCTCCTTTTGGACTTGCAAAACGGAACTTGTTCCTTGGACTTGGACATGTATAATTGGATTACCTTGACTTGGAGAATTTAACTGGGATGTGTTTGATTGAATTACATCATCCTCCCCTTGTTTGAAATGATTTGACCTCAAATCGCACAGGTAATCATCTTCTTCATAAGGGCTCAAATTGGCTACGTTAAACGCAGCTGAAACTCCATAGTCCCCAGGGAGATTTACCTTGTAAGTATTGTCGTTGATACATTCTAGGATCTCAAATGGACCATCTGTTCTTGGCTTGCGTCTTGCTAGGAAACGCTCTTTTCTGAGATGGATCCAAACTAAATCTCCTGGCTGGAACGTCTTCTGCTTCTTCTTCCTGTTTGTGTGAGCAGAATAGGATATGTTAGATTGCTCAATTCTATTCCTAACCTGTTCATGTAGGTTCTGAATTTCCTTGACTCTCTAATCTGCATCTGCACTGGGCTTCTGATCAATGGGGCGTGGCGTTAAATCTAAGGGAGTTATAGGATCAGTCCCATATACTACGTTGAAAGGTGACACGCCAGTTACTCGACTTGGGACTCTGTTGTAGGCAAATTCTGCATGTGTTAACAAAAGATCCCAAGATTTCTTGGACTGGGGTGAAATCAAAACCCTGAGGAGTGTTCCCAGGATTCGATTTGTTACCTTCGTTTGACCGTCGGTCTGGGGATGACAGGTTGTACTGTATTTCAGTTTTGTCCCCAGCTTCTTCCGTAAAGTGATCCAAAAATGACTTAAAACTTAGTATCCCGATCTAAAACAATGGATCATGGAATACCATGTAATCTACTCACTTCCTTGAAATACAAATCTGTAATATTGGTAGCATCGTTGGTCTTGTTGCAGGGCATAAAATGGGCCATCTTTGAAAATCGATCTACTACCACATATATGGAATCTTTGCCCCTCTGAGTTCTAGGCAAACCCAGAATAAAATCCATGCTCATGTCAACCCAAGGTTGGGTAGTTACTGGTAACGGTGTATATAGTCCTTGCGGGAGTAAATGACTCTTGGCCACTTGATATGTTGCACACCGTTTCAGAATTTCTTGGACATCCTTATGGATCCTGGGCCAATAATAATGTTCTTTCAAAATGGTAAGAGTTTTAGTCTCATCATAATGACCTACTAATGATCCTCCATGGACTTCTCGAATCAGAAGTTCCTGAGTGCTACATTTAGGCACACATATGCGTGTACCCTTAAAAAGAAATTCTTCTTGAATCAAATAATCATCTTTGGGGTGCTTTTGACATGCATCATAGAGTTCCCCAAAATCTTCATCTCCAGAATATAATAATTTTAGATACTCAAACCCCAGAACACAAGCATCTAACTGGAACTATAATAGATATCTTCTAGATAAGGCATCAGCGCCTTTATTCAGCTTCCCTGATTTATGCCGTATAGTAAAATGAAATGACTGGAGAAACTTGACCCACTTAGCATGCCAGGAGTTTAATTTATGCTGGCCTTGAATATACTTAAAAGTTTCGTGATCAGAGTGGAGAATAAACTCGCTGGCCATAAGATAATGACTCCAGTGCTCCAAACATCGACCTATGGCATAGAATTCTTTATCGTAAGTGGAGTATTTTCGCCTCAAGTCACACAGTTTCTCACTGAAAAAGGCTAATAGTTTACCTTCTTGAGTAAGAACACCGCCAATACCAACGCCAGATCGTCGCATTCCACTTCGAACACTTTGTCAAAACAGGGAAGAGCTAACACTGGTGCTTGCGTTAGGTTAGCCTTCACTTCTTCAAAGGCTATTTGTGCCTTAGGGGTCCATCTAAAAGATGTGCCCTTAAGCACCTTGGTCATTGGCGCAGTAATAGTGCCGAAATTCTGAATAAAACGCCGGTACAACGAGGCAAGTCCATGAAAGCTACGGACGTCATGTATGCTCTACGGCATAGGCCAACTCCGAATAGCCTCAATCCTAGCTTCATTAGCTTCAATTCCTTCAGCAGTCATGATATACCCCAAAAAAGTGACCTTAGAAGTGAAAAAGGAACACTTTTTGAGATTCCCGTATAATTTTTCACGTTCAAGCACCCTCATAATCTCATCTTTGCTGAAGATCAGAATATCATCAAAATAAACGACAACGAACTTGCCAATATAAGGTTTGAATACTTGATTCATTAACCTCATAAAGGTGCTCGGAGCATTTGATTAACCGAACGGCATGACCAACCATTCGAATAGACCACCCTTTGTTTTGAAAGCAGTTTTCCACTCGTCACCTTCTCTGATTCGAATCTGATAATAACCATTTTGCAAATCAATCTTCGAATATACTCTCGAGTCATGCAACTCATCAAGCATATCTTTAAGTCTCAGTATTGGATGCTGGTACTTGAGAGTAATCTTGTTAATAGCTCGACTATCGACACATATACGCTGTCTTTCTTTGGTACTAGGAGTGCAGGAACGGCACAAGGACTTAAGGATTCTCGAACTAAGCCTTTAGCCATCAATTCTTGCACTTGCTTCTGAATCTCAGAAGTGTCTTTTGGGTTCATTTTGTAAGCAAGTTTATTTGGAAGGATTGAACCAGGAATAAGGTCGATATGATGCTGGATATCCCTTTTCGGGGGTAATCCAGAGGGTATTTCTTAAGGAAAGACATGACTAAACCGTTTGAGTAATGATTTAGCTATTGGATGGTTTGGTAAAGGTGATTCAGATTCTTCTTGTGTGGCTAATATCCACTCTCTGAAAGCTCTAAACTCATGATAAGATGCTTTCAGTAAAGGCTCACTACAGGTAAATAACATATTCGATCTTTCAGGTTGTGTTTGTGGTTTGTGTTTGGAAAGTTCGGATGGGGATAACGGTGTCAAGGTGATCTTCTTTCTTCCTTTGGAGAAGGAATAGGTATTCAAAAATCCATTGTGCATCACCTTAACATCATACATCCGTTGACGCCCCAAAAGAATGTGGCATGCATCCATTGGAATCACATTACACCATAACTCGTCTAGATAATTCTTCCCAATTGATAATGAAATCAAACATTGGGAATTAACTTGAAGACCTTTACTCTGATTTAGCCACTAGATGTTGTATGGGTGGGGATGTGCCATGGCCTGGAGGCCCAACTTCTCAATCATACTCAATGATATGATGTTAGCACAACTACCTCCGTCAATTATCAATGAGCACACCTTGCCTTCAACGGTGCAATGGGAATGAAAAATGTTTTCCTGTTGTTCATCTTTAGCTCCACATTGATTGCTTAGTACCCTTCGAAGTACTAGCATTTCTCCTTTATCTGCAGCTTCAACTACTTCCTCTTGTTCGTCCTCCTGTTCTTTTCTTCATCCTCTTTCTGTTCCTCCTCTTTGTCCTCTTCTCTAACTGCATCCCACTCAGCAAGAGTAATAATTCTTTGATTTGGGCAATCAGAAGCAATATGCCCAAGTACCTGACACTTAAAACAGCATCGGTTACTCATTAGAAATGGAGTGGGCCGTTCTAGACCGGACTGAGGCCGTGGCTGGGGGTACGGTGGCCGTGCTGGAGGTTGGGTTCCTTAGGGAGGTTGGGTTCTTTATGGCGTAGGGGAAGACGAATTTTGTGGGTATGATCTTGGAGGAAAATTCGGACTCCCCTTGTTAAAAGGTGAAGTACGAATTGGAGGTTTCGGGAAATCACGTTTGATTGGTTTATTTCTTCATTGTTGTTCAACTTTGTGTGCTAACACACAAACTTCATCAAACGCAATATATTGCTACAACTCAACAACATTTGAATACTTAGGATCAAGGCCACCCAAGTATCTAACAATTGTTTGCTCTTCAGGCTCCTAAATATCACATTTAATTAGGAGCTTTTCAAACTCTCTTGTGTATTCCTCAACAGTTAAATTCCCTTGAGTCAGATTATGCAATTGGGAATAACTGTCTTGGAGATACATTCCTAGGAGGAATTGGGACTTCAATTTGGATTTCATTTTCTCCCAGGTTCTGATTTTGCCTTTTCTGTTTCTGATTCTCTTAGCATAAAGGTTAGTCCGGCAAAGGGACGCATACCTTCGAAGCCTAAGTGCAACCAGCTTCACTTTCTTGTCATCTATAATATCCTTGTAATCAAAAACTCGTTCCATGGTGTGTAACCATTCCAGGAATTCATCTGGATACAGTTACCCTTAAACTCAGGAATTTCAACTTCGAAATCATTTGAGTTTTGGGGTGTTTTTCTAGCACCTCTTACCCTTCTTAGACGTTCTTCTTCATTGGAAGAACTCTTCACATTACTTGCTTCATCTTCATCATGAACAGGTGCAATTGGACTTTCAAGAGCCTTCTGCTTCTGTTTCATGTCATTTCCCAGTTGCTTTCGCAAGTACTCATTTTGTTTCTCCAATTCTGCATTTGATGAAGACACAGCTTGATAATTTTTCATGAGGGCTTCAAACTTTTCTTCAAAGGTCATTTCACTGGTACTAGCCATGTTGGAACACAAGAACACGAACCAAGGCTGGAAAATTTTTTGTGTTTTGAAATTTTGTGGCGTGATAGGGGAAAGAAACGTGTGGGGATTTGATTTCAGGCCAAGAATGAACTTGCTTTGATACCAAAATTGATGTAGTCACGCTGGGAAAAAACGGAATGCAAGGAGAGCTTAAGTGTTTAGGGGAAAAGTGAGAAGATGGTGTGGGAAAGCAAGGGAGAGGGCGTGAGAGGAAAGGAGAATTCAAGGC
The DNA here is from genome assembly GCA_029747015.1 of Carnegiea gigantea. Classification (NCBI taxonomy): domain Eukaryota; kingdom Viridiplantae; phylum Streptophyta; class Magnoliopsida; order Caryophyllales; family Cactaceae; genus Carnegiea; species Carnegiea gigantea. Next base: position 288,580 of record JAKOGI010000568.1, on the reverse strand, counting down.
CTTGAAGGAGGAAATCAAGGCACTAAACTTGATATCGATAGAACTAAAACGTTTCTTAGATACAGATTTTATCACTAACAACTGTTTCAGGGCCCTTAATCCTAGATTAGGATACAGATTTTATCACCTAATCAAGATTAAGACTCACTTAAACATGACTCTAATTGGCCGAATTAGAGATACGCAAGTAGAGAATTTAAAGTAACGTACAGAGGAGTTTATAACTCAACTTTTGATTTCAATTTCTCAACACCCAGTTGTAAAATGAGTGCCAACCTATTTGTAATGGGACACCTGTAGGCTTTCCTTAGTCATTAAGTAATCATTAGAAGATCACTTAATGTTAAGGAAGTTCACTAAATACATTTACATAGCTAAATACACGGTTTAGTACAAAACCGAATTAAAACAAGTACTAATGAGCATACTAGCTTCAAAATAATTAACTTAGGCTAATCCTTAGTGATCTTAGGTAGCAAGAGTCATCTTTCCTCCCTAGGAGGGTAATCACACACAGCTGCCACCTCAAAAGGGGAAGAGTAATGCATGCTTGTCACCTCCTGCTTAAGTGTCCGAATGTAAGCTTGCAAAGTGGCACAATCTTCCTCTTCCACGTGGCTTTCTCTCCATTTATGAATCACATGGTGACTAAGCTCAAGGTACCAACCAACATAGCGTACACCTTGGTGGAAGAAACCCACCTAGGAGAGTAAAACTCCTTTGCTAAGCAAGCTGCCGTGAAGAAGCCGTGTGGGCTGTGTCTTCATGCATCAAGTGTCACTCTATTTTGGTGACTAATCCTTGGTTTTCTTTAGTGGGGGGAAACCTCAAGATGTCAAGAACCCCCCCTTTTTGAAAATATGATTTGGACATCATTAAGTACCTTAATCAGCAAGATTTTTTTAACCGTGTAAATTCAGACGCCTGTTAGGCAGCTTTGACAAAAAGACTGAATTGGACCCTTTAACGTGCTCTTCTGCCTTTGTTCTTTGCATAACGAATAAACTAGACATCCTAACTGAACTAATAAAAAAAGAATTATATGATTTGGATGTCGTTTGTACTATGAAATAATAAAAACAAAATTGGGTACATGCAAGGGGGTAAACCTGGGTACCATCTCCTTTTGGTCTTGCAAAACGAAACTTGTTTCTTGGACTTAGACTTGTATAGTTGGATTACCTTGACTTGGAGAATTTAACTGGGATGTGTCTGATTGAATTACATCATTTAAAGAACATTCACTCGTTCAGTCTATGATTCTTATCACACAAATTCGTATGTATGACAATTTCACATAAGAGATCTCTTACCATTAGCTAGATGCAGTGAGACAAATGTTTATTTGGATCACTTTACAATTGTTCAAGTGGATTATTTATTTACACAAATATGAACTGAAATTGACCTAATCCAAACATACAATAGACCAAAGACTATGTTATTCATTATTGAATTTATTGATAAAAGAGTCTGGATCAACTTACAATCCTTACTTGTAACATTAACTGAGACTTTATTGCTATCACACCAAATGTGAGTTAACCTAAAATTAAGCCGGCTTGATTAACTTGAGTTGAGTAATCCATTTGCTAAGTTTAATCACAATTTAGGAAGAATGTGAAGATACGGTGATTTTCTTCAATATTTTTATTTACAATATTCATAATAAAATTTAGAAAATGTGTAAAAATAAGTATTAAATATTATATTATCGAAAAAAGTTTATAACCACTAAGAAGATTTGTATTTGCTTGAAAATGTAGACTACTAGAGAGAATTATATTTTTGACAATATATATGAGATAGAGAAAGTACTTTATGAAAGCATACAATTACCAAACTAAATTCCATTTGAACAGGTTAGCTTTCATCAATTGACTTGACATTTATTTAGGTAGACTTTTCTATATTTTTGAATTTTAATCCTCCGTTTTGGTTTTTTTTTTTTTTTTTTTTTTGGGGTAGTATCACACTCAGACATGATTGATAAACGCGGGCCCTTGCTCTCCGTGGAGTCTCTATCTCCGAAGGAGAAATTGCATGTGCAGATTAAATTTGAGGAAGAATAAATATAAATAAAAGGGAGACAATGAAATTGGGGGGAGGGGAGGGTGGGGCCCAATAATAACAATTATTATTATTATTATTATGGTGATGATACGTGTCTTGTATAAGATACTTTTAAATGTCTTATCTTCATTCAAATTAATATGTTTTATGATTTAACATCATCAAATTTTTAATAATTACAACTTATTATGAGTTGTAAAATTTTAATATTCATCGGCTATGCTAACAAATAAAAATTGATACCCTAACCGGATCAACTCCATTCGTGAAAGTATATTATATGTGTTATATTGTAAATGTGAAAAATTATGTATAAAAGGATAATTTTATACAATTAGTAAGTTTTGACATCCTTCTACTATTCTATCATACTATTTTTTCTGATTTAATACGTAATAATATACATTTTCAATGAAAATAAGATACCGTTTAAGTGTCTTGCAGCAAGACGTTTATCATTTTACTTATTATTATTATTATTATTATTATTATTCTTATTATTATTATTATTTCGGATAAAAGGTGTGGGGCGACTATAGTTTGACCTTGAGCCTTCAAAGTGGGAATTTGGTGAGGACCAAATGGACAAGGATACGTTGCATTGCATGGAGCTGCGGGATTTACTTTTGCTGAGCGGATGACCATCAGTCCTTCATCACGTCATATGCCATTGCCGCCTCTTTTGCTTCCCTTCATTTTAATTTTGCTTCTCTTCCCCCTTTCTTGGCCTTCTTCGGCCCTGTTCTTTTAGTGCGAAAATTTTTTGGCCTTCGATTCTTCTTATTTTTTTTCACTTTTTAGAGATAAATATCATTTTTTCGAACTGTCTTTTATTCCCGCCCACTCCTTCTGATGATCTTTCATTCCCTCTCACTTATTCCTAAACTTTGAAACCTTGTATGATACATATAATCATGTATACCAATATTTTAATTATTATCAATCCAATATTCATTATTAGTAATTTTCAATTAGCTATTTTTTATTTTTTCAGAAAGTTTAAATTAACTATTTCACATAAATATACCATACTCATATTTATAACAAACATACCAATATAACATCAAGGACATATTTTTTTTGTCGGAAAATAAGGGTTAGTGAATAGGTAAAATTAGTTGAGATTGATACACGTAGGTTGAAATTGATATGTTTTTGGGGTGATGAGTAGAACTCGGTTAATGTTGGAGAATATTAGAAGAAATTGGTTGAAGTTGGAAGAAGTTGACATATTTTTTGGTATGAAATGTAGAAGTTGATTAATATAAAACAATGGGAATATTTGAAATCATTGAAGTTGCTTTTTTTTTTTTTTTTTTTTTGGGTATGATGAGTTGAAGTTGGTTGAAGTAGAAATACTTTTACTAGAGTTGATAAAAGTTGATAGAAATGGATTGAAGTTAGTTGAGGTTGATAAAATGAGATTTACCAATGAAAATAATAGGCCCTACATTAATATGTATACATATAATAATTAAAAAATAAAATAATATTATACTATGTACGTTCGTTTATAATACAAACCATTAAAAAAAAAAAGCATGTACGGTAATATATATCATACACTTAAGAGTGTGTACTCCCCTTTACCACGTATATACATTTTTTCAACGTGCATTTGTCATATAGATAATTTTTAATATGTGGCGCTGACGTGACTTGTGGGAGTATGTACTCTTAGTAGTATGATGTAGACTTTGTGCATGTACACATAATATCTATATTATCATTAATTTTATTTTATACAAATCATTACCAAAACAAATATCAATGCTCTCACCCAATTTCACATCTTCCTATTTCTTTTCGTTCCTTCCCACTCATTTCCACTCCTTATCATTCCATTCCATTCCTTCACTTCATACCCCTGCATACAATAATCCACTCCTTCCGACTCCATTCTACTTTTTCCCACTTCATTCCATTCCTTTTCATTTCACACCCGGAACTTACCCACGAAAAGAATAGGGCCTTATTTGGAGGAATTTCGCTTCCGTTTAGCAATTTTATTTTTCAATTTTAAATAGACAACAGTTTGTTAATTTTAATTGATTATAAACATTTATTATTAACATTCAACACCGTTATTCAACGTTGTTGACAATATCTAATACTGTGCACCATTGATTACTATTCAGTAGATATTGGAAATACCCTGTTTTATTTTTTTAAATGATTCAACCCTATCCAATTCCATTCAAGCACAAGTGTAATTAAATATTTACGAACTTACGATAAGTTAAAAAGAGCAAGATCTAAATGAAAAGCTGATAAATTGAAAAGAATGAACTCAAAAACGTTTGACAATATTCAGATTCCAGCACTAAAAAATGACTTAACGTGAAAGGCTGAAAATTATGGTTTCATACTTAACTAGTATGCTTCCCTTGTGCGATGCATGAATGATTTTAAAGTTTCTGTATGTATTGAAAATTTTCTTTTAAATTAAGAATTTCGAACTTAAAGTAAAGTTCTTACATGTCACAACTTATAAGATTTTTATGTACTAAAATAAATTATGATTAACTTAATGGAATATGCATGCTCATGTTATATATTAATAAATTTGATGCATGGTTCCTTGTATATTGTTAAAATTTACTTTGAGAAAAATACATAATACAAAATTATCACACATTTTCACATATCAACAAAATCTTCACATATCACAATAAGCTTAAGAATATGTGTTGAAAAGAAGATAGTCTTACCATTCAAAAACTGTTAAAAAACGAAATGATTTTTGGTAGAACATAATGTTTGACTTTTGGAATAATGTATTGTTAAAATATAATGAATTATCGATTATTATTTTCTAATAATAAGGATGATTTTTTTTTAAAATGAGGTAAACTGTGGAAGAATAACATGTGGCAAAAGTTTAAGAGGTTTTGTTTTATTTTCCTAGAACCATGTGTAATGCCCAACTCGTAATCATGAGGTTAACCTTAGTTATCTAAACTTTAGTGACTAATACTATGGAAGAATGATGTTAAGATGCTAGCTTCATCATAGAGAGGATAAAGCTTAATTAACTTATTTAACATAAACATTACAACACACTTTAGCTTATATGAAAAGCAAATAGTGAACAATTTATACATGTCCAAACTCAAATGAAAGTGTAGCAACCCACAAAGCTTACATTCGATGGCCCTTAACTTTTATGATATGCCACTATGAGGTTGTTTCGAATTCATTGACTGTCTTCTCATCTCTCAAGTATTATCCAGCAAGGACTTCACAATTTATTTAATTACCTAGAAACATAAAACACAAAAATATTCGAATAATGAGTCAAAGCTCAATATGTTTACTCCTACCCTATAAAGATAAAAATTCATTTTTCAGTGAGCGCGCGCACTTCAATTCATTTTAGTTCAAAATGAGGAAAGGGAGAATTATATTAAAATGGTTAATGCTGGTTATTATTTGAAAGTAGAACCCAAATTGATGAGCTCTTATATACAATGCGATCATTGAATAGGTGCACACCTCCTAGGCTAATCGAGAAGCCTGAATTGAAGCCACATGTGTGAATTGATGTGCTTAAACCCTGATAATTAATATCCGATGGGTCCACTTGATTATACGGCGAAATAATGCTTGAAAATGATTCATTAAATACTCGGATATTATGAGATTTTGGTATATACAAGGCATGTGAATTTTTGAAGGATACGGGAAGTAAACGTACCTGGTTCTAAAATAGTTCTCATCCCTATAGGATATAGATTATCGGCTTGACAAATGACGAAAGTGGTCTTACTTCTATTTCAAAAAGTGGATCTTTTATTATTAGTAATGCATGTAATTTTCATTATCATGATCTTAGTAATTGAGCACTATGTACTTGATATTTTTCTTACATATTTAAAATTCAATAATTACTTAGTTAGTTATATTAACTAATCTCATTACAAATATCTCAATATCCTTTGAAACCTAGTAATTTGTTATTGAAAAGGGGTAAGGTTAAATAGTACATTTTATGGGTTGTCTTATTTCAGCATGGCTCTCTCATTATCCCATTTTGGATTAGAAGGATATTCACTTTATAACTCGAGTATAATATCAATTTGCATTTACTTGCTTTTACACCATAATCAATGTTTCACTTTTAGCCCAATAAAATTTTTAATCGAACCAATAGTTGCTGTCTTCAATAAGTTAGCTATAATCACTACTTAACTTGTTACTAACACTAATCCAAACTTCTTATTTCATTTGCTCTAGTTGAGTGTTAAAGCAAATAAGAAAGAACCTTCTTAATGCTCACCAATATACAATCTATTTAGTAGAAAAGAAAATACAACCCGATTTATCACCTGATTATAAGTTCCCAAATATACACATGTATATTAAAATTCCAAACTTTTTCAATTCCCTCCTTTATCACCATCAATTTAGTGTTCATATTCACATTTTTTTCATTATTATCTATGGCAAATTCTAAAATACAATATAAACCACAAAGTTTTCCCAAGAGAATGGCAAGACACCTCAAATATTGCTCCATTAAAACAAAATTAAAGGAAAAATATCTACAAGTATTCAATCACATAGCTCACACACCATTAGAATGAAAACCCAACTTCATCCATCAACTCCAGCCTTCCCTAAAAATAGTAGTTTCATTAAAAAATTCACAATTTATAAAATACACGTCCAAGTCACAAAGTGTTCATGAAAATTGTCAAATATTATAATAATCTATAGTAAAATTTTTAGGATTTTCCTTCAAGCCCACCCTCCACACAAATAAAAATAGTGGTCAAAATTATTTAATCAAAAATTCATAATGCATAAAATATGTATCCAAAATTCATGAAAATTTTCATGAAATTTTCAAATATCGTAGAGAACCTATAGTAAAATTGGCAGAATTTTTGGCCAAACCAATCATTCCCAAAAATTAGGGAAGTGGTTGAATTTCGACAAAACCCGAAAATCCAATTTTCCCCCCATTTTCATTCTTCTAATTCAAATATTCTATAAGAGAACCTATAAATTGCTGAATATAAGTTTAATTCATAGTATAATAATCAAATCCATCATCACCAACAACCTCAACTTCATCCAACCCAAACCTTAACCCCATTTAATCTCAATCATCCAAAATCAATGCCCAATTCATGTTTAAATATTTTTCTAAACCCAAATAAATACAATAACTTCATCAATTGAAGACAATTAATCAAATACATGAGAAAGGAGGTGAAAGAGTATTGAAGTTTAACTTGAAAACTAGATGGAATTAGAGAAAGAAAGGGGGGGTGGTGACCGGCTTGTGGGATGACTGTCTCATAGGGAACTTGGTAGCTTGGGACGCCTAGTAGTTTTCGACAACTGGTGGCGGTAGGAGGTGGTGGTCAGGCTCACTGGCAGTAGTAGGTAGATGGGAAGCAGAGAGAGAGAGAGAGAGAGAGAGGGGAGCTTGGTAACTTTGGGCCAAAATCACGCTTAATTGGGTTTTTCTATCTTTATTTCTTTCTCTTTCGTTTTTTTTTTTTGCTGTTAAATGTTTTGTTTAGAATTACTTCTTCACTTTTATTTATTTATTTATTTTGAAGTATATTCTTCCTTTATTTATTTATTTACCGAATTACTTATTTTTTCGACTGATATAATAACTTATTTATTTACTTATTTGCTCGATTATTTTAAAATGCTCTAGCATAAATAGTAAAACTTAAACATGTGCTTTATATACTAAATTTTGTGATCATTATTACATTATTATTCACTTAATGCAAGGTAATTGATGTCACTCGAGTCTTACAAAACATATAAGTTTCAAATATTTAATTGAAATACACACGCTCAATTTTTGTTAAAGTGGATTAAGTGAAAGTAATTATCACAAATTAGGTTCCGGCCATTGCACCATGCAATGTATGGAAAACTTTTGAGTTGATCCAACTTTAATAACTATATGCCAAAAGTATAGTAAATTGTGTTCGTAATTCATGTAATTTGTGGAAAAATTATTTAAGCATCTATTGAAAAAGTTCAATAATTTTTTTAAAGCTAAGTACAAAACTTCACTCTCATAAGTATTTGCGAATTAAAAAAAGAAAAATAATTTATAATATCCTAAACTAGTTTTCGATTTTCCACTGTTGTTTTAAAGTTAACTAGGTACAATATTTTTACATAATTTATGAAGTATTTGTTATTTATGTAATTCATTATTTGTGGCAAGATCACATGGGTGTAGTGGTAGTAGAAGTAATCAAAAATCTTTTATTATTATATTTCTTAACGATTGTGGTATTTATGGTAAATAAGATCCATAACTATCATCATAATGTATCCAGTATCTGTGGTATTCCATTTTTATAATAATAGAGGTCTTTTGTCATTTATTTATTTATTTAATTAAAATAATGATTTATGTGGCTTCGAGTTAGGTTTGAAATTAGGTTAAGAAAAGTTCAAAGCTATAAAAAGTTGATATGTGGCACATGCTAGCATTGGATTTTTTTGTTTTGTTTTAACATACATACATACATACACACACACACATATATATATATCTGTGTGTGTGCATATGTATGAGTCCCAAGTTGCATTTATAGTAGGAAAATTTATAATACATCATATTATGGTGTGTGAAGATTTGAGAAAACTGTATAATAGTGAAAGCATCTCACCTAGATGTATTGTGAACATCGATCTCAAGAAGCTTACTACACTATTAATTGGGATTAATTAGAAGGAATTCTCCTCGATACAGATTTCCAGTTGTGGACAAAATTTCCAAACCATCCACCACCACGAATAAACCGTGGTAGGCCCCACGGGCTGTGGTGGCCTGCATGGTGAGAACCTGTGGGGGTTGCCACGGTTGTGGTTTTAGGATTGGTGGTAGGAAAATTTGACAATGGGGACCACGGTCAGCCCGCGGCCCCCTCCACGATCCGTGAGGAACAGTTATTTCTGATATTTTCAGCTAGATTGACATCTCCTTAGCTTGAAGGTGTGCCTTTTCTCCATATACCTGTCACAAATTGATACCTCTTCAGGTTATGAGGCATGTACATAAGAAAGAAGGCTACGCATAAGAAAACATACACAATCCATGTGAGTGGCTGTAGCACCCCATTAATTGAACCTTGAGAGAATCTTAAACATTGCACTTATTCTTCAGCATCTTATCCTTAAGATTATTCATGGTGCAACAAAGAAATCGTGAGGAAATTGAATCTTAACCCTTTTGCTACAACAATCTTAAGACTTATTTTCATAATGGCAACACTTGTCATGACCTCAAACTTCTAGAAATTAAACAAATTCGAGGGTGTTAGGTTTAGTCGATGGCAAAAGAAGATGCACTTCCTTCTGGCCACTTTCAAGGTCGTGTACGTTCTAAACAGTCCTTACCCCGTCGAGAAAGACAATGAAACTCTCGAGTAAGCCCGCCGGAGGTCTACGTTCGACAATGATGATTGTATTTACTGGGGACACATATTGCACAGCATGTCGGATGCCTTGTTCAATGTGTATCAAGGGTTGGAGTTCGCAAAGGCTCTTTGGGAGGTGTTAGAGAACAAGTACATGATGGAGGATGCCTCTACTAAGAATTTCCTTGTAAGTCGGTTTAGTAATTATAAGATGGTCGAAGAATGTTCCGTTCTAGACCAATTACATGAAATTCAATGTATTCTAAGTCATTTCACGCAACATAAGATGCGCATGGATGAGCCGATTATAGTGTCTTCTATAGTAGATAAACTTCCCCCCTCTTGGAAAGACACTTAAAGAACCCTAAAGCATAAGAAAGAAGTAATGTCTCTTGAGGATTTGGCTAACCATCTTGATATAGAAGAAGAATTGCATATGCAGGATGAGTCAAAGGAGCATGTCTCTGTAATTCATGTGGTTGAAGATGGAGAGTCGAGTCGTGGACAGAAGTTGTAACGTCCCCAGGTCACCACTAGTAGATATTGTCCGCTTTGGCCGAGGCCTCATAATTTTTAAAACGCGCCCATTAGGGAGAGGTATCCAACCCCTTATAAAGAGGCCTTGGTTCCCCTCTCCATCTGATGTGGGACAAGTCCCCCTTATTCCCTCCTGGGAGCTCAGTGTCCTCGCTGAGACCTTGTTCCCACTCGGGAGCCCACCGTGCTCGCTGGGACACCACCGGTGACTGGCTCTGATACCAACTGTAACGTCCCCAGATCACCGCTAGCAGATATTGTCCGCTTTGGCTGAGGCCTCACAGTTTCTAAAACGCGTCTACTAGGGAGAGGTATCCAACCCCTTGTGAAGAGGCCTTCGTTCCCCTCTCCATCTGATGTGGGACAAGTCCTCCATGTTCCCTCTTTAGAGCTCAGCGTCCTCGCTGAGACCTTGATCCCACTCGGGAGCCCAGCTTGCTCGCTGGGATACCAGACCGGTGACTGACTCTGATACCAACTGTAACGTCCCCAGGTCATTACTAGTAGATATTGTCCGCTTTGGCTGAGGCCTCACGATTTTTAAAACCCGTCTACTAGGGAGAGGTGTCCAACCCCTTATAAAGAGGCCTTCGTTCCCCTCTCCATCAGATGTGGGACATGTCCCCTGGCTGAGACTTGTCTCACATCGGATGGAGAGGGGAATGAAGGCCTCTTTATAAGGGGTTGCATACCTCTCCCTAGTAAACGCGTTTTAAAAACCGTGAGGCCTCGGTCAAAGCAAACAATATCTGCTAGCGGTGACCTGGGGACGTTACAGTTAGTATCAGAGCCAGTCACGGGTCTAGTGTCCCAACGAGCACGCTGGGCTCCCGAGTGGAAACAAGGTCGTAGCGAGGATGCTGAGCTCCCAGGAGGGAACAAGGGGGACTTGTCCCACATTGGATGGAGAGGGGAACGAAGGCCTCTTTATAAGGGGTTGGATACCTCTCCCTAGTAGACGCGTTTTAAAAACCGTGAGACCTCCGCTAAAGCGGACAATATCTGCTAGCGGTGACCTAGAGACATTATAGTTGGCTCATTGTAATATCCATAAGTTATTCAAAACTCATAATTAAGCCTCTAAGTTGTATACTTGTCTTCTTCTTTCTCATTAATCAAGCTAAAAGCTCTATAAAAGTCCATGAATATTCATTTCCTCCTTAAATGACTTTACTTGGCTCAAAATACACAAAATGAGTGCATGATTAATCTCACTCAATCTTTATTATTGCTCTTTACACAATTACTTAAAATGCTTCCAAAAATCACCAAACTCCAAATACTCAACCAAAATTCATGAAATCTTATAAAAAATTCGAAAATAATATAGACAATCTACAGTAAAATTTTTAGAATTTTCCTCTAAGTATAAGCTGCACAAAAATTATAATAACAGCCTAATTTGCACCAAAGTAGGTCAGTTCACTTCAAAAATCTATAACTTTCACCTTTGACCTCAAATGGAGACCTAAAACCCTAATATGGAAAGATTAAGAAGTCCCGAAAAATTTTCATTTGCAACATAAAACACGGTTCCCACAATAGGGTTCCCATAATGGGGGAACACAAATGTGTCAGTTTTGGTCTAACTTGCGCAGTTCTCGTAAAACGACCATAACTTTGTGCACAGAACTCGAATTAAGGCGATTCAAAAGGCATTTGAAAGCTAACACACTGCCTATCTACCCACCAAAAATTATAAATTTTCAGTGGGCCAATCATTACCAGTTTAACCTCAAAGTCACCCCTATATACTGAAGATTACAAAATATGGCTCCAAAGTATGCATGGTCCATATCACTGTTAATTTATCCAAGTTTCCCTTACCTACTTATTCTCTTCGGCTGACTCGCTAGCATGCTTTTCGGCTAACTTGCTAGCATGAAGACAATTTGCTGAGCTCCCAGGAGGGAACAAGGGGGACTTGTCCCACATTGGATGGAGAGAGGAACGAAGACCTCTTTATAAGGGGTTGGATACCTCTCCCTAGTAGATGCATTTTAAAAATCGTGAGGGCTCGGCCAAAACAGACAATATCTGCTAGCGGTGACCTGGGGACGTTACAGAAATGGAATAAGAAGAGGCCTAATAAGGACAACAACAACAAGGGTAACAAGAAGGCAAAGGTGGTTTGTTGAGAATGCAACAAACCGAGCCACAAGAAAAGAGATTATACCATTTGGAAGCGCAAGCATGGATTGAACAACCAAAAGGCTAAGGCAAATGACAACTTTGTAGCCATGATCTTTGATCAAATTAATATTGTCCAAATTGATAATGATTGGTGGGTTGATTCTGGTGCTTCCAAGCATGTGTGCAAAGACCGCTCCTTCTTCAAGACTGTTGGCCCACTTGAAGATGGAAAGGTGCTCTACATGAGTAATGCATCCACGGTTGATGTCAAAGGGATATGCCAAGTAGAATTAATCTTTGCTTCCGGAAAAATTGTTACATTAATAGATGTATATTATGCATCAGAAATCAGGAGGAATCTTGTTTCTGATTTTCTTTTGAATAGGTTTGGCTTCAGACAAGAGCATAAAGCCGATAACTTTATTCTATCCAAGGGTAGTGTCTTTATGGGGACGGGTTATGCTCGTGGTGATATGCTCAAGCCAAATGTAATCACTACTTCTGGTGCTAATAAAGTGAATAATTCTGCTTGCATGCTCGTTGATTCTGTTTCTTCTCTATGGCATAATCATCTTGGACATGTGAACCACAAAAGATTGAAAGAAATGTCTAGACTTGAGTTAATTCTAAACTTAATGGAAACATAGAGAAATGCAAGACTTGCATGTTAACCAAAATCACTAGAAGTTCTTTTTCTAATGCTCAGAGGATCACCAAATTACTTGAATTAATTCATAGTGATTTAAGTGACTTTCATAGCACTCCTTTTGAAGGAAAGAAATACTATGTCACCTTCATTGATGATTTTTTAGGGTATTATCAGGTGCATTTATGGCATGCTAAACATGAAGTACTAGACAAGTTTAGGATCTTTAAGAAAGAGTCTGAATTGCATTGTGAAACCTTCATTAAAAGACTAAGATAGGATAGGGGTTGTGAATTTTGTGGTCTAAATTTTTTCCAAACTACCGGTATAATTTATGAGGTCACAACACCATACACCTCACAACAAAATGGTGTGGCAGAAAGGAAAAGCCGAACTTTAACTAAAATGGTAAATGCTATGTTTTCCAATTCCAGTTTAAGCAAATGATTTTTGGGTGAAGCAATGCTCACAGGACGCTATATCCTAAGTAGAGTTCTTAATAAGATGAGTTCTATTACCCCTTATGCATTATAGAATAAGATGAGACTAAACCTGAGTTATTTCAAAGTTTGGGATTGTAGGGTTATTATAAGAGTCCCGGAACCCAAGAAAAGAAAATTGGGAGAAAGAGAAATTGAGTATATCTTTATAGGCTATGCTGAACATAGCAAAACCTATAGGTTTATGGTTATTAAACCAAATGCTCTGATTACGGTGAACACCGTAACAGAATTAATAAATGCAATTTTTGATGAGAACAGATTTTCTTCAATTCCTAAACCCCATGATCTTATAACAAGTACGATGTCCCCAAGTAATGGACAAGGACAAGGAGATATAGTTGAAATAAGAAGAAGTAAGCAGAATAGAAAGTAGAAATCCTTTGGATCAGATTTCTTTGTCTACCTAGTAGAAGGGACTAGGAATTCCATGGAAAATGAAATTCCCTATGTTTATAGCATTGATTAAGATCTTAGCACTTTTAAAGAGGCTATGGAATCTCAAAATGTCTCTTTTAGAAAGAAGTGGTCCAAGATGAAATAGACTATATAATGAAAAATAATACTTGGGTCCTAGTTGATTTAGCCCCTAGACGTAAACCTATTACATCAAAGTGGATCTTTGAAAGGAAAAGGAGAGTTGATGGCACCATAAAAAGGTTTAAAGCCTGGTTAGTAATAAGGGGCTTTAACCAAGGACATGGTATTGACTACTTTAATACTATGCATTGGTAGCTCGGATTGGAACCATTAGAGTACTTATCACTCTTGCTACGATTTCAAAGCTAGTGATTCACCAAATGGATGTGAAAACTGCATTCTTAAATGGTGAATTAGAAGAAGAGGTGTATATGAAACAACTAGAAGGTTTTGTAATTCTAGGCTAACAGAAGAAAGTGTGCAAACTCATAAGATCCTTGTATGGCCCAAAGCAAGCTCCTAAGCGATGACATCAAAAATTTTGATGAAGTAGTGCTCTCATTTGGCTTTAGTATCTATAAATATGTCAAATGCATTTATTCTAAGTTTGAGCATGGAAAAGGTGTGATTATATGTCTATACATTGATGACATGCTGATTTTTAGAATTGATTTAGAGGAAGTGAAGAAAACCAAAGGTTTTATTTATTCCAAGTTATCCATGAAAGACATAGGGGAGGCCGATGTCATACTCGACATTAAGATTGTTAGAATTTAATGATGGCATTTGCTTAAGTCAATCTTATTATACTGAGAAAGTACTTGGGAGGTTAAATATCAAGATTGCTCCATAGTAGCCACTCATTTCGATCTAACTTATAAGTTGACTAGAAATAGTGCAACAGTTATTGCACAACTTGAATATACAAAGGTTATTGGGTGCTTGATGCATGCCATGACAAGCAAAAGGTCGGATATTGCATTTGCTACTGGGAAACTAAGTCGATATAATAGTAATTATGGTAAAGTTTAATTGGCATGCCATACATCGAGTTTTGAAATACCTAAAGAAAACTCAAGACTATGACCTGTTTTATCCAGGCTATCCTTCAGTCTTAGAAGGATATTCAGATGCAAATTGGATAACTGACAGAGAGGATTATGCTTCAATGTCAGGTTGAATACACCTGCTTAGTGGTGGAGCAATATCTTGGGCTTCCAAGAGGTAGACATGCATTGCAAATTCCACCAGGGCTACTGAGTTTATAGCCTTGGCTGAGCTAGCCAGGCAGAATGGCTACGAAATTTGCCATTGGAAGTGCCTTTGTGGCTAAAGCCATTGTCACCACTCTCCATCCACTATGATAGCAAATCAACACTATCTAAGGTGTACAACCATGTGTATGATGGAAAATCAAAGCGCATTGGACTTTGACATACATATGCTCACCAATTGATAAAGGATGAAGGATCACTATTGATTATGTGCAAATAAGTGAGAATCTTACAGATCCTTTAACAGAAGACTTAACAAGAGAATTGGTATTAAAAAAATCAAGGGGGATGGGACTTAAGCCCACATCTTTGATCACTAATAATGAATCCTCAAGTTAAAGTTTGATATGATGCCAAGTCTTAAGTTCAAAGAGTGACAACATTATATAGTGATTGATGGCACTAACATATTTCATCCCATGGTAAGAGTGCTTGTGAACTGTAATGTTATAAGAGGGTGAATTATGCTCTTAATAGACCTTGATTGAATTACTTGTGTTACAGAAGCATGTGATGTGGATTTTATATTCAGTTTTAAAAACTCTTTTTACTTGCAAGTGCAGAATGTTAATTGTAGATTAGCGAGTATAGAGGTGTCGATCCCATGGTTTCCGGCAACTGGTGGCAGTAGGAGGTGGTGGTCAGGCTGACTGGCAGCAGTAGGGAGATGGGAAGGGGGGAGAGAGAGAGAGGGGGGGGAGAGAGAGAGGAACTTGGTAACTTGGGGCCAAAATCACGCTTAATTGAGTTTTTCTATCTTTATTTCTTTCTCTTTTGTTTTTTTTTTTGTTGTTAATTTTTTATTTAGAATTACTTCTTTATTTTTATTTATTTATTTATTTTGAAGTATATTCTTCCTTTCTTTATTTATTTACCGAATTACTTATTTTTTTGACTGATATAATAACTTATTTATTAACTTATTTGCTCGATTATTTTAAAATGCTCTAGCGTTAATAGTAAAACTTAAACATGTGCTTTATAAACTAAATTTTGTGATCATTATTACATTATTATTCACTTAATGCGAGGTAATTGATGCCACTCGAGTCTTACAAAACATATAAGTTTCAAATATTTAATTGAAATACACACGCTCAATTTTTGTTAAAGTGGATTAAGTGAAAGTAATTATCACAAATTAGGTTGGGGCCATTACACCATGCAATGCATGGAAAAATTTTGAGTTGATCCAACTGTAATAACTATATGCCAAAAGTATAGTAAATTATGTTCGTAATTCATGTAATTTGTGGAAAAATTATTTAAGCATCTATTAAAAAAGTTAATAATTTTTTTGAAGTTAAGTAGAAAACTCCACTCTCATAATTATTTGTGAATTGAAAAAAAAAAAGAAAAATAATTTATAATATCCTAAACTAATGTTCAATTTTCCACTGTGTTTTTAAAGTTAACTAGGTGCAAAATTTTTACATAGTTCATGAATTATTTGTTATTTATGTAATTCATTATTTGTGGCAAGATCACATCGGCGTAGTGGTAGTAGAAGTAATCAAAAATCTTTTATGATTATATATCTTAACGATTGTGGTATTTATAGTAAACAAGATCCATAACTATCATCATAATGTATCCAGTATCTATAGTATTCTGTATTGATAATAATAGAGGTCTTTTGTTGTTTATTTATTTATTTAATTAAAATAATGATTTATTTGGCTTCGAGTTAGGTTTGAAATTAGGTTAAGAAAAGTTCAAAGCTCTAAAAATTTAATACGTGGCGCATGCTAGCTTTGGGTTGTTTTGTTTTGTTTTAATATACATACATATATACATATATATATACATACATATATATATATATATATATATATATATATATATATATATATATATATCTGTGTGTATGTGTATATGCATGAATTCCAAGTTGCATTTATAGAAGGAAAATTTCTAATACATGTACGTGAAGATTTAGGGAAACTGTATAATAGTGAAGGCATCTCACCTGGATGTATTGTGAAGATCGATCCCAAGATGCTTACTACACTATTAATTGGGATTAATTGGAAGGAATTCTCCTCGATATAGATTTTCGGCTGTGGAGAAATTTCCAAACCATCCACCACCATGGATAAACCATGGTAGGCCCCACAGCCTGTGGTGGCTTCCATGGTGAACCCGTGGTTGTTGCCACGATTGTGGTTTTGGGCTTGGTGGCAGGGAAATTTGACAGTGGGGGCCATGGTTAGCTCGCAGTCCCGTCCATGGTCCATAGGGAACCGTTATTTTCGATATTTTCATCTACATTGATATCTCATTAGCTAGAAGGTGTGTCTTTTCACCATGTACCTGTCACAACTGATACCTTTTCATGTTATGAGGCATGTACATAGGAAAGAAGGCTACGCATAAGAAAACATACACAATCCATATGAGTGACTGCAGCACCCCATTAATTGAACCTTGAGAGAACCTTGAACATTGCACTTGTTCTTCAGCATCTTATCCCTAAGATTATTCATGGTACAACAAATAAGTCTTAAGAAAGTGATTCTATCACGATTTGTTGTATTATCCAACATCGCATTCAACCCATTTGCTACGACAATCCTAAGACTTATTTTCATAATAGCAACACTTCATGAGATGACCTCAAACTTTGAGAAATTAGACAAATTCGAGGGTGTCAGGTTTAGTCGATGGCAAAAGAAGATGCACTTCCTTATGGCCACTTTCAAGGTCGTGTATGTTCTAAACACTCCTTTACCCCATTGAGAATGACAATGAAACTCTCAAGCAAGCTGGAGGTCTAAGTTTGAGAATGATAACTGCATTTGCTAGGGACACATATTAAACAGCATGTCGGATGCCTTGTTCAATGTGTATCAAGGGTTGGAATTCGCAAAGGCTCTTTAGGAGATGTTAGGGAACAAGTACATGATAGAGGATGCCTTTACTAAGAATTTCCTTGTGAGTCGGTTTAATAATTATAAGATGGTCGAAGAACTTTCCGTTCTAGACCAATTACATGAAATTCAATGTATTCTAAGTCACTTCAGGCAACATAAGATGCACATGGATGAGCCGATTATAGTATCTTCTATAGTAGACAAACTTCTCCCCTCTTGGAAAGACACTTAACCCTAAAGTATAAGAAAGAAGTAATGTCTCTTGAGGATTTGGCTAACCATCTTGATATAGAAGAAGAATTGCGTATGCATGATGAGTTAAAGGAGCATGTCTCTAAGATTCATGTGGTCGAAGATGGAGAGTCAAGTCATGGACAGAAATTGAACAAGAAGAGGCCTAATAAGGACAACAACAACAAGGGTAACAAGAAGGAAAAGGTGGTTTGTTGAGAATACAACAAATCGAGCCACAAGAAAAGAGATTATACCATTTGGAAGCGCAAGCATGGATTGAACAACCAAAAGGCTAAGGCAAATGACAACTTTGTAGCCCCGATCTTTAATCAAATTAATATTGTCCAAGTTGGTAATGATCGGTAGGTTGATTCTGGTGCTTCCAAGCATCCTTCTTCAAGACTGTTAGCCTAGTTAAAGATGGGAAGGTGCTCTACATGAGTAATGCATCCATTGTTGATGTAAGAGGGATAGCCTAAGTAGAATTAATCTTTACTTTCGGTAAAACTTTTACATTAATAAATGTATATTATGCACTAAAGTTAGGAAGAATCTTGTTTCTGATTTTCTTTTGAATAGGTTTGGCTTCAAACAAGTGCATAAAGCCGATAACATTATTCTGTCCAGGGGTAGTGTCTTTGTGGGGAAGGGTTATGCTTGTGGTGATATTTTCAAGCTAAATGTAATCACTACTTCTAGTGCTAATAAAATGAATGATTCTGCTTACATGCTTGTTCATTCTGTTTCTTCTCTATGGCGTAATCATCTTGGAGATGTGAACTACAAAAGATTGAAAGAAATGTCTAGACTTGAGTTAATTCCAAACTTAATGGAAACATAGAGAAATGTAAGAGTTGCATGTCAACCAAAATCACTAGAAGTTCTTCTCCTAATGCTCAGAGGATCACCAAATTACTTGAATTAATTCATAGTGATTTAGGTGACTTTCATAGCACTCCTTTTGGAGGAAAGAAATACTATGTCACCTTCATTGATGATTTTTTAAGGTATT
Organism: Carnegiea gigantea; assembly: GCA_029747015.1. Taxonomy (NCBI): domain Eukaryota; kingdom Viridiplantae; phylum Streptophyta; class Magnoliopsida; order Caryophyllales; family Cactaceae; genus Carnegiea; species Carnegiea gigantea. Next base: position 269,472 of record JAKOGI010000568.1, on the reverse strand, counting down.
GTCAAGTGCATTTATTGCATGCTGAAAATGAAGTACTAGACAAGTTTAGGATCTTTAAGAATGAGTTTGAATTGCATTGTGAAACCTTCATTAAAAGACTAAGGTAGGATACGGGTGGTGAATAATATGATCTAAATTTTTTCCAAACTACCGGTATAATTTATGAGGTCACAGCACCATACACCCTACAACAAAATGGTGTGGCAGAATGGAAAAATCGAACTTTAACTAAAATGGTAAATGCTATGTTTTCCAATTCTAGTTTAAGTAAAGGATTTTGGGGGTGAAGCAATGCTCACAGGATGCTATATCCTAAATAGAGTTCTTAATAAGATGAGTTCTATTACCCCGTATGAGTTATGGAATAAGAGGAGACAAATCTGAGTTATTTCAAAGTTTGGGATTGTAGGGTTATTATAAGAGTCCCAGAACCCACGAAAAGAAAATTAGGAGAAAGAGGAATTGAGTACATCTTTATAGGCTGTGCTGAACATAGCAAAACCTATAGGTTTCTGGTCATTGAACCAAATGCTTTGATTATGGTGAACACTGTAATAGAATCAATAAATGTAATTTTTAATGAGAATAGATTTTCTTCAATTCCTAAACCCAATGATCTTATTCCAAGTACTATGTCTCCAAGTAATGGACAAGAACAAGGAGACATAGTGGAAATAAGAAGAAGTGAGCAGATTAGAAAGCAGAAATCCTTTGGATCACATTTCTTTGTCTACCTAGCGGAAGGGACTAGGGATTCCATAGAAAATGAGATTCCCTATGTTTATAGTATTGACTCAGATCTTAGCACTTTTAAAGAGGCTATGGAATCTCAAGATGTCCCTTTCTGGAAAAAAACGGTCCAAGATGAAATAGACTCTATAATGAAAAATAATACTTGGGTCCCACTTGATTTAGCCCCTAGATGTAAACCTATTACATCAAAGCAGATCTTTGAAAGGAAAAGAAGAGTTGATGGTACCATAAAAAGGTTTAAAGCTTGGTTAGTAATAAGGGGCTTTAACCAAAGATATGGTATTGACTACTTTAACACCTATGCATCGGTAGCTAGGAATGCAACCATTAGAGTACTTACCACTCTTGCTACGAATCAAAAGCTAGTGATTCACCAAATGGATGTGAAAACTACGTTCTTAAATGGTGAGTTAGAAGAAGAGATGTATATGAAACAATTAGAAGGTTTTGAAATTCTAGGCCAAGAGAAGAAAGCATGCAAACTCAGAAGATCCTTGTATGGCCCAAAGCAGGCTCCTAAGCATTGACATCAAAAATATTGATAAAGTAGTGCTCTCATTTGACTTTAGTATCAATAAATATGACAAATGCATTTATTCTAAGTTTGAGCATGGAAAAGGTGTGATTATATGTCTATATGTTGATGACATGCTGATTTTTAAAATTGATTTAGAGGAAGTGGAGAAAACCAAAGGTTTTATTTCTTCTAAGTTCTCCATGAAAGACACAGGGGGAGGCCGATGTCATACTCGGCATTAAGATCGTTAGAAATAATGATGGAGTTTGCTTAAGTCAATCTCATTATATTGAGAAAGTACTTGGGAGGTTAAATATCAAGATTACTCCACAGTTGCCACACCTTTCAATCCAACTTATAAGTTGACTCAAAATAGTGTAAGACTTATTACACAACTTGAATATATAAAGGTTATAGGGTGCTTATTGTATGCCATAACAAGCAAAAGGCCGGATATTGCATTTGCCACTGGGAAACTAAGTCAATATACTAGTAATTCTGGTAAAGTTTAATTGGCATGTAATACATCGAGTTTTGAAATACCTAAAGAACTCAAGACTATGGCCTATTTTATCCAGTCTATCCTTTAGTCTTAGAAGGATATTTAGATGCAAGTTGGATAACTGACAGAGAGGATTATGCTTTAAAATTAGGTTGAATGTTCCTGCTTGGTGGTGGTGCAATATCTTAGGTTCCAAGAGGCAAACATGCCTTGCAAATTCCACCATGGCTACTGATTTTGCAGCCTTTGCTGCAGCTAGCAAGGAGGTAGAATGGCAATGAAATTTGCCATTGGAATTGCCTTTGTCGCTATAGCCAATGTCGCCGCTCTCTATCCACTATGATACCAAATCAATGCTATCTAAGGTCTACAACTACGTGTATAATGGAAAATCAAGGAACATTGGACTTAGACATACATATGTTCACTAATTAATAAAGGATGGAGGATCACTATTGATTATGTGCAAATAAGTGAGAATCTTATAGATCCTTTAACAGAAGACTTAGCAAGAGACTTGGTTTTAAAAAAATCAAGGGGGATGGGACTTAAGCCCACATCTTTGATCGCTAATAATGAAGCCTCAAGTTAAAGCTTGATATGATGCCGAGTCTTACGTTCAAAGAGTGACAGCATTATATAGTGATTGATGGCACTAACATATTTCATCCCAAGGTAAGAGTGCTTGTGAATTGTAATGTTATAAGAGGGTGAGTTATGCTCCTAATAGACCTTGATCGAATGGCTTGCATTACAGAAGCATGTGATGTGGATATTATATTCAGTTTTAAAAACCCTTTTTACTTACAAGTGCAGAATGTTAATTGTATACTAGCGAGTATAGAAGTGTCGATCCATGAGGAACAATAGTGATTTTAAATTTTAACATTTTCAATTATAAAGAATAAGTCAATTGAGGAGCTTAATTATCAATATGAATTAAAGGAACAAAAGAAGCAAATACGTCAAGTAGAGAGAAATCAGATTAGAGAATTATATAGGACTTTGGATTTTACTATTGATGTAAATATTGAATTCCTAATTCCAATGGAGGTTCAATTTGTCCTTTGTTCAATCTAACTTACAAGTATTAGGTTGTTAATTATAAAAATGAATTATAGCTATCAAACGATATTTTTTTATCTAGTAGTTCAGCATGAGTCATTCTTTTTAGATATAACTCATCTAATTTCTAGCATAAATTATTCAATTTTAACAATTATAATTTGAAGCCCAATTACATAACATCATGTTAGCCTAATATTCATTTGAGATAGCAAATGAAACTATTGTGATAAACATGAATAAACCATAGTATTAAGATGTCTAAATAGGTTAGGTTCAAATATAAACTCAAAATTATGCAATATAGCAGACAAAAATAATCCTACAAGAAATTAGTAACGATATTATTATTAAGGAGCTATCTTAATCCTAGATATTAGTAATTTAGCCTGCCATAGTTAGCAGAAACACCATTGAAGATGATATATTTCACTCCCTATGCCCAAACTTTAGTACTCAATTACACAAAATGATATAATTAAGCACAACCTCCTAAATTTAACTCACAAATGAGATAAAAGGAGTAGAGAAAAATAGCTAACAAAGCTTATTTTCCTTCTAAACTCCTTAGGCCAACTAATTTTGTCTTACAAAAGACTTTCTAAAAAGAAAATTAAAAGATGGAAGATGAGAGAATGGGAGGATGCTTCGATGCTTCGATGAATGAATGGATGAATTGCTCCAACCCATTACCCCTTTTCATAGTGAAAATCTAACCCCTTTTGGTGCCCAAATATTAATGAATAATTATTTCAATTAATTCTTGTTGTTACATTGTATGAAAAAGCGATAATCTCAAGCTAAAAATTAATCAAGATTAATTAGCTTTGACTAGGTTAGCAATTGGCTCATGTGGAACATTAAACACTTGAAAAAAAAAAATTGGAGCTACTAGGAGAGCTGAATTGGGCCGTCGAGCCGCAAGCCCACACAGAGTGGAGGAAGTGGAGTCTGGGTAGGCTTAAGAGAATGGTGGGCCTCTAGAGAGAGTGAGGGCAGGAGAGAAAGGCTAGGCTTGGAGTGGGAGGTACGTCGTTGGGTGCTAGGCAAGGAAGCAGGCCAAGTTGGAGGGGAGAAAAGAGACGGATGGAGGCTGCTGGGATGCGCTAGGCCGAGTGGAAGCTAAAGAAGACAGGCCCAGACGGAACAAGGGAAAGGGAGAGAGTTGGGGGCGTAAGCATGCGAGTTGGGCCACTGACCGGGAAGCTAGTCTAGGTGGCTTCAATCTGGGCCACCCGAATTGGCCCACATGGGGGGGCAGGAAGCAGAAGAGCTAGGGCCTTGCTTAGCAAGCCGCGTGTGCAAGCCCATTTCGGCTGGTCTGGCTTTAAATTTTTTTTTTTTTTGGGGGCTGTTTTGGTAGGCTGGGCTCTTGAGCATTGGATTGCAGTTGTGATATCCTAATCAAATTGTTCAAATTACTTGGCTCCATTCCCGAATTCAGCACTTCTTTTTCACCTGAAAATCACATAAAATATGCATTTTTTATGTATAAAAATATATTTTAAAGACTTAAAAGTAGGTAAAATGAAGGATAAAATTACATATACAATATGAATTATCAATCCCCCATCCCCCCTACACCAAAACCTTGCTTGTCCTCGAGCAGAAAATAACAATAATGCATATATTTATTCAGCTTATCAAGTAGAACACAATTAGGGAAGAAGATCAAATGATCCAAGTATGAATGTCCACTCAAAATCATATGGATAAAATCACTACCAACCCACAACCCATTATCAAACATTTCCAACATCAACAAAGTTAATAAGCCAAGACTTAAGCAAATTAAGCACATAATGAAACCATGTAGCAAACCATAAGTACAAAATTTCACCCGATAAAAATCACAAGAGCCTCTTTAAAATCAAGCCCCAAATGCCAAATTAATTTATTAGTCTTTTTCTTTTGTTTTTTGTTTGTGATTTTTTGATTTTTTTTTTTTTTCAAATGTTACTTGATTCCATGTGCTTTCTTGAGTGGATAAATATATGAATAAAGATAACACTTATAGATGTACTTCGCACATACTCAAGCAATTAAAAATATGAATAAAGATAGAAGCTGAACATCGGTACCGGAATCAAAACATGATTAATTCAATGTATTTTATTTATTCATTGAAAGTCAATAGGGAACTCAATATGTATTGCATACTAATGATTACAATGAAATTGGGGTTACATCTCAAACTCAAAATTGGTTACATAGTGACATCAGCACAGCAGAATTTTTGGCCTTCAGCTAGTCAAAGATAGGAATAATCTCCTATGGGCGTGGGCTACATGAATCTAATCCACATAATAAGAGTAGAACATGCATAATCAAAACACTCAACCTCTTCCCAAAATCAAATCCACCCTAAGATTCTCAAGTTTAATTTTCCTCCAAAATTTTTAATTTTGCCTTCCCCCCACACCTAATCCTCATATTATTCTCAATGTAGAAAACAACAATAAAGAGAGAAATGGAGAAAAAGAGTAGCGCAACCTAATAACATGAGGAAATCATTTCAATATAAGCCTAGCAATCTAACTCCCAAAGCACCTTCACAACAATCACCAACCACAAAAGTTAAAAACGAAGTGAAGAATCACACTCAATAAGACAAGCACACCAAAAAAAAAAAAAAAGGAAACAAAAAACAAAAGACTCAAAGTTTCCTAAAAAGATTGGGTTGCCTCCCAATAAGTGTTAAATTTTATGTCTTTAGCCAGGCAAGGTCTCATCCACTAATCATAGCAGATAGGACCTACTAGATTAATGGATTCAATCAAACCGGACTCAACATCATGAGTCACAATAGGTTCCAAACATTGACCATTGACCATAAGAATGCAACTATCTTGTGGATCCAAAATTTGGACTGCCTTGGGGGAAACACTTGTTAGACAACAAAAGGACTATCTCATCACGATCTCAACTTGCTAGGAAATAACTTTAGCTTAGAATTAAAAAGCAAAACCTTCTAATTAGGTTCAAAAGATTTATGAGAAATCATTTTATCATGCAAAGCTTCAGTTTTGGCTTTATAAATCTTAGCAGTCTCATAGGTTTCGTTACGCAATTCACACAACTCATTTAATTGAAGCCTACAATTAGAATTCGCTTGTTTCATATCAAAATTAAAGGATTTAATAACCTAAAAAGAACGATGTTCTAACTCAACTGGCAAATGACAAACTTTACCAAAAAGAAGCCGATAAGGAGACATCCCTGTGGAAATCTTATAAGCAGTACAATAGACCAAATAGAGCATCATGTAATCTTAAAGACCAATATTTCCTATCGGATCGAACCGATTTCTCAAGTATAGACTTGATCTCATGATTAGACACCTCAACTTGACCACTGGTCTGAGGGTGATACGAGTCACAGAACAATTTCTAAGTAAAGTCTCAAAAGACTGGTGACAAAAGTATGTACTCTTTCAAAAACTTGACGACAACCTTGTGGTCATTGGTCCCGGTAGCCTGACCTTCCGCTCACTTTAAAACATAATCAACAGCAACCAATATGTAAATAAAGCCAAAAGATGGGGGAAAGTGACCCATTAAATTAATGCTCCACACATCAAATATGTCAACAATCGGAATAGGGGAAAGGGGGAATCATATCATGACACAATAGGGCACCCTTACGATGACAACACTTACAAGTAAGACAGAATCTGTGAGCATCACGAAACAGAGTGGGCCAAAAGAACCCACTTTGTAGTACTTTAGCAGTTGTCCTATGACCTCCAAAGTGACCACCATAAGCATAGGAGTGATAAAAGTTCAGAATACTATGAATTTCACTCTTGAGGACATATCTATTGTACTTCTTAAGTAAAACAATCTCAAATCCCCATGGAAAGCAGGTTCCCAAGGGAATATTGCTCAGAATAGCCGGTAAACCTTCTTAAATCATTTTATCAATGGCATCAACAAATAAGCATTCAAATTCATCTTCAAAACACAGGTTGAGAAGAAGCTTTAAAAATGCTAAGCCTAACCCTCATGTTCATGACAGAGACATTCATCATTCTCGACCTATAGTTAATGGTAGCATTAGCTGTGGCTGGATGGGATGTCCTAAAATAAGAGGAATCTGCTTAGACGCATGACTAGGGTCCATGTGCAACACAACAAAGTCAACACGAAAGAAGTTTTTATCAATTAGAACCTAGACATCATCTATCCATCGCCTACGAGTCTTAACTGACCTATCAACAAGCTAAAGGGTTATGATTAGAAGATTTTAGTTCACCCAATTCCAACTCTAGGTAAACATAATATGGTGCCAAATTAACACTAGAACCCAAATCCATAGTGCCCTTTTAATTTTGTGATTGCCAATATAACATGAAATGGTAGGGACACCAGAATCTTCGAAATTAGGTGGAGTGTCACATTTCAAAATCGAGCTCACTTATTCACTTAGAAGAATCCTTTTAGACATGTCATCTTTAGATTTTCTTTTAAAGATGTGCATGTCTTGAAGGAACTTAGCATAAGTTGGGGATTTGTCAAATCCCTTCCAAGAGGGGAAGATTGACCTTAACTTGCTTAAAGGTCTCCAAGATGTCATCTCCTTGCTTATTTTTCTTAGAAGGGAATTAATGTATCTCCTCACCGACTAACTCACATTCAAGATGGGAATGCAAGCAAGCCAAGAAGGAAACTAAAATAGAAGGTAGGATTCAAAGGAACTCGCTTAGAGAGATCTAGGATAGATAGTTTCTAAACTGATTTATGGATACAAAAACACCACCATGAATAAATTTAGGGCCCTTAATCCTTCTTACATGCAGAAACACCACCTAAGGAGTAATTAAGACTCATTGTACATGACTTTACTCGGCCTAAGTAAAGATAAGCTAGTTTGAGTGTTGAAGAGAAACCTAGGTTTAGGAGCAAAGCTCAACTGAAATCTAATTTATTCAAAATGTCTATCTAAGATACAAGCTAGCAAGCCCTTAAATAGGCTCCTTCCTAGCCGTCTAGTTGCTTAGGGTTTCCTTAGTCATTAGGAAACCTCTAATCTAGTTTAAACAAAAGAAAATGCAAACCCGGATTAGCTTAGTCTAATTACATCACTTGTGTCTAGCTAATTACATGCTTGATTATGGTAAACTCAAGCTTGAACATGTCATTAAGAACCTAAGCTATCCACTTGCACAAGTGGGAGAGAGAAAATGGCTACTGAAGTGACTTGATTGCGGCTATGCAATCAGATGCAAGTGTGATCTTTATCTCTCTTCACATTGGTCCTTAGCCAACCAAACTTGCAAACTACTCAATGATGGGCCTGCTGATAGACTAGGAAAGTAAGTGGGCAAGTAGGCAGGTCACAAAGTTGCTCCTTTGAAGAGATCTCAGCCGTTGATAAAAAACAGTCAAACTGGCCGTTTGGCGCCCAAAGTTGAGCTGCTTGGTTGCTTGGCTTCTACCTTATTTAGATTTGATTTCAATGCATGAGTGACTTCATTAGGATGTTAATAATCATCCCAAGTAAAGAAATTAGGTCTAAATTAGGTTTAAGGGAGTGAACCAGCTAGAAACTCAAACCACGTTAGAATGGAGCTCATCTGGAACGGTTGACTTGTAGGGTAAAATCTTCATGAAGCAACTGATTTAAATTGGTTTTCTCTTCATGGCTTGTTATTTGAGGATGTTAGGTAACATCCTATGCAAAAATATCAATCCTATACCTCTTGGAAGGTTAGGAAATCAGATGAACAAAATCAAGTCTTTAAGAAGGCCATACCCGGGTGGTGTGTAACTTGGCAGGAGCAATGCTTGGACTAAGGCTTGAGTCTTGGTACTTGAACTTGCATTCCCTAGATTATTTTGAGAGGTTAAATCTTGTACAAGTGCTTGATCTTCATCAGGATTGGTGCATCCAAAGCTTGAGGATAAGGAACTCTTGGCTTATATGTCACAATGGGGCCCGACGTAATAGGGGAAGGGGATGGGTCATTTTCCTTTCTAGTCTTGAGGTCATTCTCAATGGTCTAAAGTTATTTCTCTTTATCATGTTTCTTCTCACTCACCTCGTCATCCACTTCTTTATCACTCCTAAAAACCATTACAACTTTCAATTGTTCAAATTATTGGCCTTTAAGGTTCTGTATAGGATGACTTAGAAGTTTTTCTTTTTCTCTTTTACCTACAGCTATGGCTAGTTGCCTAAGTTGAGTTTCTAACTTAGCTATAGATTGTGAGTGAGAATCAATAATATGTATTTTAGACTTAATTCCTTGGACCTTAGAATCAACATTTTGCATAACAAAAGTCAAGGTACCAAGGGCAGAAATTACCTTGTCTACATCATAGATCCCAGATGGAGCTTGATGGGAAGGAGGAGGAGCATATCTCTGGTTTCCAAAATTGGAGGGGTAGGTCTGATAGGCTGGGCTTGAGGATTCTCAAAATTTTGAAACCTCCTTGAAAAATTAGGATGATTCCTCCAACCATGATTATAGGTATTAGAATAAGGATTGTTGAATGGAGAAAATCCTTGGGCAACATTCACTTGTTCAGTCACATGGTCAAACTTACCAATAGAAGGACAGTAAATAAAAGTGCATGGGACTCGTGCAAATTGAGGACACATCTTGCATAGAAGGGGTGTTGGATACTTTGGCCATGCACAATAATTGATCAAATTTCTTAGTTAAAGCATCAACTTTATTAAGAAAGTCAATTAAATGTGAAACCTCATAAATTCCCCCTTTACTTCCTAATCTCAAATGGCCACTTAATCTCAAATGGCCCCGTCATAGTGGGCATACGAGTTCTTATAGGTGAGTCATAAGTGGCGGAAGTAAAATACCCCTTAAATTGCTTAGGTGGTGGGGTTTGTTCTTTAGCTATCTTTTTCTTAAATTCACATTTCTTAGCTCTTATCTTGTTAAGAAAATGTTCAATTTTAGGATTATATTGTTCATGTTCTAAGAATAAAGAATGTCTACCATGCATATACCGATAAACAGCCAAGAGAATAGTATGAGATCACCACCACACACCAAATGAAATAAGAGAAAAAGAAAAAGAAAATGAAAATAATAAAAGAAAAGAAAGATCCAAGGGAAGAGGGAAAAAACGAAAAATAAAATAAAAAATGAATGAAATAAAAGGAAGGGGGATTGTTAGATTAGATAAAATAAACAAAATAATAGAAATAAAATAGTTTGATTAAATTACATTACAAGGGAATGGGAGGAACAAAAATAAAATGGTTAGATTAGGGGGGAAAAGGGAATGAAATAAAAAGAGAATGAATAAAGTAAAAGGGATGGGGTTGAGAATAAAGAAAAGAAATAAAATTGTTACCTTAGCCGGGAATAGGAGAAACAGAATAAAAGCAATAGGAAATTCAAAAATACTGTTCGTTCCCCAGAACGGCGTCAAAAATTTGACATGGATTTTATGTTTAGTTTCAAAAACCCTTTTTACTTGTAAATGCACAAGGTTAGTTATGAACTAGTGAGTATAGGGGTGTCGATCCCACGAGAAATAATAGTGATTTTAAATGTCAACTTTTCCAATTATAAAGAATATGTCAATTGAGGAGTTCAATTATCAATACGAAAATGTGTCATGTAAAGAGAAATCATATTAGAAAATGATTCACCATTAATGCAAATATTGAATTATTAATTCAAGTGGAGGTTCAATTTGTCTTTTGTTCAGTCTAAGCAGTCTAAGCTACAAGCATTAGGTTGTAAATTATAAAAATGAATTATAAATATTAAACGATATTTTTTTATCTAGTAGTTTAGCATGAGTCATTCTTTTAGAAATAGCTCATATAATTTCTAGCATAAATTATTCAATTTTAACAATTATAATTTTAAGTGCAGTTGCAAAACATCATATTAGCCTACAACATCTAATATTCATTTGAGATAGCAAATTAAACTATTGTGATCAACATGTATAAACAATAGTATTAAGATGCACGGATAGGTTTGGTTTGAATATAACCTCAACATTATGCAATATAGGAGATAAAAATAACCCTAAAAGGAATTAGTAATAATATTATCACCAAGGATTCATCTTAATCCTAGATATGAACAATTTAGCCTGTCATAGTTAGTGGAAACGTCATTAAAGTTGGTATATTTTACTCCCTTTGCCCAAACTTTAGTACTTAATTACACAAAATAATATAATTAAGCACAACCTCCTAAATTTAACTCACAAATGAGATGAAAGGAGAAGAGAAAAATAGATAACAAAGCTTATTTTCCTTCTAAATTCCTTAAGCCAAATGATTTTGTCTTATAAAAGACTCTTATAAAGAAAATTAAAAGATAGAAGATGAGAGAATGGGCGAATGCCTGGATGAATGAATAGATGTATTGCTCCAACCCATGAGCCCTTTTGATAGTGGAAATCCAACCCCTTTTGGTGTCCAAAAATTAATGAAAATTTAATTTCAATTAATTCTTGGCTGTTACATTGCATGAAAAAGGGCTAGTCTTAAGCTTAAAATTATACAAGATTAATTAGCTTTGACTAGGCTAACAATTGGCTCATGTAGAAAATTGAACACCTAAAAAAAATAATAGAGCTATTAAGAGAGCTGAATTGGGCTGCCGAGCAGCGCGCCCACACGGAGTGGAGGAAGAGGAGGTAGGGCCGGCTCAAAGGGAATGTTGGGCCTCTAGAGAGAGTGAGAGAAGAAGAAGAGAAAGGCTGGGCTTGGAGTGGGATGCAAGCCGTTGGGTGCTAGGCCGGAAGCAGGCCAAGTTGGACGGGAGAGAAGAGATGGATGGAGGTTGTTGGGACGGGCCAAGCCTAGTAGAAGCTGAAGAAGATAGGCCAAAATGGAACAAGGTAAACGGAGAGAGTTGGAGGCATAGGCATGGAAGTTGGGCCACTGACCAGGAAGCCAGTCTGGGAGGCTTCGATCTGGGCTACCCGAATTGGCCCAAACAGGGGGGGAGAGCAGGAAGTAAAAGAGTTGGGGCCTTCGTGTAGCGGGTCACGTGTGCAAGCCCATTGCGGCTGGTCTAGCTTTAAGTTTTTTTTTTAGCTATTTTGTTAGGCCGGGCTCGTGACCATTGGACTGCAGTTGTGATATCCTAATAAAATGTTCAAATTGCTCAGCTCCATTATCGAATTCAACGCTTCTTTTTCACCTGAAAATCACATAAAATATACATTATCTACTTACAAAAATATATTTCAAAGACTTAAAATTGGGTAAAATGAAGGCTAAAATTACATGTAAAAAATGAATTATCAACTCACCCACGCCAAAACTTTGCTAGTCCTTGAGTAAAGAATAACAATAATCCATATATTTATTCAGCTCATCAAGTAAAACACGATTAGGGAAGAAGATCAAATGATCCAACTATGAAAGTCCACTCACAATCATATGAATAAAATCACTACCAGCCCACAACCCATTATGAATCATTTCTAACATCAACAATGACAATAAGCCAATACTTGAGCAAATTAAGCACATAATGAAACCAAGTAGTAAACCTTAAGCACAAAATTTCACCCCACAAAAATCACAAGAGCATCTTTAGAATCAAGTCCCCAATGCCAAATCAATTTATTAGTCCTTTTTTTTGTTTTTTTGGGTGATTTTTTTAGATTGTTTTTTCAAAAGTTACTTGATTCCATGTGCTTTCTTGATGGATTAAGAAATGAATGAAGATAACACTCAGAGATGCACTTAGTACATACTCAAGCAATTAAAGATATGAATAGAGATAGAATTTGAACATTGGTACTGGAACTAAAACTTGATTAATACAATTTATTTTATTTATTTATTGAAAGTCAAAGGGGAACTCAATATTTATTATATGCTCATGATGACATTGAAAATAGGGTTATATCTCAAACTCAAAATCGATTACATAGTGACATTAGCACATCAAAATGTAAAATGTTTGGCCTTTAACTAGTCAGAACTAGGAATTATCTCCTATGGGCATGGACCACATGAATCAAATCCACATAATAAGAGTAGAACATGCATAATCAGAACACTCAAGCTCTTCCCAAAATCAAATCCAACCCAAGATTCTCAAGTTTAATTTTCCTCAAAAATTTTTCAGTTTGCCTTCTCCCACAGCTAATCCTCACATTGTCCTCAATGAAGAAAGTAATAATAAAGAGAGAAATGGAGAAAAAGAGCAATACAACCTGACCGCACGAGGAAATCATTTTCATATAAGCCTAATAATCAAACTCCCAAAGTACCTTCACAACCATCACCAACCACAAGTGCCAAAAACCAAGTGAAGAATCACACTAAAAAAAAAAAAAAAAACAAGCACACCAAAAAAAAAAAGGAAAAAAAACAACAAAAGACTCAAACTTTCCTGAAAGGATTGGGTTGCCACCCAACAAGCTCTAAGTTCTAGACCTTCAGCTAGACAACGTCTCATCCACTAATCATAGTTGATAGGATCTACTAGATTGATGGATTTCATCAAATCAGGCTCAACATCATGGGTCACAATGGGTTTCAAACGTTGGCCATTAACCACAAGAACTCGACCATCTTGTGAATCCAAAAATTTGGACCACTCCAGAGGGAAACTATAATACACCTAAAATTTTGATTTCTTGACTAACTTACTAGACTATCAAAAAAAAAAAGTAATAAAATTAACAAGCACCTTGGAGCTGATTTTATATGAATGGATTTTCAAGAAGGAGAAAAGGGGTGTTTTTCTTGATTTAATTTTTATGAGTTAGTCCAAATGATTTTTACTAGTCGATCTAAATGTGCTTGTTTAATTTAGGCCACAAATTTTAGTTAGTCTCATAAGCCCTTATAATGAAAGGAATTTTGATCACAAAACTACTACTACTACCACCACCACTACCACCACCACCACCACCACCACCACCACCACCACTACTGCTACTACTACTGCTACCACTACAACTGCTACTGCTACTGCTGCTACTGCTACAGCTACAGCTACTGCTGCTACTGCTACTGCTACTACTGCTGCTGCTATTGCTACTACTACTGCTGCTACTACTACTGCTACTACTACTGCTACTGCTACTACTGCTGCTACTGCTACTACTGCTATTGCTGTTACTGCTGCTATTGCTACTGCTACTGCTGCTACTACTGCTACTGCTACTACTACTACTGCTGCTACTACTGCTACTGCTACTACTACTACTGCTGCTGCTGCTGTTGCTACTACTACTACTACTATTATTATTTCTTTTCCGTTCTCTTTTTGTAACATACCCATCATCAGTCAAGGGCTAACATTTTACTTCCCCCCTCCTGGACTACTCACGTAAGCCCAAGCATGCTTACTTATTGGCGCTGCTTGGTCAGGTAAAAAGGAAGCTATAACAATACCATTTTAACCAAGTGCTTAACCTTTTAGAGGTTGTTAATGTTTCCCTTTCTTATTGAACACAAAAACTCTACCAAATGCAATCCTTGTTCTAGTCCACCTCTCACTTTATCCCTAAATTCAAGTATGAGATAAAGTTTATAGAGTCTCAACCTGTAAGAACTTGTCTAGAGGACACTATAAATACCCTCCCATCCTCTTTATCTTAGCATCACACACATCTTAGCACCTTACTTCCTTGCTCTTCGGGTCCTCGAGCTTATATCGAGCTAGCGTTAAAAGTCTGGGTTGATCATAGTTGACGAAGGCTCAGTTCTGTTGGTTGATATTTCGACTGTAGCTCAGTGTTTGACTGGTAAGACTCCATAGTAGATGCCATGTTTTTGTTGGGTTGCCTGGCTATAAACCCTGTTTGCCATCTGATAAAATGCTCATCATCATACTATATTCCCTTGGCCATGTCTTCATCTAAAATTACAGTTATGATGTTGATTAAAACCTTGTTTGCCTCCATCGTCAACCATGTCTAGCATGGTCCATGTTATCTGATGCAAAGCGCACTAATTCATTATTTTACTCCCAAAGCTAAAAATTAGGGGAGTTGATGGAAATCCCTCCATGCCCCTTAATTTAGAACATCAAATCAATAAAGGTAATCTTATTTTGCTGGTCAAAGGATGAATAAATCATCCTTATTTTGTTTAATTAATAAAACAGCAGGTCACGGGTTGTTTCCAGCAGCAAACCCGTCTCTTGTGTGCTTAATTGCTTAGGTCTACTTGAGGTTTAAGTCTAATATTTTGCATTGGGTTTGAAGTTCAAGAAGTCAGATTTGCAGTAAAATAAGTTACATCTCATTTGGACTTCAACCAGCCATTAAATCCAAGCTATACAAACTGCCTAGTCCAACCAGAATGTACCCGGTTTTGGGTACATGATTTCTTAAGCTTAATTGGATTTTTACATATTTTGGATCCTTACAATGTTAGCTACCTGGTCCAAGTGGTAGAATCAAGTTAAGTCAAGTGGAAGATGAAGGGCCAGGTCAATCTTTCAAACCATGCAGGCTAAAACCTGGTTCAGACTAGTCCAGGAATTTTGATCTTTTCATCATGTAAATGAGCTCCAAATTAAGTAATTCCACCTGGCACTATTAGAAGACTTCTCAATCTTTCCAACCATATATGGCAAGCTGAGTTATGCCCACGTTTCCCGGGGAAACGTGGCCTCCAATCAGACCCTGCATTCTGCCAGCACAAACCCAGTTTGCAGCAGCAGATAATTTTTCCTTCTCAAGTGGGTTTCCTTTGGCATGGTTGCTTGCATGCTAGCTTCCCACACGTCCCAAGGTCTCTAAAACATCAATAATAAGCTACAAAAGAGATTGGCCTTGAAAAGAACAACCAATGGGAAATAAAGGCAGCAAAGATGTTCCTTGAAGCTCATTGGCTAGCCGAAAAGTGCTTCTACTTTACGGCTGCCCCCTTTCCATTTGCTAGATGATCTGGTTGTATTAGGACTAAATAAGCATGGTTATGTGGTAAACATCATTTATTAACTTTGTTTAATATTTTGGATGTAATTTGATTAAGTTAGAATAAGGTTGGCACACAGTTAGCACTAACCGTGTGGATTAGCTTAAGTTAATACCTTTCCTCTCTAGGAAGGTAAGGTCTAGGTGTGTGCTTGCTTAGATGGGTTCTTGCTAGGCTTGTACTTAAGGGCAGCACACGACCACTTTGTAAGAAATATATCAGACTTTGAATCAAAAACCAGTTGAGAGCATTTGTACTTTCGTGCTTTTGCACATTCAAATACTAAACTTGCTTATCCTTAACTAGGCCGGTTAGGGTGGTGTTCAAGTATAGTCTTAAACTTATTTAAGTGGTGTTTCTGTATCTTAATCAAGTTTAGGGGCCCTAAACTTTCGTTTGGTGGTGTTTCTGTATACAAACAATGGTTTAGAACTATGCATCTACCTTATTTATCCTCACGAGTTTGAAGATTACTTTGTTAGTTTTCATATTGCAAGGCCGTGTGTTCTTGCTGTCTAGCTTGTTTTCATTTAATCTGTTGAAGATACTTCAAGTTCCTTTTTCTTTTCCTATTTAGAATCCCTTGATTCGAAATCCCATCCCTATCTCACGTTGTTGCTGCATCACAATCAGCCTCTAACGTCCCACTTTCCTTGATTTTCCCTTGATTGCATTCTCTCTTGGTTTTAAGCTTTCACTCTTAATTCGAGTTTGAGCATTAACCCTCGGGAGGTACATCATATTTGGTATCAGAGTAAGTTCAGATCCTTACCTGAACCCCACGCTCCCAAATTAAATTCAAACACAAACAGCCTACTTACGTTTCAAATCAACCGATAAAGAACCCTAGACCTCGTCCTTCATGCCATCTTCAATGAGCTTGGAGAAAGAACTAGCTTTTATTGATATTGGATATGCTTGCTTTATAATTCCAAAATTTCATTTCGAAAAGGAAGAGTTCACAGGTGGGTTATCTAAGGTGGAACGAGTTTTTGCTTGTTGTATCCTTAATGACCAATAGAAGTTCAAAGTGGTTATTTCAAGATTGAGAGGTTGTGCACTTCAGTGGTGGAATAATTACAAGTTTGAGCAAAAAAATAAAACAAAAGAGAAGGTGAGATCTTGGAAGAAATTGAGTAGTAAGATGAAGGGTTCCTTTTGCCCAGCCACTTACACGCCTATGAAAGAAAGTATCTCCATTAAGCCCACAGGTTCATTCCCTTTCACCCCACAAAAAAGACCAACCCCACAAATGATCTTTCCCCCACAACTTAGGAGGTGTCTCAAGTGCCAAGGGCTTGAACACTTAGCCACGGATTGCCCAAACTGCAAGGTCATTACCTTGGAAGAAAGGAAAGTCGTGAGAGAGGAGGAAAAGAAGATGCAATTGGTGGAAGAACCGACGGAGGAATTAGAGGAGATTGAAGAAAAGGCTAATGAGGGAGAGATACTAGTTTTGAAAAGGGATTTGAGTAGTCAAAAGGGAGTTGAAGATGGACTCCTAAACACCTTCACCATTTCTGAACAAGGTAAAGGGTTTACCTTGATTTTGATTCCCATTAACCACCACAAAACCCATCACCACCACGCCAATGTTCCTTTTATTTATAATAAATCTTTATTACAAGCTTCTTATCAAAGGTGGGTAGTATTGATTAAGCCTTTTGATCGAGGCAGATGGTAGCCAAGTACGAAAGGTGATTACGTAAACTGATTTAAGGACAAATCTTTTCAAACAAGGGGAGGATGATGGAGATCCCCCATGCCCCTTAATTTGGAACATAAAATCAGTAAAGGTAATCTCATTTTTCTGGTCAAAGGATGAATAAATCATCCTTATTTTGTTTAATTAATAAAACAGCAGGTCACGGGTTGTTTCCAGCAGCAAACCCGTCTTTTGTGTGCTTAATTGCTCAGGCCTACTTGAGGTTTAAGTCTAATATTTTGCATTGGGTTTGACGTTCAAGAAGTCAGCTTTGTAGTAAAACAAGTTTCATCTCATTTGGACTTCATTTACCCATTTAAACCAGCCATTAAATCCAAGCTATACAAATTGCCCAGTCCAACCAGAATGTACCCGGCTTTGGGTATATGATTTCTTAAGCTTAATTATGGTTTAAGCCTTGGAGTTTTACATATTTTGGGTCCACACGATGTTAGCTACTTGGTCCAAGTGGTAGAATCAAGTTAAGTCAAGTGAAAGATGAAGAACCAGGTCAATCTTTCAAACCATGTAGGCTGAAACCTAGTTCAAACCAGTCCGGGAATTTTGATCTTTTCATTAGCTAAATGAGCTCCAAATTCAGTAATTCCACCTAGCGCTGTTAGAAGACTTCTCAAGCTTTCCAACCATATGTGGTAAGCTGAGTTATGCCCACGTTTCCCGGGGAAATGTGGCCTCCAATCAGACCCTGCATTCTGCCAGCACAAACCCGATTTGCAGCAGCAGCTAGTTTTTCCTTCTCAAGTGGGTTTCCTTTGGCTTGGGTGCTTGCATGCTAGCTTCCCACACGTCCCAAGGTCTCTAGAACATCAATAATAAGCTGCAAAAGAGATTGGCCTTGAAAAGAACAACCAATGGGAAATAAAGGCAGCAAAGATGTTCCTTGAAGCTCATTGGCTAGCCAAAAAGTGCTTCTACTTTATGGCTGCCCCCTTTCCATTTACTAGATGATCTGGTTGTATTAGGAATAAACACGCATGGTTATGTGGTAAACATCATTTATTAACTTTGTTTAATGTTTTGGATGTAATTTAATTTAAGTTAGAATAAGGTTAGCACACGGTTAGCACTAACCATGTGGATTAGCTTAAGTTAATACCTTCCCTCTCTAGGAAGGTAAGGTCTAGGTGTGTGCTTGCTTAGATGGGTGCTTGCTAGGCTTGTACTTAAGGGTAGCACACGGCCACTTTGTAAGAAATATATTAGACTTTGAATCAAAAACCAGTTGAGAGCATTTGTGCTTTCGTGCTTTTGCACATTCAAATACTAAACTTGCTTATCCTTAACTAGGCCGGTTAGGGTGGTGTTCAAGTGTAGTCTTAAACTTGTCTAAGTGGTGTTTCTGTATCTTAATCAAGTTTAGGGGCCCTAAACTTTCATTTGGTGGTGTTTCTATATCCAAACAATGGTTTGGAGCTATCCACCTACCTTGTTTATCCTCACGGGTTTGAAGATTACTTTGCTAGTTTTCATATTGCAAGGTCGTGTGTTCTTGCTGTCTAGCTTGTTTTCATTTAATACGTTGAAGATACTTCAAGTTCCTTTTTCTTTTCCTATTTAGAATCTCTTGATTCTAAATCCTATCCCTATCTCACGTTGTTGCTGCCTCATAACCAGCCTCTAACGTCCCACTTTCCTTGGTTTTCCCTTAATTGCATTCTCTCTTGGTTTTAAGCTTTCACTCTTAATTTGAGTTTGAGCATTAACCCTCAGGAGGTACATCAGGAGTGTTATGTGGCCTCTCAAAAGCTTGGTGGAACATGTGTGTGATTATTCCTAGATGTCACAAATGTGCTCAATGGGGGCAACAGTGCTTTAGACTCTCTCATAGATTATTTTACTGTTCACCACTTTAACGAATTGTTTACTAAACTCAATTCCTAGATTATCTTAAGATTCACGGTTTATAAGCTATTTTACGAATAGACTTCCAAGGTAGCTTACCCTTTTTGACAGATATATTATGGTATATTGAGGCATGATTTGAATCTTGGGGCACTTGACTAATATATCTTACAATGCAATAACCAGCATCCAGGGCACAAAATAATACATTGATTAAGGATACACTATTCACAATTCTACGTTCGAGTGAGTTATAGTATGATGTCTGTACCCTTCCAAAGCTTCCCTTTTGAAGTACTAAACAATGTTTAATTAAGTGGAATATTGCTTATGTGTTTTTAATAGTGTTTCATCATGACTAAAGGTGGACCCATTATTGCTATGCAGGATATTGAATAATGAATGGGCTTCCCGATCGGCCCAAATATGTGCAAATAACTAAATGATCATAGCGGAGATTTAGTCTCTTACTGTTATACTATATATTAACATACGACGTGAGTCCACTACTGCTCAGGTGCCATCGTAAGATAAATAAATGGGGTAGTCATTTTACATGTTTACGAAATAAAACAAATTAAAACGTGCACAAAATTTAATTATAGTATGGAGTTATATTGTGCTAGGTCCATTGGCTGACTTTTCATTGTTTTAACCTTTTTCAGGTCCTTCAGGAAAGGAATTGGGCTTAGAGTGAGATCACATCTAGCTACACTTAGGCCCACTGTTATAGTATCAACTTTCTTTTCGTTGACTCCTAGAAATAGCTCTATTAATGAAGCAGAGTAAGGCATCCAAGAGAGTTCTATAAATCCAAATCATGTCCAGGATACCAATCAAGACCAGGAAGGCCAAGGTTATCAAGTAACACTTAGCCAAATTCATTCCTTGTTATCTTGCTCCAACCCAGAATTGATCACAGTTTTGGATGGTATGATTTTGGGAGTTTCTAAGATTTCCTATGGGCAAGTCCTATTTGTTGGACTCCCTATGATGTCTAGTTTCATAAGGGAAACTCAATTTTGGCCTAAGTGATAGGGATTTTGCTACATTGATCCAAACAGTGAAGGTATGCGAGCAAATTCTAGTTTACCCGCATTGGAAGATTAGGTGGGATCACCACCTTAAACCTAATTTAGAATTAAAATTTTTATTTGGGATGATAGCCAACATCCTAAGGTGTAAAGCTATGAGGGGAAATCTAAATCATGAAGAGTTCTTCATGGAGTTTCAACTGTGTTTTGGCAACTATTGCAGTTTAAAGCAATCCAGACTCGGTTTAAGTTTTTGGTTGGTTCTCTCACCTAAACTTGATTTAGGTATGATTTTTCTTTTTGGGGTGCTTGTTGACATCCTAAGGAACCTAACTACGCACTAAATATGTTCTAAGTCAAGTATAGGTTAGGTAACAAGCTTGATCATTTCCAGTGCTAATTAGGGTTTATTAAGCCTAAACAAGCTATTTTGACTTCACTGAGCTTTTCCTTAATAGAGAGGGTTTGGTGACCTATTTTCTTACCTCCATGGTTTCTCTAATGTAAAAGAACATCGTCATTGGTGACCTTGTAGCTTTGGAAGTCCACTTGGCCAATAGGCTTGAGAAGTGACTTCCACTTACCCCCGGATTGGACAGCCAAAAAACAACCACCTGTAGCCCACTATTTCTCTCTCTACTATGTGCAAGTAGTATTTTTAAGGCTAATCAATCATGTTCTAGCTGTAGGTTAGCTCTAAATAGATTATATTAGTTAAACTCATGCTTGTAATTAGCTTAAGCTAAAACTGTTTTATAAAATAGTTTAGTTAAGCCGGATTTGTTTAGCTACGGAACTAGCCTACTTGCTTACTAGCTAGGGACATGTGTATTAGCTTGCTTGCTTGTTCATTGTTGGTAGATTTGATCAATGAAAAACACGAGTTTCGTGTCTTAACACAAACGCTCTCAAAATCTCTCTTTTATCAATCCAATTAATTGTTGGATCAGAGTGGTTCCCTTTAATCCAAGTTTGGTGGTTGAGCCTTTATGATTTAGAGGGTGGGTTCCTGAATTAGCTTGGGTGGTAGCATAGATTTATCCCATTTATATCCCCCACTTTGGTTCAAATTCAATGCTAGATCAAAGCCAAGTCAGAATCCGATTGGAAACGGATCACATTGCTTGAGTTTATTCAAGGTTCACGCATCAAAGTGGTATCAGAGCTCAATCGGGTGAGTCTGCTTACTATTTTACTAGTTTTGCAATCTTTGCTTGTTTTGGAACCATATTTTCCATTGGTATAGAGAACTTGATTCAGCCGAAAAACAAATCTAGCTACAAAAGAACCTAAACTCCTAAAATAGCCTACAATCTATTTCTAGGCCATGTCCGAGAGGAAGGAAATTGATCCTTCTCAAACTAGGGCACCTAGGGGACTATGTCTTGAGGAAGCTCATGAGTTAGGGATAGGGAAAGCTATGCTCCAACTCCAGAGAGATGTCCAAACCCTCACCACTAGCTTGGCTGAAGTTCTTGCCAGGTTTAGACATGACACCTGGAGGAAGTAAGAGGATAGACTGTGGCTAGCCAAGGAATGATCCAACCTCAGATCATTCATCTTCATCTCAAGATGAACACTCGCCTAGGAGAATAAGAAGGCCACCAAGGACTAATGAAGATGACTTGAGGGATATGAGGTTTGGTCCCCTTAATTTTGAGGATACCTTAAACCCAGATGTGTACCTGGAGTGGATCCAAACTTTAGAGAGGTTCTTTGATGTTGAAGGCTATTTTAATGAGAAATCCTTTAAGGTATCCATTCTCAAACTCAAAAATATGCATCCCTTTGGTATGAAAAAAATCAAAAGATAAAGAGCCAAAGAAGGAAAGTCACAGATCAATGCTTGGTCCAAGTTAAAGAAATTGATGCACAAGAGATTTTTGCCTGAGGGCTACAGGAGGGATCCCTATCTCAGAGTGCCCTCCTTAAAGTAAGGCTAAATGAGTGTGGAGGAATAAATTAGAAAGTTTGAGCAACTCAAGATTAGGAGTGGATTGAAGGAGAACCAGAACAGGCTGTTGTTCGGTTCCTAAGGGGCTAGACCAAAATATAGCAGAGAAGGTTGATTTCTAGCCTTATTGGGGTTTTGAGGATGTTTGTAAACTGGCTATTAATGTTTAGAAGTATGCTAAAAATAAGAAACCATGCACAAGCTCTTATTCTCGTCCTAACCCCCTACCTAAGCCCGTTCTACTCCTAAACCCGAAACTCAGCCAAAAGGAGATTCCAGCAGGGACAAAGGCAACGGTGTTATTAGAGAGTTCCCTAAGCAGCTTGATGGCAAGAGATGTTTCAAGTGTCAAGGGTTTGACCATTTCTAAGATGAATGCCCAAACAGGAGAGCCCTCACCATTAAAGAGATTGAAGAGATCAGCCAGATTATCATTGAGCCAAGTGAAGAAGAAACTGAACAAGAGGAGAGGCCACCAGTGTAACTACTGAAGTTGGGGAGTTTTTGGTCCTTAATAGAGTTTTACACACCATGGAGAGTCCAAAGGAAGAAAGCCAAAGAGAGCTCATCTTTCACTCACAGTGTACAATCCAGGGCAAAGTATGTAGTTTAATCATTGATGGGGGTAGTTATACCAATGCTGGTTCTTCTTATCTAGTTGACAAACTTCAGCTACCTACTGTCCCTCACCATTGACCCTATTCCTTACAATGGCTCAAGAAAGGAAATAAAGTTCATATAACTAAACAAGTTTTAATTGTATACAACATAGGTAACTTTAAAGATGATGTGCTTTGTGATATATTGCCTGTGGATGCTTGTCATTTATTACATGGGAGGCCATGATAGTTTGACAAAGGTTCTATTTATAATAGAACAGCTAAGACTTACACCTTTAAGGTCAAAGGCCATAATTACACGCTCACCTCTTTGCCCCTTAACCAAATCCAGAATGTTAAGCTTAGCTATAGAGCGAAACACAAGTGAGAATGTTTTATTTTTGAGTGAAACAAGGGTGGAGAGATCCATAACTAAGTTAAACCAATTTATGCCTTATTTGTGTTGGAAGAAGGTGAGGGAGAGACACCTTTACACTCCCTTACTCAGCCCCTTATACATGAGTTTATGGATGTCTTTCCTAGTGACCTACCCCCGGGATTACCTCCACTTAGAGGAATTGAACATCAAATTGACCTACTGCCCAGAGTTGCCCTACTAAGCAAGCCAGCTAATAGATGTAACCCTATTGAAACCAAGGAACTTCAGAGGCAAGTCTAAGAACTGATTGATAGGGGCTACATTATAGAAACCATAAGCCCTTGTTCTGTTTCAGCCTTACTTGTCCCAAAGAAAGATGGAACCATGAGAATGTGTGTAGATAGTTAAGCCATAAACAATATTACAATCAAGTATAAGTACCCTATTCCTGGCATTAATGATTTGTTGGATGAATTGCATGGCTCAAAGGTGTTTTCCGGGATCGATTTGAGGAGTGGATACCATCAGATTAGGATGACGGATGGTGATGAGTGGAGGACAGTCATTAGTACAAAGTAAGGCTTGTATAAATGGCTTGTTATGCCATTTAGTTTATCTAATGCTCCTAGTACTTTTATGAGATTGATGAATGAGGTCCTTAAACCCTTCATTGGTCACTTTGTGGTAGCATGCTTTGATGATATTTTGATTTATAGTCAGAATAAGACAGACCACAAGGAACACTCGAGATGAGTCTTTGAGGTTTTGAGAGGACAAAAGCTATATGCCAAGACAGAGAAGTGTGGGTTTTTCATTCGTCAACTCACTTTTCTTGGTTATATGGTTTCAACCAAAGGCATACAGGTTGATCAAAGCAAGATTGAAGCAATCTAAACCTTGCTTCAACCCAGATCAGTCACAAAGGTGAGAAGCTTTCATGGTTTACCTTCTTCTTATAGGAGGTTCATTAGAGATTTTAGCTTAATCATGGCCCCCATTAGTGAGTGTATGATGAAAGGTGTCTTTGAATGGTCCAAGGCTACCCAAAAAGCCTTTGAAGATATCAAGCAGAACCTATGCCAAGCACCTGTCTTGGCTCTCCCAAACTTTGAAGACCTATTTGAACTTGAGTCTGATACAAGTGAAGTTTGGATAGGAGGTGTCCTAATCCAATCTCAGAGACCCATTGCCTACGTCACTGAGAAGCTTAGTGGTTCTAGATGCAATTATAGCACATATGACAAGGAGTTGTGTGCTATTGTGAGGGCCTTGACTAATTGGGGTCATTACCTCAAAGCTAGACCTTTTGTCTTACATTCTGATTACTAAGCTCTCAAATACATCAATGGCCAACATAAGCTGAATCCAAGACATACGAAGTGGGTGGACTTTCTTTAGTCATTCAACTTTACTTGCAAACACAGGAGTGAGAAAGAGAATGTGGTTGCAGATGCCCTATCAAGAAGGTATACCCTACTTTCTATTTCGGAAGCAAAGGTACTTGGGTTTCATTCAATCTAAGAAATCTACAAAGAGGATCCAGATTTACAAATCTTGATTAAAGAAGTTCCAAAGGATAGTCCCTACACTGTCTAAGAAGGCTATTTATTCAGGTATGACAAGCTTTGCATCCCTAAATGCTCTTTAAGGGAGCTACTGGTCTGAGAAGCTCAAGGTGGTGCTCTAGCTGGTCATTTTGGCCTAAACAAAATGATTGATATTCTGAAGAGCATTTCTATTGGCCTAAGATGGGGGGTGTTCACAAGATCGTTTCAGCTTATTCCATCTGCTGCAAGGCCAAAAGTTAATTCCATCAAGGATTATACACCCCACTACCTATACCTTTGAGTCCTTGGGATGATGTAAGTATGGATTTTATTATGGCTCTTGCGAGGACACAAAGGGGAAAGGATGCAATCATGGTGGTTGTAGATAGATTTTCTAAGGTGGCTCACTTTATTTCTTACCACAAGACTGATGATGCCAACTATACTGACAAGATCAACTTCAAAGTAGGGCTCCATGGAGTGCCTAAATATATTGTGTCTAATCAAGACTCTAGGTTCCTATCCCATTTTTGGAAGAGTTTGTGAAAGCTCTTAGCCACTAAACTCTTGTTTAGTACAGCCTGTCATCCCCAAAATAATGGCCAAATAAAAGTAACAAACCGAACTGTCACTTCTTTGCTTGGAAGTTTACTAAGCAAGAGCTTGAAGGATTAGGATCTAAAGCTGCCCCATGCTGAGTTTGCCTATAATAGGGCTCCATCCTATGCTATTAAACACTCTCCCTTTGAGTGTGTGTACGGGGTGAACCCTCTTATACTTTTTAACTCGCTGCGTTTCCTAAGTGAGTCAAGGGTGAACGATCATGCTGAATTGAAAGAAAAAGAGACAAAGAAGCTGCATGAACAAGCAAGAAGTCACATTGAGAAGACCAATGCAGCTTACAAAGTAAGGGCAAATAAACACAGGAAGAAAGTGGAGTTCAATCCAAGAGATCTAGTCTGGTTACACCTCAGAAAAATAGAGGTTTTCATCTAGAGGAAAGAACAAGCTTATGATAAGAGGGGATGGATCACTCAAGATCATTGAGAACGTGGGAGATAATGCTTACAAGGTACAACTCCCAAGAGATATGGCTATTTTAGCCACTTTCAATATTGCTGACTTTATCCTTATATCAAGGACTGTTTTGAAGACCCTTCGGGTTTGAGGTCAAATCCTCTTGAAGAAGGAGAGGTTGATGTAGAGCAAGGCATCTAAGAGAGTTTCCTAAATCCAAGTCATGTCCAGGATACCAATCAAGACCAGGAAGGCCATGGTAATCAAGTAACGCTCAGCCAGATTCATTCCTTGTTCTACTGCGCCAATCTAGAATTGATCACAGTTTTGGATGGTACGAATCTAGGAGTTTCCAAGACTTCCTATGGGTAGGTCCTACTTTGATAGACTCTCTAACATGTCTAATTTCACTAGGGAAACTAAATTTTGGTCTAAGTCATAGGCATTTTGCTACATTGGTCCAAACAGTGAAGTTATGCTGCAAACATTCCAATCTACCCGTATTGGAAGATTAGGTGAGATCACCACGTTAAACCTGATTCAGGACCATACTTTTTGCTTGGGATTATATCCAACCTCCTAAGGTGTCAACCCAAGAGTGGAAATCCAAATCATGACAAGTTCTTCATGGAGTTTTAGTTGCGTTTTGTCAACTGTTGCAGTTTGAAGCCAATCAAGACCCAGTTGGAGTTTCTGGTTGGTTCTCTAACTTCAACCTGATCTAGTATTATTTTTTTAATTGGGTGCTTGTTGACATTCTAAGGAACCAAACTATGCATTAAAATTAGTTCTAAGTCAAGTATAGGTCGGGGAACCAACTTGATCATTGCTAATGCTAATTCAGGTTTGTCAAGCCTAAACAAACTGTTTTGACTTTGCCGAGCTTTTCCTTAATGGAAAGGGTTTGGTGACTATTTTCTTGCCTCAATGGTTGCTTGACCATCTAGGAACATCATCATTGGTGACTATGCATCTTTGATCCAAGTTCATTGCTGGATCGAAACCAAGTCAAAATCAGATTACAAGCGGATCACATCGCTTAAGTTTATTTAAGGCTCACGCATAAGTTAAGCTATTTAGTCTCGAATAAATTCATGTTTTCTTAGCCTCTTTCCATGACTTATTTATGATTTCTTAAATTTCTCTAACTGATCATGTTTTAGAGAGCTTCAGGTCACCTTCAGGAGACATGGCATAACGCCTCGGCTCATAGGCTTCTGCTAAAATAAGCTACAAATTAATAGACATAAGAAGTAATTCTTCGATTTGTTGGGGTATTATAGAAACACTTCGACAACAAAAGGACCATCCCATCAAGAACTCAACTTGCCAGGAAACAGCTTTAGCTTAGAGTTAAAATGCCAAACCTTTTGATTAGGTTCGAAAGATTTACGAGAAATCATTTTATTATGAAGAGCTTTAGTTTTGGCTTTATAAATCGTAGCATTCTCATAGGCTTCATTATGCAATTCATCCACCTCATTTAATTGAAGCCTACGGTTAGAACTTGCTTGTTTCATGCCAAAATTAAAGTATTTAATAGTCCAAAAAGCAGGGTCTCCTAACTCAACTAGTAAGTGACAAGCCTTACTGAAAAGAAGTCAGTAAGGAGACATCCTTATGGGAGTCTTATAAGTAGTATGATAGGTCCATAGAGCATCATGTAATCTCAAAGACTAGTCTTTCCTATCGGATCGAACCATTTTCTCAAGTATAGACTTGATCTCAAAATTAGACACCTCAACTTGACCACTAGTCTGAGGGTGATATGGGGTAGCTACTTTATGAGTGACATAATGCTTTCTAAGCAAATTCTTAAAAGACTAGCGACAAAAGTGACTATTTCTATCACTAATAAGAGCTCTAGGGGTCCCACATTAACAAAATATGTACTCTTTCACAAACTTGACCACAATTTTGTTTGGTCCTAGTAGCCTAGCTTCCACCCACTTTGACACATAATCAACAGCAACTAATATGTAAACAAAGCCAAATGTTGGGGGAAAGGGACCCATGAAATCAATGCCCCACATATCAAATATCTCAATGATCAGAATAGGAGAAAGGCACATCATATCACAATGGGACAGGGCACCCATTTGTTGGCAACACTCACAAGTAAGACAGAATCGGGGAGCATCATGAAACAAAGTAGGCAAAAAGAACCCCCTTTATATGACTTTAGCAATTGTCCTATGACCTTCAAAGTGACCACCACAACCACAAGAGTGACAAAAGATCAGAATGCTATGAATTTCACTGTCGGGGACACATCTACGCACTACTTGGTTAGGGCAATGTTTGAAAAGGTAAGGATCTTTCTAATAGTAATGTCTTACTTGTGAGAAGAACTTATCTTTTTCTTGTTTGGACCAGTGAGCAGTAATCTTCCCAATGGCAAGTTAGTTCACAATGTGAGCAAACCAAGGGAGAGGGGCATGTGATGTAGCAAACAATTACTCATCAGGAAAATGGTCAGAAAATCCAACTAAGTCATAAGTATACTCAATAAATATTCTAGACAAGTGGTCTGCATCTGAATTTTCAGAGCCTTCCCTATCCTTTATCTCAACATCAAACTCTTGTAGCAATAAAATCTATCTAAGCTTAGTGTCATCCATGGTCAATAAGTGTTTTAACGTAGCTTGATCAGTAAACATAATCACTTTTGAACACAAAGGATATGGATGGAATTTATCGAGTGTAAATACCACAGCTAGCAACTCTTTTTTAGTAGTTGAATAATTCTTTTAAGCATTAGTTAGAGTTTTATGTTCGGTTCTTAACCAGGCAAAGTTTGGACCCTCATTATTAGATTTTAGCTCACAAATAATCTTTAAATTAGTTAATTAATTGGATTTCGTGTTTTGTAGTGTTAAATAAGAGAGGAGCCTAATTGGAAGCCAAGCCCCAATCCTTTTGGAAGGAAAAATCCAGGGGTGTGCCGCAAGATCCAGAGGGTGTGCCACAGGGCCAACAAGGTGTGCCACAAGCAGAAATTGAAAAATCACAAACAGAGATTTGGCACAGGTGCCCCGTGCCAAGAGGCAGGACCATGCCAAACCCTGTAATTTTGTTTTATTTTAATTACTTGATGATGTAAGGGTAAAAGACAATTTTTGAGTTTTGCTAGGTCATCTTCATTTTTAGCGGCTTTTTTACTGTAGCTTTAGCCTTGTAGAACTTTCGCTCTCCTCTATTAATGAATAGCTAAAAAGTTGAAGCTTTAAATTAATTTCATGGTAGGTTTCTCGTTCTCTCTCTTTGTTATTGCTTAATCTTATTTTCTCTCTCCTAAATTTCTTCAAAGTCTTCACTTTAGTCGAGGACCAAAGACAAAAGCAAAATTATATGAAATATAATAAGATGTTTTTAGGGTGGCCACTTCGTTAATGCAAATGTTAGGCTTACATGTTAGAACAATTTAGGTTGTTGATGCAATAGATAATTAGCATAGGTGTTATGAATCATGAAGACTAATACGATTATATCAACATTACATGATATAAACAAAAGACATGTCAATTTTCAAAAGGTTATTAGGACATAGATGCAACAAGGACATTAGAATCAAAATCCAAAAACATTGAATGTAAAATTATTAATTTAATAAGATAATATAAGTAAAACGATTAGAAGTGATAATATGTTTTTTCTTAAATTTTTAATGGAAATATAATGAATTGAAATAATACTTAGTTTGAACAATGGAACTCACAAGCATGTGATATTATTAAAGCTTTAAAGTAAATAATCCTTAGTTAAAAAATACACACATAAAATATTAATCAAATTTTCAAAATATGACAAAAGTATTTAATATATTAACAGTTAACACAACCCACAAAATATAGATGTAAAATGTAACTCATATAAATGAAAGTGGAACTCAAAGAATCCTTCCCTGTGCTAACTGCTAAGATAGTTAACTCCGTTGAGCAACATTAACCTTCCCCAAACATGGGCTTGATGTGTTGGGGGTTGTGGGAAGATTTGGGTTTTGATCTTAATGCATTTGAAAGCTAAATATGTCTCTCAAAACTCGATCATCTCTTTAGTTGATTTTCCCCTTTTCTACATTTACTTATCCATAGTACTAGGATAGCTTGAGATAGTGCAAACTTGAAGTTTCATGGGTAAAGAGATCATACAAGACTTGATGATGATGGTAGTGCTTAATTGTAATCATGAATTGTTGTGAACTCGTTGGTAAACTTCTCTCCCTTAACTTTTTATTGTACTTTTTAGGATTAGGCATCGTCTAATCTAGAAATTATATTTTTTGGGGGGGATCTTTAAGGATTGTTGGTTGTGTTGATCGGCCAACTCGAGCTAAGGGCCATGTCGAGCCCGATCCCCCATTTTCTCTGTGCTATGTGTTTTTTAGATGGTAGTGATCATTAGCTACATTAGTGTATTTTTTATTGCTTTGGAAAGTCATTTTAGAAGAGTTTATTAGGTTTGCATGCTAGGTTTGTTTAATTAAGTTAAAAAATGAAATCACTCATACGGTTAAGTCGATCTTAGGGTAATCACCATTCATCCCAGATAACGACTCGTAACTCTTACTCACCATAGGAAGATACCACCAACAAAATGGCGTCGTTATCGAGGATGATGGCGTTCGATTTGCTTTTGATTTAGACTTAATTGTTGTACATATTTTTTGTGGTTTTGACCATTTTGAGGGAAAAAAACAAAAAAAATGAAAAAAAAAAAACCATAAAAAAGTGAGAATGCATGAGTGGTTGGACTCGATCGCCTAGTAATGGGAGATTGATTTGTGTTGAACGACCTCCCCACACTTCGACAATCCCGATCATAGCACTAGGTCCCGAAGAGATGGCGGAGGAACAAGCCCAAGGGCCTCCCCATCCTCCTCCTCCGGCTCCAACGAGCCTGAATCAAATCTTCTACCCACCGAGTTCATTTAATCCCTCTTGCTTTCAAATAGCATGGCTCGGTAGGGATGTCCAATTCTCCTTCAGTCCTCAATACACGACCATGCTTCCCAAAATTCAACGGGGATGGTGATACTTACCTACTGCTGAGTGAATTAGAGGAAGTACGCTCGACGATGTAATTAATGTGCCACAGGACATCGTTAGGTTACGCTTCATTCCTTTCGCCTTGAAAGATTCGGCAAAGAAATGGATGCATAGCCTCTTGGCAAACTCAATTTCCTTATGGGATGGGTTTGTAAGGGTTTTCTTGAGGAAATACTTCCGAAAGGGTAAAACGGTGTAACTAAGGAATGAGATTAACCACTTTGTCTAACTAGAGAAGGAGTCCTTCTAGAAGTGTTTTGAATAGTTTAAACACTTGCTTGCTCAATGTCCACACCATGGTTTAGAGAGGTAGCATTTATGCCAAACTATTTATGAGGGTATTGACCACTCCACTACGACCATGGTGGAGTCTATGCGTCAAGGAGGTTTTTGGAACAAGAGCGAGACAGAAGCTTGGGATTTCCTAGAGCAGTTAGCCGAAAAGACCTTACAATGGGAAACTACCAGGGATGAGAGCCTAGGTGCCAGGATTAATAGCTAGAAGAGAGGAGTTCATGCAGTGGCGGATACCACATACATTGATACTAGATTTGCCACCTTAGAAAACATGTTAAAGGGTTTTGTGTTTTCCCAAACACCAAACAACTTTCCCTCTCTCCAAATTATCTCACGCACTCAATGTCAATCCATTGATCACTCTTTAAATGCATGTCCCCTGTTTGCTCAATAGTTGGCTACTACCCAAGAGCAAGGTCATGTGAATGCAGCCTTCCAAAGGCCAAAATATGATCCTTACTCCTCTAATTACAATCCTGGGTACGCTAAGCACCCCAATTTTTCATGGACTAGGCGTAATGCCTTGATACCCACCAATCAAGGTCGGGGTTCTCAAGCAAACTCTTCATCTTTGGCTTATCAAAAGCCATTCTTCCAAGGGGCATACAATGCTCCTAGGGGCCCTCTTTCTCCATAACCACATGTGGCTCAATCATATCCCTCTCTTGGTTATAATGAGCTGGATAAAGTGAACAAAAAAGTTGATGACATGGAGAGCATGATTGGAGAACTTAAGGAGTCAAATGAGAGAATGATAAAGACACTAAGTAAATAATTTGCTCAATCAGCAATGTCTAATAGGGAGAAATGGGTTTTTCCTAGTCAACCTGATGTGAACCCAAGAGGAGGCTCTTCCTCTTTCTTTGACCCCAATGATGTTTGAAAAGTTAATGCCGTAATTTCTTTACAGTCGAGTAAGAAGGTTGACACCCATGTGGGTGAGCAACATGTGAATGATTCCCTTTCCCCATCATCTTCTCTCCCTTCCCCTCTAGGTGATGATGTGTTTCCCTCCCTAATGATCCAAATCCCATCTACGGATGTAGAGGGACCTAAAGAGAGCGAGTCAATCTATGACTCCACCTCTCCTAAGGATTCTTCTACTCCTTCTACTTGTGTTGCTAGGCCCCTACCTCCCTTCCCTAATCGGTTGAAAGGGAAAAAGGTGCAATCTCATGTTGACAAGATTAGGGAGATTTTCTCCAAAGTCAAGGTCAATATCCCCGTGCTTGATGTGATATAATAAATGTCCCCTATGCTCGCTTTCTTGAAGGCTTGTGTACCACTAAGAGAGCCGCTAATGTTCCCAAGATAGCATTTTTGGCCTTTGATGTGAGCTCCATTGTTTCAAATCAAGTGCATACTAAACATAAAGGCCCGAAATGCCCCACAATTTCAATTGTGGTTGGTCATCACAACATTCACCAGACCCTTCTTGAGTTAGGTGCTAGTGCTAACCTCCTACTCTTTACGGTGTATGAGAGGTTGGGTTTAAGGGAGCTTAATCCTCCAAAATTGGTCGTTCAGTTGCCGACCTTTCCCCTAGGCGTTCTAGAGAGATGGTTGAGGATGTGTTGATTAAAGTGGGGTAATTCATATTTCCAGTGGGTTTTGTAGTTCTAGAGACTGAGGGTACGATGAGTATTAAAAATGAAATACCGGTCATCCTTAGTCGACCATTCATAGATGCCTGAAATGCTCTTATAAATTGCATAGATGGAAAATTGAAATTGACATTTGAAAATATAACCATGGAATTGAATGTGCTAACATTCAAAAGCAACCAATGGGTTTGATGATGTTGACCACCAATCCTTTAATTGGGTGGGTGACCTTGTATTAGGGGAAGTAGAGGTTGATTATGAAGAAGAGTTAATGTCATCTGTGTATGAGCCATTTTGTATAGAGTATGAACTCGAATGTGATGCATTTGCATTTGAGGACCAATGTGACGACTCATTACATGCATCCAATCTTGCATATTCGCCCCTGATCTCATGAGGCACCTGTTAGTGTGCCGTCATCTTCCTCTCTTTAATTGAAATCCCTTCCCAACACGCTCAAATATGCGTTGGAATGAAACTTTTTCGGTGATACTTGCTAATGATTTGAATTCGAACCAAGAAACTCAAGTCCTGGACTTGTTAAGGGAAAACAAAAAAGCATTAAGGTGGACCTTAGGAGACATTCGTGGCATTAGTCCTACCATAGGATAACATGGCATACACCTTGAGGGCAATGCAAACCTTATCGAGATAGGCAAAGAAGATTGAACCCCACCCTTCAAGAAGTGGTAAAGAAAAAAATCCTTAAGTGGTTGGATCATGACATTATTTATCCCATCTTGGATAGTGAGTGGGTGAGTTTTGTCCAAGTCGTTCATAAAAAGACCAGCATAACTGTGGTTAACCACGACAAAGGTGAGCTCATTCCCACAAGAATCCAATCCGGGCAGAGGGTATGCATTGATTATCGGAAGTTGAACTCCGCCACTAGGAAGGATCACTTTCCCTTACCCTTCTTAGACCAAGTGTTGGAGAGGTTGGCCGAACGAGCTTTCTATTGCTTCCTTGATGGGCATTCTGCCTGTACCCAAATTCCTTTTGCCCCGGAAGACTAAGAAAAGACCACATTTACATGCCCGTTTGGCACTTCTGCCTTTAGGAAGATGCCTTTTGGTCTTTGCAATACCCTGACCGCTTTCCAAAGATGCACGATCTCAATATTTTCCAATTTAGTTGAGGAATGCCTTGAGATTTTCGTGGATGACTTCTCCGTGTATGGAGACTCTTTTGAGGATTGTTTAGCTAACTTGGGAAAAGTGTTGAGAAGGTCTCAAGACAAAAAGTTGACTCTTAATTGGGAAAAATATCATTTCATGGTCAAGAAGGGGATTGTCTTGGGCCATACTATCTCTAGCGAGGATATGAAGGTATACGAAGCGAAAGTGGATTTGATTGCAAGCTTCCCTCTCCTTACTTGTGTAAAGGGTATATGATTCTTTCTTGGGCATGTCGGATTTTATCGAAGAATCATCAAGGACTTTAGCAAGATTGCTAAGCCCTTATCTTCCATCCTATCTAAGGAGACACCCTTCTACTTCTCCAAGGAGTGTGAAGTGGCGTTTACAAAGCTTAAGGAGGCACTCACTACGACACCTATCTTGCATCCTCCCATATAGGGAGAATCTTTTGAACCCATATGTTATGCATCAGACTATGGGGTCAGGGTAGTTCTAGGACAAAGAATTGATAAAAAGGCCCACGTAATTTACTATGCAATCATACTTTGAATGAGGCGCAAGTGAATTGCACTGTGGCTGAAAAAGAATTCTTGGAGGTAGTTTTTGGATTTGAAAAGTTTAGATCTTACCTCATAGGGTCTCATGTGATTGTTTTGATTGACCATGCTGCCTTGAAACATCTAATGGAAAAGAAAGATGCAATGCCTGAGCTAATTACATGGATTATGCTTCTACAAAAATTTGATTGTGAGATCAAAAATAGGAAGGGTTCCGAGAACCCGGTAGCAAATCACCTAACTAAGCTAGTGACTAATAATGCAAGTGAACTGACAAGTCCTTAAAGTGTACTCTATTTTGAGGTCATTTTGTGCCATTTTTAGGGAGAATTATGTGTTTTATGCTATATATTGCACTCCTTTTTCGGTTTTAAGCTCGGGTATGATTTTTTTCTATGTTCTGCTGGTTTTTAGGCCATTTTACCTCAAATTTGACTATAAATGAGTGTAGCATGACTCTCCATGGACACCCCCAGGTCACTATACCCGTAGAAGGAAGAAAAAATAGAAGACTATCGAGATAGAGCTCACCACGGACGGCCCGTGGTGAGGCCATAACTGCAAGCCTATTCGTTTTCCTTCATTATATGGCTAAGGTTGATTGCATTTTTCTTTAAATAGGCAATTTCACAGTAGATTAGAGAAGACACAGCAAAAAAAGAGAACTCTTACTCTTTAGTTTTTCCATTTTTCTAAGCTTAGTTTAGATTTCTAGTAAGCTTTGAGTGTGAGTGTTGAAGAAGTGCTTATTGTTTTCGAGCCCTTGCAAAGCTGGGA
The DNA here is from genome assembly GCA_029747015.1 of Carnegiea gigantea. Classification (NCBI taxonomy): domain Eukaryota; kingdom Viridiplantae; phylum Streptophyta; class Magnoliopsida; order Caryophyllales; family Cactaceae; genus Carnegiea; species Carnegiea gigantea. Next base: position 234,227 of record JAKOGI010000568.1, on the reverse strand, counting down.
AACCCTTAGAGGATCTCTAGTTGCACTAAGTTTTCTTCTTTTAAACTCTGTTTAGTTATTGTTAATCTAAATACGTGTGACTAGTTTTCTCAATCTAGGGATTGTTATTAAGTATTGATGTTGGAATCTCTAATTTTTATTTAGTTGTACTTGTTCTTGTTCTTGATTGGGATTGGTTGAATTCTATCTTGTAAGTGAAATTGTTGTTATTGAATTTTGGCCAAATTCATTTGCTAATTCTAAATAGTTGAGTGAAGGACTCAGAGGTGAAACTTGTCATTTGATCAACAAGGTAGGACTTGACTTAGCAATGCTTGAGAAAGATTCGCTTATGAAGAGGAGCTTTAGCTATCAAAAATCTATAACTTAGACTAAACAAAGACATTTGAAAGAATGATAATTAGTTAGTTTAGGCAATTTAGTTTACTTCGAAAGAAAAGATTGGATTCTAGATGCGATTGCACCCCTTTCAATCTCCCATTGTGGATTAAGTACATGATATATTCCATTGATCCACATCTTTACAAGATGAAATAAATCCCTAGAAGTTTTAAATTTATTAAATATTCCAATTAGGTTATAGTGTCATTCAAACTTTCTATTGAAATTTGCTTGCTTAGCACTTTTATAGGACAAAACTCAATAGATTACGATTGGTCTTCATGAGAGTGATGTCTTTACTAAACTCCAACACCAGTGCGCTTGGGGGGATAGATCATGAATCCCCCATCTCTAATTCTTTCCCCGATGAGCAATTGTTTAGGGCTGAAGTGGTGCCATGGTTTGCTGACATAATGAACTATCTAGTGACTTGGGAAATGTCTAGGGTTGGACTAATGATGATGGAGATCATTTTCTTTCGATGGTCCTATTCTTTAGATGGGATGACCCTTTTTGTTTAAATATTGTCCAGACCTAATTATTAGAAGATGCGTCACTGATGAGCACTTTCAGAGTGTCCTCTCCTTTTGCAATGATCAATCTTGTGGAGGAAACTTTAGTGGAAAAAAGACCCCTGTAAAGGTTCTTCAAAGCAGATTCCATTGGCCCACCTTATTTAGAGATGCCCATGAGCATTGCAAACGATGCTTGCGTTGTCAACAAATGGGCGAGATAGGTAGGAAAGACATGATGCTACTCACCCCCATCATTGTTGTAGACGTAGTTGATGTATGGGGTATTGATTTTATGGGTCCATTCCCGAATTCATTTAGGAATGAGTATATTCTCTTATGTGTAGATTCTGTGTCAAAATGGGTAGAGGTTTCCTACGAGGATGAATGAGTCCAAGGTGGTTTTGATCTTTTTACGAGAAAACATTTTTACTAGGTATGGGATGCGTAGGGCCATCAATAGTGATCAAGGGACCCATTTCAATAATAGGTCATTTGATGCATTCCGTAGGAGGTACTAAATCGTCCATCGCATGGCAGCCCCGTACCATCCACAAACTAATAGTCAAGTAGAGGTTTCGAATAGGCAAGTCAAGCAAATTCTCGAAAAGACTGTGAATAGGAATAGGAAGGACTGGGCGGATAAGCTAATTGATGCACTTTAGGCCTATCGGACATCTTTCAAAATCCCTTTGGGCATGTTTCCCTATAGGGTGGTCTTTGGGCATCCATGCACCTTCCCGTTGAGCTCGAACATCGAGCTTGTAAGGCAATTTGGGCCCTAAACTTTGACTTGACAGTCACAGGTGAGGAACGAAAGCTTAGCTTAAATGAGTGGGAAGAAATTAGGTGGGAAGAATATGATAACACTCGCTTAAGCAAAGTGCGTGCCAAATTCTTCCATGATAAACTCATCCATAGAAAACAATTTTACCCGAGCCAAAAAGTGCTATTATATGATTCCCACCTTCATTTGTTTTCAGGAAAGTTATGGTCTAGGTGCGTTGGTCCCTATGTTGTAGTTAAAGTGTTTCCCCATGAAGCGGTCGAAATTAGGGACCCCACTAAGGACCTAGTGTTCAAGGTGAATAGGCACATATTGAAGCCCATGCTAGAACTACCGAGTGAAGAGGACGTGGAGTGTATCATCCTCCGCAAACCTCATCCCTCCGAGTGTATTTGAAGTCATTGTACAAATGTGCATAGTGTATATAAGTGTGTGGTTGTTGAAAGAAAAAAAGTGAAAATGCCAAGAAAAAAGTGTCAAAAAAAAGGTGATGGAAAAAGAATAGAGAAAAGAATTAAATGAGTGAAAGAAAGGAGCGAAAGAAAGTTCCAAAAAAAAGGAAAAATAAAGAGAGAAAATTTAAGTGAAAAAAGAGATTTAGAAGCGACGGAAAGTAAAAAAAAAAAAAAGAAGGGTGTGGGCAGAGATTTGGCACGGGTGCCCTGTGCCAGGAGGCATTCCTGTGCCTAGGACAGGCTGAAAAATGGGCAACCAGAGATTTGGCATGGGTGCCCGGTGCCAAGGGACACGACCGTGCCACCTTAATTCTACACTAAACCGTCCATTTTCTTTCTTCTTCATTTCTCCACCTTTTTCCTTTGCATTTTCTCTCTCTACTCAACACACACTCTCTCTAAACCTCACTGTCTCCCTCATTACCCACTCAAATCTCACCCAAATCCTTCAAATTCGTTACAAAATAAACCATTTTCAGCCTCAATCTCCTTATTTCCACCACCAATTCTCTCAAATTCACCTCCTTTCATCCCCAACTCACTCACTTTCTCACTCTAAAACCCTAACCTTCATTGTTGAGGTTGAAAGTTATATGGAAAGAAAGCTTGCTCTTTGCTTCCATTTTTGCACTTCAAAGGCTTGAATCTTCACTCCACTAGCAATATGGGCAAGAAATCGGTTGGTGAATCATCTAAGGGACCTTCCCTACCCAAGAAGTCATCCAAAGCATCTTCATCACGAGCACCCTCATGTATGAAAGGTATAAAGATGCTTACCCATTGATTTTACCTCATAGTACTAGAGGTTTAATTTTTGTGAATGATGATCAAAGGATTAAGTATGAAACTCTTAGTAGTAGGAAAACAAATGAGGAAAAGTTTTGGCATGTGGATTCTTTAAGGCAATTGAGCATGTTACATGATATTGTGATATCAATGAGTAACTTGGATTGGATGGAATATGTAGGGATGAAATGTGTGTCTTATGACCGGTTCATTATTGCATTTTGAATTCATTGAACGTCGATTAGGCCAGTTCACATGGAGGTCACAAGGTCCTTATTTCCTTCCATATGTTCAATTCGGACCATAGGTTGAGTTTAAGAGAATTCAATAGGTTGCTTCACCTGCCAGTGTATTCGGATTCTTTTCGGGATGTGCCGAGTATATGGCGTCCCAACCCTGTCGGGTTGACCATCACCTGCTCTAAAAGAAAATCATACACATACAAGTTTGGGTGGCAATGTGTGTATGACACTAGGTAGGCCAAAGCCATATACATCTGTAATGTCCATATCCATTATTTATAGTGTTTAATGGCTAACATTAACTTTGGGCGTAATGGTAGCTACAATGTTCGTAGAAAAGCAGAGTTATTTTTGATTTGGTATGCCTTGACCGGGGCCCATGTGGATATTGGGGTTTTCATCTTTCGCCAATTAGTAGAAGTGGCTAAAACTACCCATGAAAATATAATAGGTGTTGGGGGTACGATCCCTGCGATTGCCCAAGCCTTGGGCCATAGGGAAATTGGCTAGCCTCGAGCCTCACTTTTTGGGTGGGAATTTGGATATCGCCACGCTAGCCCACATAACTATCATAGATGCAAAGGGCGGCATTAACAAGTATCCCGCCATAAACAAGTCCTTTTCACCTTTCCAGATATGGCCCGAACCACCATTTCAAACAAGCGGAATTTGAACTGTGATTGAGTGACAGTGAGAGAGGTGGAGATGCCACGCGAGGGTATTGAAGGTAATGAGGGAGATGAAGAGGATAGTGAAGATGATGACAATGAAGGTGAAGAAGAAGGGCAAGAGGCCCAACAACATAGCGGACCCCAAGGTGAGAATGACCCCGCACCTCAACCTCAACCGCAACCACAAAGCCAACACCCATATTTTGAGATGGGGGGCTCCTCCTCCACACCCAAAATGCCTTTTGATGTAAGCTTCCTCCAATCTTTTCCTAACCTCTAAGTGAAGGTAATCGGACTTCGAGAGGGGTACAACGAAATGCATCATGACATTCATTGGGTATCCGGGCGTATGGAGTCGATTGTGGAGGAAGTGACTTATTTTAGGGGGTATGTGGAGCGACAAGAAGAGAGAGAGATTAGGTGTATCCGGCGAGAGGAGAGCAGGCTATGAGAGAAGACAGAGAGTACGAGGAGAGGAGGCGGATAAATGAGCTTATTTGTTAACAATCAGAGGTCATCCGCCAGTTGGAGCAGTGATCCCACCCTTTCCCGGGCGATCAAGGGAGCTCATCGACAATCACACCATTTCCTTCACACTTTTGGCCGCCACCTGGGCCTGATGGGGCCCAGTGACTGTGAGTTATATCCCCATACCTCCCTTACTCTTTATTGTTTATTGCGTTTTGAGGGGTTCATTACATATTGTTATTTGTATTAAGGGGTTATCTTAGTTGCTCTGGGTGGTCACATGTTGATTATTTGTCTCTACCCGTCACTCCTTGTTGCGGTGTGTTGTGGTTTTGATGGCCATTTGAGGAGCAGTTTGGGTTATGTTGGCCATTTGATTGAAATGATAGGTGAATGTTGTAATTGATGCGATTTATGTGTGGTGGATTTCACTATTGGAGTAATGCGTTCTTAGGAGCATAGGCAATGTCCATATTAGATTTAGTGTAGTCATGCATGCATATTGTATATATAATTCCATATTTACCATGTCAATATTTTCTTATTTCTTCTTTTCTTCTCCACGTTTAACCCATCTCAAGGTAGTCTTCTTCCGTCTCCTTGTCGATATTCCTTCTTTTCTTTTCTTTTTCATTTCTTTCCTTGTAAGAGCGCGTTAGTTCCTACAATGAGGACATTGTGCATGTTAAATGTAGGGGTAGGGAAGCTCTTCCATCATTTTTTTGAAAAAGCAAAAAAAAGAGAGAAAATATTCCAAAAATTCAAATAGATTTTCCATTTTTCTTGTAAATAGATAGTTTTGGTGAAAATGTGAGACTTTTGTTGGCAATGACCTATGATTGCTTAGGACTCGAATAACACATAATTAGGATGCATGGGATGGAGAGAAAGTCTAAATTTTTGATAATTCATGTTTGGTTTGACCAAATAGGTAAGAGTAGGCATGGTAGGTGAACATGTGAGGGTTTTAAGCCTTATGCGATTGCTTCTTCACTTGCGGCCATCTTGTTCATTTCATAAGGGGCTCACCCACATTTGTCATTCTATAAAATTTGCGCTAACTCTCTAAACCACATATCGCATTTGCATTATTGATGAAAGGGAAGAGGCATTCTTTGCTCATAATTGGAGCCACATTAGGCAAAAAGCCTCCTATGGTACATAATTTGTATCCCTTGTTCCCCTTTTGAGCCTTTTCCGTCGATGTTTTTGTGTGACCTGCATGATTAGCCTTTGGCCTCAAACACTACTTCTACCTAAGCCAAGGCTAATGAGTATCACTATAATGATGGGGTTTGGGAATAATGTGAGGGAATGTATATTTGGTATGGCTTATAAAAAGAAAGAGAGGAATATGGGAATTGACTTGATACTTTGCAAATAGTTAGAATCTTTCTTGCCAAGCAGTCATTTGTTTGAAAAAAGAAAAAATAAAAAAAGGAAAAAAAGAGAAAACAAGAAGAAAAAGAGAATAGAATACAATAAAACCAAGAAATGAGAAACTTTGTTTTGAAAAAAAAAAAGAGAAACATTAGAGTATTCAAGTCATCAATGCAAATTGCTAGTTGGGGTGCGATTGTTTGGGGGTGAGTTACATTTCATAGAGATCATTGTGATAACGCTTGGAGCGGCCTGTTAGCTCCTCATTCCCAAATTGTGCCCCCACCCTCAACCTTGAGCCTAGCCCTATTACAATCTTTGAAAAATCCTCTTGATTGTCAAAATGCACGTGCAAATACGTGGTGGAAAATGAGCGCTAGATCAAACCTATGGTAGAGTACATTGTTGGTGTTGAGCATGAGTGCACCCATGTTATTACCCTAAACACTTGAGAGAAGAGTCTAACATGCCCTAAAGTGAGTAACCATCGCCTATTACTCATTGAAAAAAGTTTGGAATAAAAAAATGATTGTCATTTACAAGGACCGACAGCCTGATTATGCACCCTATGCGTGTGTTGTGTGAATCTTGGTGATTAGAGTGAATTGTTGACTTAGGAAATGCATGAATCATTGATGGTGCTTTACAAAGATTTGTGAAAAACATAAAAAGATTTTTCCTTCTTTTCACCCTCTCTTTTCCTTTTTCTTTTTCAAAGGCTTGTGGGTTTGTCTTCCTTAAACCCTCACCAGACCACACTTGTCCACTTGGGGGACCAATGGATTTAAAGGGCTTGTTGCATATGCTAAATGTAACCGTATCACATACAAAAAGATGATTTCCTCAGGTTTTACTCGAGGACGAGAAAAATCTAACTGTGGGGGCATTTGTTCTGTTCTTAATCAAGCAAAGTTTTGAACCTCATTATTGGATTTTAGCTCACAAATAATCTTTAAATTAGTTAATTAAATAGGTTTTGTGTTTTGTAAGGTAAATAAGAGAGGAGACCAATTGGAAGCTAAGCCCAATGCATTTGGAAAGAAAAATCCCGGAGCATGCCACAAGATCCAGAGGGTATGCCACAAGGTCAGCAGGGCGTGCCATAAGTAGAAATTGGAAAATCACGGACAAAGATTTGACACAGGTGCCCGTGCCAAGGGGCACGACCGTGCCAAACCCTTAATTTTGTTTTGTTTTAAGTACTTGATGATGTAAGGGTAAAAGGCAATCTTTGACTTTTTTTAGGTCATCTTCATTTTTAGTAGCTTTCTCACTCTAGCTTTAGCCTTGTGAAATTTTCTCTCTCCTCCATTAATGAAAAGCTAAAAAGTTGAAGCTTTTGATAATTTCATGGCATGTTTCTTATTCTCTCTCTTTATTATTGCTTAATCGTATTTTCTCTTTCTTAAATTTCTTCAAAGCCTTCACTTTTGAGTAACATTAACCTATCCCAAACATGGGCTTGATGTGTTGGGGGTTGTAGGAAGCTTTTGGTTTTTGTCTTAATAGATTTGAAGCCTAAATCTATCTCTCAAAAGTCAATCATCTCTTTAGTTGATTTTTCTGTTTTCTATATTTACTCATCCACACTACTAGGATAGCTTGAAATAGTGTAAGCTTAAGGTTTCATATGTAAAAAGATCATACAAGGCTTAATGATGATGTAGCGCTTAAGCATAATCACAAAATGTTGTGAACTCATTGGTAAACTTCTCTCCCTTAACTTTTTATTGCACTTTTTAGGATTAGGTATAGTTTAATCTAGAAATTATATTTTTTTTGGGTGATCTTTGAGGATTGTTGGTTATGTTGATTGACCAAGTTAAGCCAAGGGCCATGTCGAGCTCGATCCCTATTTTCTCTGTGCTACGTGTTTTTAAGATGGTAGTGATCATTAGCTAGATTAGCGTAGTGTTTATTTGCTTTGGAAAGTCATGTTAGAAGAGCTTATTAGGTTTGTATGCTACGTTTGATTAATTTGTTGAAAACTGAAATCGCTCATACAGTTAAGTCGATCTTAAGTTAATCACCATTCAGGACGACTCATAACTCTTAATCACCACAGGAAAATACTACCAATATTCTACTAGCATAGTATATGACATGAGGTATTCTATTCACCGTTTGACCTAAAACAACCCCATTAATAAAATCAGATGTATCGCATGTAATTTCAAATGGAAGAGTAAAATCAGGGGGCTGCACAATAGGGGCTGACACCAGCAAAGATCGAAGCTTTTCAAAAGTTTTAACACATGACTCATCAAACACAAAAGGAGCATCTTTAGTAAGAATATTAGTTAGTGGTGAGCCATCATTATTTTTTAGGGACCACAGTTACGCCAGATTTCTTAGGGACTAATTAACTTAGGCTGACCCATTGACTATTAGAAATGGGGTAGATAATGCCTACATCTAAAAGCTTTACTACCTTTTTCTGGCCAACTTCTTTCATGTTAAGTGTAATTTGAGATTTGTGTGTGAAATGTATCCAATTAATCAAAAAGGATGTGCAGTTCAAGGAGTTGTCCATTGTTATATTCAGATTAATTAAATTATGTTCACTAAGTGAAAGTTCAAATCGTAAGATGCTTTCATTATACATGAATCTCTGGGTTTACTCGGATATTACTATGTATCTCTCTTCTTTCTAGGAATGGCGGGGACTTGTATAGCTTGAAAATGGAGGGGATTGTGGAGAACTTTCCAAGCCAAGCACCACCACAGGTAAATTGTGGTAGGCACCATGGACCCTCGTAGCCTCCACGGTTGTGGTTTTGGGCTTGGTGGCAGGAAAATTTGATAGTGGGAACTATGGTCAGCCCCGTGGTCCCCTCCGTGGTTCGTAGGGAATGGTTATTTCTAGTATTTCATCCGGACTGATGCCTCCTCAACCAAAAGGTGTGTCTTTTCATCATATACCTTCCATAACTGATACCTTTTCATGTTATGAGGCATGTATATAAGAAGGAAGGCTATGCATAAGAAAACATACACAATTCATGTGAGTGACTGCAGTACCCCATTAATTGAACATTGAGAGAACCATGAACATTAGCCTTGTTCTTCAGCATCTTATCCCTAAGATTATTTGTGGTGCAACAAATAAGTTTTAAGGAAACTGGCTCTATTATAATTTGTTGAATTATCCAGTACTACATTCAACCCTTTTGCTACAACACTAGTTGCTTTTATTCAAGCAATTATGTGTCTATGTCCACTGTTAGATTCTTTGTCAAGGCAAATGGTGAAAATTATTGCCACCTTGGGAGTAAAAGGGGTCCTAGATAAGAGGGCCTAGTGTGCCTCGAATTCTTGTTGCATTAGTTATGGAGTATCTTGTAATATCTTCAAGAGTTGCAACACCCCAAACTGAGTTTAAGTTTTATCCCAATTATTCTGTTTTAAAATTATGCAATCCAAGTTTTGTTGATTATTTTCTCTGTTTAGTGGAGTTAATGTTGAAAGTGTCAAATGCTTTATGTCTGTATTTAAGTACTTTTCAACAAGATCTACCTTGGAGGCTAATCTTGATAAGTCACAGCTGGTTAATGCTTAGGTTAGAACTAAAATTGAAGAGCAACTTTTACAGATCATTTTGTTTTAGAAATGATGTCCACCTTCTAGATATTTAGAGATTGCAATTGAGCGTAAGCAAATATGTAGCATGATTGTTAGTTTCTTATACATAATATGACTACAATGTTGAAATCATGGCCAGCAAAGAAATTGTTATATGCTGGTAAGCTTCAACTAATCAACTCTATTTTGTTGAATACAACTTATTAATGAAGTCAAATATTCCTTCTCCCTAAGTCTATGTTGAAGAAAGTAACAGAAAATTGTAGAGATTTTCTCTAGGGTATCATTGAAGATCACAGTAAAGCAGCCATGTAATGTGGGTCGGTTAAGACTTAAGATAACCGGTACTTGTATGAAGCTATAATGGCTTTTTTCCTTTTTTTGTGGTGAGTAGGAAGCCTCTATAATGTTGATTATTTGTCAGTTGTGTTTGAGGCAAGGGGCTAATAAGAATGGTGTCTGGCTCTTCTCAAAAATATTGCTAGAATTTTCCATTCCCAATTGCTTGACAAATATGGTAGACTATGCAGGCCATTTGATAGTATTTGTCTCACTCACTAGGCTTGTTTCATAGCCCTTGGTCCAGAGTAATCGCCCTACTATAAATTTAAAGCTTGCCATGGAATATAGTCTGAGAGTCACTGCTATTCTAATTGTAATGATCTACTACCAGACTCTAGAGAAATGGTCAGTTTTAGGTGAAACTTGCTGCTCTTTTCATCAATTACGGATAGGTAATGCAGCGTATGGTTTAGTGGTTTCTTTTGTTGAGCTTATGTTTAACTATTTCAGGAGTGTGTATTACTGAAATGCTTTGATTATTGGGGTTGTAGGTTGTTGATTGTCACGTTTGTGGTGATCCGAATTCCATTCTACGCTTTGGTTTCATTGAGTTTGCTGATGAAGGTAAACCTAACAACCCCCCCTGAAAACAAAAAAAAAAAAGAAAAGAAAGAAGCTCCCTCAAATGACATACTGCTAATCAATTGGAACTTGTGTCTGGTGTTATGATCACTATGCTGATATCTTACACTTGGCTCTCTCACATCTTGGCAGAGGCTGCTAAGAATGGTTTAAACCTGTTGGGCATAATGCTTGGATATTACCCTGTCAAAGTGCTTCCCTCTAAGACCGCTATTGCTCCTGTTAATCCTACTTTCCTACCAAAGGTGGGTTAGTTATTACGTGTAGCTTAGTTCTCTGTTTGATTGCTACAATTGAAATTTGGAAAGCCTAAGTATTACTGTATCCAGTTAATAGGATGAAATTGTTCTTTGAATCATTTTGTGGAGAGGTGTGTGCTATGACCTAATCTCAATCATGCTTTCGGAAAGTTTAAACATATCTTGAATAGAATGTTGCTTTCAGGTTCATCATCTGAGGTTACTTAGGGACTATCGCCATTCTACTCGGATTGCTTTTATGGAGTTTGTTATGGTAATCACTGTATCTATTGTAATAACGGTTCTATTATTGATTGAACTCGATTGCTATTCTATTCTTGGCTCAACTCTGTTGTGGTTCTATAGTTGGTTGAGCTCTGTTGTGCATCTTTAAACTTGATTCTGCCGAGTTTGCACCCTAGTTAATCTCTTTGGTTATCTTTTTTAATAATTCATTTTTTTGTGTGTTTCAATTGTCTAACAGGTTGCATTTCTGGAGTTAACATCTCTCAGTGAAGAACACGAAGATGAAGATTTTTTTATATTTTCTTGGATGTTAGCCATGTTTTCAAAGTATAGTTTTAGGTAGTATATAGAGCAATAAAATGTTCATTCAGCTACCTACAACAAAAAAATTAGCAGGATGGATTCAAAACAATGCAAGAATATTTAGTTTTGATTACCTTAGTCTTTCTTGTTATATCTACAATTAATTTTTTTCAGGCACTGATGTAGTTTATTTAATTGATGTTTGATCTATTTTAATTTGTTGGGTTGTTAATTTTATTCATTTATGTAGGGTGATGCATGCTGGTAATTAGTATAAAATTTGTTAATTAAAAAAAGAACAATTGTATACAATTGTTCTATTTTTAACTTAATAAGTTTTATATTAATTACCAGCATTATTTTTTAAAAAACTAAAACGACACTGGTAACACTTTTAAGTGTGGGGAAAATTATGACTTTTCGCATCTTCTAGAGTGGGCATAGCGTCAAATGGCCACACATAAATTGTGGGTAATTAATACTTACTCCGCATTTGTAAGTGTGAGAAATATAGCTCTATCCGCATTTTCATTAAGTGTGGAGAATACTTCCACACACTTAACTTCGTCACATTTAGCCTAAGTGTGGGCAACTGCTATTTCCACACTTATAAGTGTGGTTATTAGCAAAATTAAATGTGGAGGGAAGCAACATTTTTTGTAGTGATGTTAACCTAAAGTTGAGGGGGGCAAGGAACAAGTGTTAAGGAGACTGCTTTATAAAACGTTGATATTGTTACCAAACTGATATGGTGTGTAGCTGTTGAGACTAGTAGTTTTTAGATCAAATGGATTCACCATTACTGATTACTACTCGAAGCATGAATCCATGTGGCAATGTCATCCTCCAACAAAAAGTACCTGGCATTGGAGCATATTATTGAAAACCGTGGATACGATAAGGGCTGGATTTGGTAAAGACCCTAGTAAATGATTTCAATTCTGTTGATGGTAATTACAGTGCAAGTTCAGGGTATGAAAGGTTCGGAAACAAGACTCAGAAAATATACTGGCAAAAGTTAGTTTGGCATAAAATAGGGATCCCAAGGTGTGCTTACAATACATGGATGTTGACGCACTAGATGCTTTTAACTAATGGCAAAATCCTAAAATTTAGAATAGATTGCGAGAATACTTGTGCCCTCTGCATTGAAGAGGAAGAGAAAGAGACAACATCATCTATTTTTTTAGTTGTGAATATGTAGTTATGTCCTTTGCCACAGAATATAGGAAGTTTTAAAGATTATAATACCTGACAGTAATTGAAGGAATTGGCATGAATTTGTTTCGGCATACAAAGGCAGTAAATAGCAGAAAACAAGCTATATATGAGCGTTATTGTAATCATTTATTAGTGCTGGAAAGACAGGAACATACCTTTTTTTTTAAATATAAGTAGGATGTTCTTAAGTTAAGTAGAAACTATGGTAGAATGATATTAAGTAGATTTAGAATATCCTAATGATGTATGTAATTGTCTACGTGGGTTATGCTTCATGTATTTGTTCAGGTTTCTCGATGTTTGAAAACTATATCGCTTAGCTTGTACAGAGAAATAGAAAACACATCATCTACGTAAAATTTTACATGAATCAAAGGGAGACTTAGAAAAAATGATTAGTAATCAACTAGCTACATCTATGCTAAGATATCTAATACCCTTGAGATAGTTCATGAGTGGTTGGCAATTTAAATTCAAATGTAATAGAGTGATGATTAAATGGTTGATTGGATCATGATATTTGTCTGCGATTGTGTGCGAATGCTTACGAGATGCTACATGAACATTCATGCTACTAATTCAGGTTTGAATCCACGGGATATTACTACTTAACTAGAGACACAGACAAGGGTTTAGGATCCATCAAAAACACTGATAATAATTGGTAATGCCACTAATTTTGAGGGTCAAATTGAGAAGATATATATATACACACACCCTCAAAATTGAGAAGATATATATATACACACACACATACATACATACGCATATATATATATATATATATATATATATATATATATATATATGTTCTCATGAACCATATGGGAGAATATAATACAATTACAATAAAAAGGGGGGAGGGGCGTCGAATATGGCACCAATTATACTTAGGGCCTCATTTTTAGTAACTTGGCTAAAACCTAATTAGCAATTAGGAAGATATCTTTATTGTATTCTTACTCATTCATTGCTAATCTTGGGAGGAAAAGGTCATCATCTATGCAATGAGGAGGCAAACATACGATTATACCACATGAAAATAATAATGATAATTTAATGTACTGTTGGTATAGGCAGAGAAGTTGGTTAAAACTCAAAAAGAATGTGCTTTGATGATAGTTGACTCAGCTTTACAAACCAGTCCTCTCGAGAAGAAATGTTAGATATAGAGTCTCTTGCCCCTTCTTGAGTATAAAACCCTGGTCCCCCCACCGCTCCTTTACATCTTTTTCATTCATCATTTTGTCGATATCTAGTTAATCACTTACTTGCATTTGTTGTTCACCACTTGGAGCCTATTATGAAGAAACCACCAGACCATGATGGCTCCATCCATTATTCTTCCTTGTCTTCTGTCCAATTGAGTTTCCTTGCTGGGTATTCTATTCGATCTAATTTGTCCAAAGTGATTCGAGTGTCCAACTGTACCATTGATCAGAATCGATCTGAGTCTAGGGCTGCACCGACACTAATTAAAGAACCCACTTCTTTTTTTGTTAGATCTACAACAGTAGTCGGCTTGGTGCTCTCTACTCCTCCTTTGGACCCTAGATAAATATCCTAATCCCTCTTTCTTTGGTCAATTTCAAGCTGTCAAGGGATACCTTTTTTTATTGAAAGCCTTCGATTTAAGTCAATGCTGAGCTAGTTAAATGCTGTAACTCTTAAGTTGAAAGCTAAAATTTGGAAAGTTGAGCATAATTGTTGCCAGTTTTAGGGGTACTCAAACACCTCTTGTGAAATCGCTATGGTAGAACCTCTCTTTTCTTTCAACCCCTTAATAAACAACAATTGTTGTTTGAAAGCATGATGACACTGCTTGTTTTACCTATTGTTATCACTTGTTGTTTATTTAGAATCTGGATATGAAGATTTGGGTTATATGTATGTTGTTATGGATGGTCTAGCTAGATTATTAATGTATTATAGTGCGCATTTATTGGATGCCCAACTACCTTTACCATGCCCTAATACATTTGTGTCCAGTTACTTGAACTTGAGTTGGAAATTTTGATCTTTGGATGGACAATATGATGCTAACTCTCAAAACTTGTTCTTTGTATGTCTCTTGGAATTCAACTACGTAAAATTTGATCATTGTATGGATATTATGATGTCGACTCTAAAAAAATTGTTTTTTGTATGGCTCTGTGAATTTAACTACGGTAATATTGAGGTTTGTATGGTTAATATGCTCTTGACTCTGAACAGATTGATCTTAGTTTTGGTCTTGTTTTTACTGAATTCTGGAAATGATAGGATGTCCCTATTTATGCATGTTTGGATTTGTTTGTATGCTTTCAGTAGTTGGTGTGGGATTGTAGGTTGGATTGTATTTGTAACATGTGCTTTAAAATTTCAATGAATCCTTGGATGCATGTTAAAATTTTAATGCATCCTGCTTATTTATCCTTGGGTTTGAATTGGTTTTCTCTCAGCTTGGTTCACTTTTTTGCAGGCCAACCCCTTGTCGGGAGGAGGTAGCAATGGGGAACTCACCCCTTTCATATGGAAAGATGACCTAGGCTTCCTATATCAGCATTAGTGTGGTTCTTCTTTGTGGTGGGCATTTATAATTGCCACGATTCTATGGAGCTAGGGCCTTGCTCCCTTGGTGACTAGGGTTGTGTGCAATTTGCTCACTCAAGCATCATATCAAGGATGATATATCTCTTCGTTGCTATTACCTGAGACTTTGAACTTGTTTTCGATATTGATACTCATATTGAGCTTGGTTTGGCACAGACTTATCTTAATTCTAGGTCTCTCTGTTATTTTCAACAACATTTATGAGTAAGATAATTTTCTTACTTTTCTGATGAGCACTTATCCTTTTTGTGATTTGTTGATTACTTTGTTAGGCACTAGTTTCAGGTCTTTTGAGAGTAGTGCTGCAAGACTACTTTCAATCTTTGTTAAGTCCAGAATGTGGAGGGTGGGTGCTTCCTTTTGTAATCTATTAATGCTATTTTGTTCAAATACATTTACATTGATTTGAGTCCTCTACATCGCGCATATGATTCTTTTGCATTGGTGATAAGAAAAAAGCGTGATTGCTTAATTCCTAAGGCTATGTTTCCGACCGATCCTATGGGTCTTCAGGCACATATTTTGTTTTTTGATATTGCCATCTTCTGTCCTTTCTTACAAGTATCTCATGAATGTTAGTATGGACAAATATTTGACTTGTAATGGTGGGCATCTTTTCCGTGTTCCTGCCAAATTTGCTAATTCCCAAATGGTCCCGATCCCTACTTCAAGGTTGCTCATGTGTATAAATATTATGGAACTAAGGTTAGGTGCTATGTTACCCTGCAGCCAGAGACGGAGGGCACACAAAAATGGAAAATTTTGCATAATTTAATAAATTTTATATTGAGGGAGAATGTGGAAACTACTTTCAGGAATTTCCGGTCGCCTAGCCTTTTAAGGCATCAAAATGACTGATTATGATCTCAGAACATCTCAATCTTTTCCTACATCACAAAGTTGCACAAATTTGGTTTACTGTATTTTGCAACTTTCTTCTGTTCATTTTGAATGCTTTAGTTGATTTGTGAGTGGAATTGAGCATGTTTGCTCAATGCCCAAGACCATTTTATCCACCAATCCTTTGGATCAACAGATAAACTTTTTTAGAAACATGATTTTACTGAAGTAATTAAATGAAAATCATTTGTTGGAATGTTCAAGGTGCCAAAAAATCCCAATTAAATATAGAAATGGGATTTAGTAGTCGAACCATTAGACCGTATATTCTAATACTTCTCGAAACAACAACTAATGAACATAATACAAAATTAATTATTAGAAACTTGGGATTTTTTCCAATTTTGACACCATTCCTCCCGAAAACCATGCTGGAGGAATATGGTGTCTATGGAACACAACTAATGTGGATGTTACGGTGTTAAGTAGAGCAATACATTGTCATATTTCGGATAAATGCAATAGCAAACAATGCATGCTATTAGTAATTCATGCGCTTGGACAGGGATGAGATAAGGAAAGATTTTGATAACATCTAAATCAACTTAGTAATATGATTTCGCTACCTTGGTGTATAATGGGTGATTTCATTGAAATGCTTCACCCGTCTAAAAAGATTGGGGTTCCCTATTATGTTGGATGAAACTTATAGATTGAATGAGTTTCCAGCTCATTGTGAGTGAATTGATGCTAATGTTCAAGGCCAGATCTTCACTTGGAAGACATTCTTGACGGGTTTAACTAACTTACGAAAAATTAGACAGGGTTATTTTTTTCAAAGATTGTGCCCAATTTACATGTTCGGATCATGCTTTTATATTACTTAATACAGAATCTGATCATCTACATCGAAGCGGTACTACATTCAAATATCACCATTCTTGGGCGCAATACCTAGACATACACACCATTATCAAGAAAAACTAGAGTACTAGTATTCAAGTTACTCGTATGTATCGAATGACTCATAAATTCAAAAAATAAAGTTAGATCTTAAATCCTGGGGTGGAAACACTTTTGGTAACTTCAAGAACAAACTTAAGCGAAATGCTGATAAAATCTTATATGCGGAAGCGAAATTAGTACAAAATCCAAATAGTGCTCGCTTAAATAATGGGCATTTTAGATTAATTAAACAAAGAGAAAAGATGTACCTATTTAATTAGAGATATTGGAAAAATTAGCACGAAAAGAAGGGTTAGTCAATGGAGATCAAAATTCACATACGTTCATCAAACTATGAAGGCCAGAAAGGCACGAAGTAAAATTCTTAAAATCAAGGACGATACAGGAATGTGGGTGGATGACTCCACCGAAGTTGAAAATTATTTCCTCAACGATTTGAAGGCCAGATTTTAATCTACACAGGTGGATAGTATTTACAGTAATATGAAAATGCGTAAGTTAGTTACTTAGGAAGAAAAAACGAGTCTCTCCTAAAGCCAATTGAAGATTCGGACATTGAAGAAGCTATCTGTCTAATGGACAAACTTAAAGGTCGAGGACCTAGCAGATTTGGAGTAGCATTTTTCTAAGATTATTGGCTTGTTAATCATAAGGAAGTATGTGATGTTGTTCGATCATTTTTCTAGGAAGGCAACTTAAGCAAATTAATCATACAGTTATTGTATTAATTTCATCAATCAACAATCCCAGCTCCACGCATCAATTTCGCCCAATTAGTCTTTGCAATAATTTTTATAAAATTATTTCAAAGATATTAGTTAACTAAATACGACCAATATTGCCAAAGTTAATTAATCCAGTCCAAAGTGTCTTTGTCCCAAAGTGTTCTATCCATAATAACATCCTACTCACGCATGCGATTATGAATAAATTCAAGAATATGAAAGGGAAAAAAGCATGAGTTGCACTTAAACTTGATATGGATTAAACTTACGATCGGATGGAGTGACAGTTCACTGCTCTTAGAAGCTTCGGACTCCATCCCAAATGAGTTGGATGGTGATGCAGATTTAGGCAAGAGCAAGAAAGACAAACAGATACAAAGAACTCTTCTAACAAACACTTACAAACTGAAGCTAAAGTAGTGGATTGGTACTCAAAGAAACAACATAAACTGATCCAAACTTGGATAAGACATACCACCAAGCTCGAATCAGGGCCCTTGGTTGCAAATTGGATAAGACACACCACCAAATAGCACACCAAAACTCACTAGATCACCACCGACAATGGCCGAATTGTAAGATAAGCTAGAGAGGCTTTTGAGAGAAGAAGCTAAGCTCAACTTTCATACAACTTCAACTAGTTTCATACAAGTGAAAATTAGGCTTTTAAACAAAGCCTCATTCCCTCTCTCAATGCCTAATCAAAGTACAAGAGATACTAAAAACAGTCGCATAAGTTTAAACAAACAAAGCCCCTAAACAGCAGGTTTAGCTTGATCTTTGGCACCTATTCCACTCACTAATCTCCATTCATGAGGTGTCAAGCTCATGTAGCATCTCAGCTCTCCTAACTATGACCATTGAGTGTGAGTCGTAGCTTCAAACCTTGAGAACTTCCCAGGCAGTCAGCAAGGGCAGCAACAAAGCAATCAGTGCATCGAAGGGAATTTCTTGTGAACTTGAACTGGATATAAGTTGTTGATGTCTTATCTGACGCTGCAAGTTTGAAGTAACGTGTGATAATATTTTTGAGGCCATTCCACCTCCTTAAACAAGTTAAAAGATGGCTGTAAAATAGGGTCAAAGTTGACTCCCAAAACTGCACCTGCTAGAGTGAACTGGGCAGGATGTTAACTGAGTAATCTGATTTGGCTGAATGAGCTGCTGTGTTGGCATCAAAAGGTGGGTCAACTTCTATCATCTACTACCTTTAATATGAGCTAGAAAATGAGCTAATTTACTCCCCAAAATAACTCCAGTGCTTACTGGATCAAGTGACACAATAGTGGCTTCATGGACATGCATGAATTATATTAATGGGACTGAAACCTTGATTCATCACCCCCCTAGACTAGTGCTTGAATATTATGAGTTGGGGTACCTAATTGAGCTTGGTCTATAGTGTGGTGACCTCCATCATCCTCCCCTTATTTGATGAGAATTTGGCCTCAAATTCTGAGAAGGTACATCATCTAAATGAAAACTGAAATCTGCGACATTAAAGGTGGCTGAGACCCCATTCTCTGCTAGTAGCTCAACTCTGTATGCATTGTCATTGATTCTCTCTAAAAACTCAAATGGACCATCTACGCTGGGCTCAGTTGGGGTCTTCTCTTTTGTGGAAATCTCTCATTCCTCAAATAAACCCACATTAGGTCTCCAGGCTGAAAGAAAACATTCTTTCTATGGTTGTTTGCACTGGACTATAGTAGCTGGCATTGCTTTTTTCAATTTTCTCCTTTACTTTATCATGCAGCTCCTGGATTTCCTTGACCCTCTTCTCTGTCTCTGCTCTTGGTCTTCCTTCAATGGCTCTTGGGGCCAGATCTCGTAGAGTTAGAGGATCAAGACCATATACTGTCTTAAAAGGGGATAAGCTAGTGGTCTTGTGGGGTGCTCTATTATATGCAAACTCCACAGGGGAGACTAGGAAATCCCAGGCCTTAGACTGAGTCCTTATCAACACCCTTTAAGAGGGAACTATGGGTCTTGTTGGTGACCTCAGTTTGGCGATTAGTTTGTGGATGGCAAGTGGTGCTAAAATTGAGTTTGTTCCCCAACTTCTTCCACTGGGTGATCTCGAAATGACTCAAAAACTTGGCATCCCTATCTGATACTATGGACCTGGGGATAGACGGAGCTAGACCTGGCAAAAATTGACCCGATCCGAAAACTTGACTCGAAAACGCGACCAGAATTCGCACGGAAATTTTGGGTTTTGAACACGATTATCTCGACCCGAACCCTCGACCCGAACCCGAAATAAACCGAACCCAAAAAACCGGCAAATGTTTGGGTCAAACCCAACCAGAACCCGAACCCGCCCGCTCAACCCGAATATTATATCTTTATTTTTTATTTTTCTTCAATTTTTTCCCTTTAACAATGATAGTTTTTCATTATAATGAATAATTTAGAGAGACGTTTTATACCTATCGCATTTCTTTGCAAATTAGACGATAATACCCGTTCTTTTCGAAATTCATTCTCATAAAATAACGTTATATAGAACTAATAAATGAAACAATTTTAGAAATGAGTATGAAATATCTAGTGTTAAGAAAATCAATTTAGAATAACACAATTATTAAAAATGTGCAACTCATACCATTATATCCCTAGTGAATTGAATATGTCTCATTGCATTTTAAATAATATTAATTTATAATAATCTAAAATTTTGATGTTATAATTAATAAATAATTATAACATTTTGTGCGTCTACAATATCCTTTCATTTGGCTTCCTTTTAATTGGCCTCAAACTTGATGTAAGTGTTGAACAATGGACCAATTTGTGTTCATATTAGGATCGGCCCATTAATAAAGCGTACATGATTAGGCAATGGTAGGTTAATTAACAAAATATCAAATCATTAAATGGGTTAGTAACGGGTTGAACTACTCCAACCTGTTATCATGCTTTAGATTGGTCGGCCTATAAATGACCCGAGTTATTATTAATATTTAATATACAGACCAACCTACTCAAATGTGAATTAGTGTCTACCGGTATATGACATTCATGTATCATATTGAAAAGTTTAAATATTTTTTATATTCTTTTAATAAATTATAATTAGAATGTTTGTTCATTAAATATAGAAAATTTTAAGTAATAAATATGCCAAGATTTTGATTTTTACAAAAAGAGAAATAACTCACTAAAAAGACGCTCCAAACCCGTAAAATCGAAATACACCCGACCCGTATTTTACCCGAACCCGAAATACACCCGATCTGTATTTTACCCGAACCCGAATACACTCGACCCGTATTTAACCCACCCGCTCGAATTGATAGGTCTACATGGAGCCTCATTACCTCCCTGAAATAGTGCTCAGTGACTTGAAAACCATCACTAGTCTTGGTATAGGCTATGAAATGAGTCATCTTAGAGAATCTGTCTACAACGACAAAGATTGAGTCTTTCTCCCTTTGTGTCTACGGCAAGCCCAACACAAAATCCATACTCACATGTATCCAAGGGCCAAGAGGGACTAGAAGTGGTGTACACAACCCTTGGGGTAGGGAGTGGCTCTTGGCTACTTAGCAAGTAGCACATCTCTTGAGGATATCCTGGACGTCCTTAGTCATATCTGGCCAATAATAATGTCTTTAAGCATGGATGTCATCTTGTTTTCTCCATCGTAGCCAGCTAGGGCTCCTCCATGAACTTCTCTGATTAGTAGGTCCCTCGTTTCACACTTAAGAACACACAGTCTTGTTCCCTTGAGCAAATACCTATTCTGGATAAGATACTTTCCCTTGGGCTTCTGCTTGCATTGATCATACGACTCCTTGAAGTCCTCATCATGATCATACAAATATTTGAGGTGCTCAAAACCTAAAACATAAGTTTTAAGCTGAAATAGAAGGAGGTGTCTTCTAGATAGTGCCTCAACTCCTTGATTCAGTTTGTCAGACTTGTGCTTGACTGTAAAATATAAAGCCTGAAGATACTCTACCCATTTAGCACGTCTAGCATTGAGCTTGTGTTGTCCTTGGATATATTTTAATGCCTCATGATCACAATGTAAAATAAACTCTTGAGCAATGAGGTAGTGGCTCCAATGCTCTGAGCACCTAATGATGGCATAGAATTCCTTATCATAGATGGAGTATTTTCCCTTGGAGTTGCACAGTTTCTCACTAAAGAAGGCCAAAGGTATGCCTTCTTGAGTTAAAACTCCTTCAATGCCTGCTCCTGCGGCATCACACTCAACTTCAAAGATCTTTTCAAAACATAGTAGTGCCAAAATTGATGCTTGAGTCAGCTTGCTCTTGATCTCTTCAAAGGGCTGTTGAGCCTTGGAGTGCCACTAGAAAGAACAACTTTTAATCGCTTCAGTCAATGGTGCCATGATGGTGCTAAAGTTCTTGATGAGCCTCTCATAAAATGAAGCTAACCCATGAAAACTTCTCACATCATGAATGCTCTTAGGAACTAGCTAGTTCCTAATTGCCTCCACCTTGGTTTCATCTACTCGGATCCCACTGGTAACAACTATGTATCCGAAGAATGTGACGACCTCATGAGTAAAGAAGGTGCATTTCTTGGGATTGCCATATAGCTTCTCCCTTTCTAGTATCTGAATCACTTATTAGAGATGGATGGCATGCTCATCTTCTGTTTTACTATAGATTAGGATATCATCAAAACACACAAGATATAATCTACCTCTAAAGGGTCTAAACACATGGTTCATCAACTTTATGAAAGTACTGGGAGCATTGGATAGGCCAAAAGGCATATTAACCACTAAAGGCAGCCTTCCACTTATCACCCTCTCTAGTCCTGATCCAGTAGTAACTATTTAATAAATCCACCTTCGAGAAAAGCTTAGACCCATAGAGCTCATCCAGCATGTCTTCTTTGGAATATGATGTCTATACTTGATAATTGTCTCGTTGACGACTCTACTATCTACACACATCCTCTTGTTCCCATCTTTCTTAGAAACAAGCAAGGTTGGTAGAACATATGGGCTCAATCTCTCTCTTAGCATTCCCTTGGCCACCAATTCCTCCACCTGTCTTTATACCTCTTGAGTGTCTTTAGGGTTCATTCTGTAGGCTGGTTTATTGGGCAGAACAACCCCTGGAATCAGATCAATGTGGTGCTGGATAGTTCTTTTAGGAGGGAGGCCAGGAGGAATCTCCTAAGGGAAAACATCGACATACTAGTCAAGGACGACTTTGGCTTGTGGTGGAAAAGACTGGATCTCTTATGGGTCAAAACTGGATTCAAGAATCCAACCCTTGAAAGGTATGAATTCATGTTGTGAAGCCCTGAGGGTAGGCTTCACTAAAGTAAGTAGCATTTCAGGTTGGTATGGGGTTTTGAGGGGCTTGTGTTTAGGCAGTTGATATGGACCTAAAGGGAAAAGAGTTAATTTCTTGTCATCCTTATTGAATGAATAAGTATTCAAGTAACCATCACGAGTTACTCTCTTGTCAAACAACCAGGGCCTTCTCAATAGCACATGACATGCATCCATAGGGATTATGTCACACTACACTTCATCAAAATAACTCTTGCTAATTGAGAAAGCAACTAAGCATCTAGAATTGACTTATAAACCCTTACCTTGAGTAAGCCACTGGATGCAGTAAGGGTGGGGTTA
This sequence comes from Carnegiea gigantea, assembly GCA_029747015.1. Lineage (NCBI taxonomy): Eukaryota > Viridiplantae > Streptophyta > Magnoliopsida > Caryophyllales > Cactaceae > Carnegiea > Carnegiea gigantea. Next base: position 211,281 of record JAKOGI010000568.1, on the reverse strand, counting down.
CACTGAATTTTGTAGCCCAAGCTTCTTAATCAGAGTGGAAGAGGCTATATTGGGGCAGCTCCCACTATCTATGATGAAGGAGCAGGCTTTGCCCTGGATGGTGCATCTTCTATGAAAGATGTTCTCCCTTTGCTCATCCTTGGTATTTCTCTAGATGTTAAGAGCTCTTCTGATCACCAACATTTCTCCCTCATCTGGTTCAGCAACCACCTCCTCTCCTTCTTGCTCTTCTATTAAGTAAACTTCCCATTCATCCTCCATCTCTTCCTCTTGTGCAACTTGATATTTTTCTAGGATAATCACCCTCTTGATGGGATAATCAGAGGCAATATATCCCATACCATGACACCTGTAACGTCTCTTATTAGCATTATAGCTAGGTGCGGGTTCGTTTTGTGGAGTTGGGGTCTTTAGAGAAAATTCGGGATGGGGTGCCAGTAGGCTTAGGGGTCAGCTGAGTGCTCCCCTTGTTAAAAGGTTGGGTTCTGGGAAAGGGTTTCGGCGGTTCTTTCTTTCTTGCCTTAGTTTTGTTGCTCAACTCTGTGAGCTAATGCACAAACATCCTTATGTTCAACAACATGATAGTCAAGCCCACTCAGATCTCTCAGTATAGTCTGATCTTCATGTTCTTACAAATCACTTTTTATCAGGAGTTTTTCAAACCCTTGAGTGTACTGCTCAATAGTCTTAGTTCCTTGAATTAAACTATGCAGTAAAGTGTAATTATCCTGAGATAAGAGGGCGGTAAGAACCTATTCTTGAGCTTGGATTTCATCTTAGCCTAATTCCTGACTTTGCTCTTCCCTTTCTTAGCTCTCTTGCCACATAAGTTGGTCCATTAGAGTCACATTTCCTTAGTCTCAAAGCTATCAACTTGACCTTCTTATAATCTGAAATGTCTTTATAATCAAAGACCCTCTCAACTGTGCGCAACAATTCAAGAAATTCATCAGGGTGAAGTCTCGCTTCAAACCGTTGAACCTCTGTTTTGATGTCAAAGTTGGTCTGATGATGATGGTGCTGTCTATGTTATTCCTTGGTTCAAGATCATCTTCACTGATGTCCCAAAAGGGTTCTCTTGGCTTTCAGACTCTCCACGTGAGCGACTTGAAGAGCTAGACTCTCCACGTGAGCAACTTGAAGAGCTAGCTGCATCAGATTGCACGACTCTCCTTCTTTTCTTAAGGGATTCCCCAAGCTGCCTTATGAGATTTTCATTCCGCTTCTCGAGATTCTCATAATTCTTCATTAAGGCCTCAAATGTTTCCTCAAAGTCATGCTGCTACTCATCTTGCTTAAACAGTACTTACTTCTTTATGGGTCATGTGTTGGGTGAAAGGGTTGTGTTTGCAGCTGAGATTCAAGCCTAGGAAAGTAGACTAATCTCTGATACAAAATACGATGGAGGTTCAGCCAAGAATAAGAAAGACAAACAGATATAAAGAACTCTTCAAATAAACAATTACAAACTAGAACTGAAGTAGTGGATTGGAACTCAATGAAAATGAAATAAACAGATCCAAACTAGGATAAGACACACCACCAATTAGCGGACAAGACTCATCAGATCACCACCTACAATGGTTGGATTGCAGGATAAGCTAGAAAGGATTTTGAGAGAAGGAGATAAGCTCAACTTTCATACAACTTCAACTGAGTTCGTATAAGTGAAAATCAGGCTTTGAACTAAGCTTCATTCCCTCTCTCAACAGCTAATCAAAGTATAAGATATACTAAAAATAGTAGCATAAGTTTACAAAAAAGCAGCCCCTAAACAACATGTTTAGCTTGATCTTTGATACCTATTCCACTCACTAATTACCATTAATGAGGTGTCACGCTAATGCAACATCCCAGCTCTCCTAATGATGACCACAAAGTGTAAGTTGCAGCTTCAAACCTTGAGAACTCCCTGGGCTGTTGGCAAGGGCAGCACAAAGCAACCAGTGAATCAAAGGGAATTTCTCGTGAACTTGATTCGGATAAAAGTTGCTGCTATCTAATCTTGTAAGTTTGAGGCCACTTGTGATAATATTTTTGACACCTTTTCACCTCCTTAAATAATTCAAAAGATGGTTGTAAAATAGAGTCAAAGTTGACTCCCAAAACTGGACCTACTAGAGTGAATTGGGCAGGATGCTGACTGAGTAATTTGATTTGGTTGAATGAGCTACTGTGCCGGCACCAAAACATAGGGAACTTCTATCATCTACTAGCTTTAATGTGAGCTAGAAAATGAACTAATTTGCTCCCAAAATAACTGCAGTGCTTACTGGATCAAGTGACACACTAATGGCTTCATGGGTATGCATGAATAATCAATAGGACTGAAACCTTGATTCATGACCTCTTGGACTACTACTTGAATATTATGAGGTGGGGTACCTGATTGAGCTTGACCTATAGTGTGGTGGCCTCCATTAGACGGATTAAAGAATGCGGAACTACAGTGTCCTACTCACTTATCATCAACAATGATGTTTGTGGTTTTTTCAAGCCCACTAGAGGCATCTGACAAAGAGACCCACTCTCGGCCTACCTATTTATCGTCTGTACAGAAATTCTCACAAGGGCCCTTCTGAAGGTACCTGACGGTAGAAAACATAGAAAAGTGTCAGGATGATAGCCTCTTAGATTAAAAAAGCCCGGGGTGCAAAAAAGCGCAAAGGGTCCTGGAGCCCGGGGCGCGGGCTTCGAGGTGAAGGCGCGGGCTTTTCAGACGCGATGCGCACTTTGACTATAAAATACTCCAAAATCATTCCCAATTCTTTGAAAATAATGTAGATAATGACTTCAAGTAAGGAATTAAACATCAAGATAACCACGAATAACATTGCATATAGTCATAAAGCACGATAACATAACATCATAGTTTCTTAAAGCACACACCATAAGATAGTAGAAGTCTTAAAATACACAAACTAGCAGAGCCATAGAAGGAAAGCATAAAACACATAGCACACAAAGCAAAATAGCTCACAAAGGTGAACTAAGCATCTTCCATTCAAGTAATTCAATCCAAAAATCAACACCACCAATAAGTTCACTACAATTTTCAACCACAAAAAAAAAAAGCACACAACTAATTAAACAAAGCAATAAATAATTAAAAGTTTAAAAGTTAAAATATAAACCCTTCAAATTAAATTGAAGGCCCTGCTGCGTGGAAATTAGACAGAAGGGGGAGGTTTAGATTTTAGAGTTTAGACAGGGGGTCTTCGAGAGACAGAAAGAAGAGAAGATGGGCACTGTAGCTGTGCACTGTAGCTGCACCCTTCAAGCAAGAGAGAGAGAGAGAACTCGAAACCTCTTCCATGGGGTTCGACTCACTGAGAAGAAGGAGGAGGAGGAGGAGGAGGAGGGAAAAATAAAAGTAGAATGGAGCAGAAGACCATTTACCCGTTTGCACTGAGCTAGGGTTTACCGCTAAACTGAAGAAGGAGGAAGGAGAAGAGTAGTCTGAGAAGCATAGAGGTTCAAATGAGGAGGTGAGAAGCAGTCTGAGGCTTCTAAGTCTGATTTGTAATTTTTTTTTCCTTCTTTTCTCAAATAGTACATTAAGATCCAAAAAGCCCAAAAAGCGCGCGCCCCGCGCCTGGGAAAAAAGCCCAGAAAAGCGCAAAAAGCGCGCGCTTAATGAATAGGCTGCGCCTGACCCCTTCCTAGGCGCAGAGGTGTGGGCTTCGGGCTTTTACGCGCCTAGGCGCGCCCTGGGCACGCTTTTTTAAACTAAGGATAGCCTTCCCTTTTGCAGAACAAATCTAGAATCTTGCCAGGAACTCGATAATGTTCTCAAATTGTTCTGTAAAAAAATTAGGTGTGCTCATTAATCTTCACAAGTCATATTAACGTTTTCAAGTAATACAACCACTGTACGACAATTTCGACGGTAAAATATTAAGCCGTAAGTATACGAGTTTCGTCGTAGTACTTGGGGGTTGTCTCCTTAGGGACGATGGAAGAGATTAAGGTCACAAATTATTAATCTAATTCATTATTAAGCTAACTGAAATGATAGACAACTACAAACATTAATTATAAATGGAGTTGAGCCTAAATTATTACTAACCATTCGCATAATTTTATAGCACCTAACTAACTTCAAATTTAAGATAAAATGGCAAATTCAAATGCAACTAATTCCATTATCTGACCAAAACAAACAAAAGAAAGGGGAGATGAAACTAATCAAGTAACTCTTAAAGGGGTAAGAACCTCAAACTATTAACAGATATTAGGAAAATGTGGAATAGAGAACACTGAAATCAACTAAACACAAACGACCCAAAGTTGGTATGATTCACCTGATTACTTGCAGAATCCAAGCTCACCAAAAGAGCGTTAGAATGACAAAGACATGAGAGGATGGGGGAAATAGGGCTTCCCTGCTCAATGAAAGCTCAGCCCTTGCTCAAAATGCATTAACCAGGACAGGAAGCAAGGGAGGGGGATTCAAATCCATCACTAGCCAAAATTGCAACTAGCAAGCCAAATCATTCACCAAAGCTCAAAACAACTCATAATCACAAATTCCAACCCAAATTCGGATTTGAAATCCGAAACAAACAAAGGAGGTGAAGTTGAGAATTATATAAAACGAAATCCAGAATCAGTTTAATAACAAACCAAATTTCATCAAAGCATACTCTCAATAATAAAATAAAGCTTAATTTGGTGAAATTGCAAGCTAAAGAATGGATCTACTATTCAAAATCGTAACAGATGAAACGAAAACAAAACCCTAAATTACTAATATTCGAATTAGACTAACTAAAAACCCTAAAATTATAACGTAAAGACCTATATTACCTAGCTCTCTTCGCTGCTGCTTGATTTATACTCGCCCTCCTCTATTCCCGCCCATTTGATTAAGGGCATCCATGGACGGTGGAGATGATTGATGTGCCGGTGATGGTGAGCTGGCGATGCATGGTGTTGGCGGTGCAGAAGATGATGGAAGTGATGGTGAAGATGGGTTCTGATGGTGGTTCGATTTCGAGAGAAAGAGACATGAATGCAGAGAGAGAGAGAGAGAGAGAGAGAGAGAGAGAGAGAGAGAGAGAGAGAGAGAGACCTCAAATTGAGAGGATCCAAGGGGTGGGGGTTTCTATGGGGCTTGAGCCCAGTAAGAGAGGAAAGAGTGAGGAATAAAGGGAGGGGGTGCACCACGTGAGTTGAGCGTGGGGCGGGGGGCTAGGTAGGAATTAGGATTTTGTTTATTTTCCCCCTTGCTTTTGGGCTAGCATATAGAATGGGCTAAGGTATGTGGTTCGGTTCTTGACCCACTTATTCATTTTCAACATTTTTCTTCATCTTTTTCATGCTTTTCTAAATTTTTTTCCAACACCTCCAAAATGAAATAAAAATCTAAAAATAATAATTATGTTGAGCATAAATCAGATATAAATGTGTCATGAAATATCATATTTTGGTGCAAATAAATACCCCCACACCAATATTTTACTCATCATCAAGTAAAACAAACTGAACTACCTAAAAAGAAATGGAAAATAAGAAGAAGAAGAACCTAACTGACTTTTGTAAGAATCACGGTTGCATTTAGCGTATGCAACAAGCCCTTTAAACTCCTTAGTTTTCCAAGTGGACGAGTGAGGCCTCGTAAGGATTTTTAAGTGAAACACCCACAAAAATTTTTTCGAAAACAAAGGAAAAACTTTTTGGATTTTTTTTCCCGAAACATAAACATATATACAAGTAATTGGGGAAATTATGTAGACGATTTAGGCAATTGCCGCACCCTAGTAACGAAATCACCAAATTATATGCAAATGGAAAGTACAATCAAGAGATAACTAAGTCAAAAGAAGTATCCCGACTCTCATTTTTCATCCCACACAGAATATGCAATAATACGTATATCTTGCTACATGTGCAAAAATCAAGTTGCTGACATTGACACGATCCTCGTTTTCTTGCCTAATTACCTTCTCTACTCCTTTTTTTTCCTTTTTTTCTTTTTCCAACAAGAATACTAAAACCACTTGACTTATAAATATTAAGGCCTTCCCCAAAAGGGGTTTTATTAGAATGTGCAAAGACTTATTTCATTGCCTAAACAAATGCGTAATCAAGTGAAATAGCACATGTTCAAGTCAATTGAAGATATAAAACAAAGATAGTGGCTCAAATATTGGGGCCTAGGTTTTTATTCACTTTTTTTAGACTTCGACAAACAAAGAGTTTTTCATTTTTCAAGAGCATAGAAAGCAATTTCGACAAACAAAGAGTTCAAATGTCAAGTTAACAAGAAGGCCCTAGGAATTGACAGAAAGGTGAGGAAGGTAAGCACAAAATCACATATATGAGATGAGGTTATTATGAAAAATTCAATCTAAATCCTGAACTAGACATCTCATCATGCAAACTCTATTTACATACAACTCAATGACATAGCAACATAGGACTACATTCTCCTAAGAAACCACATAAAACCCAAATAAAAGACAAAAATCATTTTGAATTTTTCAAAATTTTCAAAAAATATATGCAATGGGCACCTCTCCTCCACAATATCCTCATTGTGGGAACTAAGGCGTCAAAAAGCAATCACATAAGTTGTACAACCGTGAAGCCGATGCAAATCCGCAAGATACAAACTTGGACACCACCAAAAATAAAAAACAAAAACAAAATCACCAAAATCAAAATCAAAATCACAAAAGAAAGCAAACCAAAATGCAATTCTAAAACAAAACAAAACCAAATCCAAATCAAATCTAAAGAAAACAAAACAAAAACACACATAATCACCAAAATAAAAACAAAACAAGACCAAGGAGCTCCTAAATACAAAGCAAAAGAAAAAGGAACCTGAAACAAAACAAGGCACAAAACAAAAGAAAAAGAAAATGCAAAACAAAAACAAAACCACTAAAACACCAAAAAGAAACAAAAACAAAGTATGAAACCCAAAAAAAAAACCCCCCCAAAGAAAAACAAAACCTCAGAAAACCAAGGAAACAAAAAACACAACTTAAATATACAAAAACAATCCTAGATATCCACAACTAACAACTATTTACAAAACAAAATACACCATAATACAACTAAGGGTGATCATAGCCAATTTGACTAAACAAATCCCAAATTTCTCCTCAAGATTGATCACCCACATAATCACAGTCCTAAATATCCACAACTATGTATAAAAAGAAAGAAAAGAAACGAAAAAATAGGAGTAGGGAAGGGGGTGGAATAATCATGCCAGGTTGAGTACTAATTGTACCCAAATTAGTGCCTCACTCGAATGTTGTTGAGGAGGACTATGGAGCATCAGCTACTCCATCTCAGCTCACAAGCTGCTACTCATCAAAACCGACCGAAGCTCATAACAACTTATCAAAGCTCATAGGAAGGCCTGAGGTCAAGTTCTTCACCTCAAAGTGATCCTCAAGTCTCTCTATGTCACTATCATCAAGAGTATGATTTAAACAAGCACTACCAAGTACAAAAGTCTCAGATTCTACAAAAGTGGACTCGGAGGGTCTAAAGAAGGAAGAAAAATGAGAAAGAAAGAAGAAAGAGATGAAATGGGAGGGGAGGGAACTAAGTCAAGAGAAGACTTATCAGAAATAGGGTCATTAAGCTCCATGTGAGGTGAAACCTCACTAAACTCCACATCAGAAGGCTCATATGAGAATGCTCCTGAAAAGAGGTATCATCTGACTCAATTAATATTCCACACTAATCGTCAAAACTAGCATCTGTGTCAAAACCATCTCCCTACTCGAGCTCTCCTAAGGGAGCTAAAGTAAGAGACGAGTCATGAATGGTCAGACTACCCTCGGGGTGGTCAGTATCTGTGCTAAACTCTAGGGAGGGAGCAGCTGCTAAAGGAGATAAGGGATTACTTACTTCTTCAAGGTCATCAGAATGTATCATCATAAAAATCATACTGTAAAGGAATCGGTACCTCACTCCTGACATCAAAGTCTTCACAAGACCAAGCCTTGGGTGTAGGACAACGTAAACTAAGGTCAGTCTTGAGTAAACTCTGAAAGTAAATCTCCTGATTAAAGGTAGCCAATGCCTCTAATATGTGTGGTCTATCAAGCAATGGACAAGTATCAAAATTATGATCAAAGGAATAACAATAATCACACGAAATAGGAGCACATAGAGTATGAGAGTGCTCATAAGATATAGTCTCAATCTGACTCTCAACAAAAGGTGTAGCATGCATCACACAAGGGTCAGGAATGGGGTGATTAAAGGTCTCTTTAGCATTTTCATACTCCCAAGTGTCGTTAGCTAAATATTCAAAGAAATCCCAAATTTTATCGGGAGCCGTAGTGAACAAATATTCCAAACCCCTGGGGTACTCTCAACATGATCCCGCTATTCATCATTAAGACCCTCAAAGATCACTTGGTAAATTTTCCATTTCTTAAAACAATGATCAACACATTAAGCACGAAAATGTTTCAATTTTCTCAGAAATCGCCAAAATATTTCATACTCAAACAGAGGGAAATAGAAAATTGACATTTGTTTTAAACTTTTTTAAGTTTTTCAATTTGTTGGGGTTTTCAAAATTTTCCCCATTTTTTCACTTTTTTGACTTTTCTAATTTTTTTTGGATTTTTTCAAGAACTAAACTAAATTAAGGAATAAGTAATAACAAAATAAAGCAAGCAAGACAAAACATATACATCCAACAAGAAAATAGCAAAGAAAATGAAAATGTGACCTAATCCAATGTCGTCATCCCCGACAGCGGCCCTAAAAACTTATATGATAATTTTGAGTGTAAAATATTAAGCTGCAAGTATGAGACCTTCGTCGTAGTACTTGAGTGTCATCTTCTCAGGGGTGATGGAAGAGATTAACCTCACAAATTACTAATATAATTCATTATTACTAAAATGATAAGCAACTATAAACATTAATTATAAATGGAGCTGAACCTAAACCATTACTAGCCACTCGCATAATTTCATAGGACCTAACCAACATCAAATTTAAGATAGAACAACAAAATCAAATGCAACTAATTCCATTATCTAACCAAAAGAAACAAAAGAAAGGGGAGATGAAACTAATCAAGTAACATTGAGTCATGTACATGATTTCCCCATTACTTGTATATATGTTCATGTTTTAAAAAAACCAAAAAGATTTTCCTTTGGTTTTGAAAAGATTTTTTTATGGGTGTTTTACTTGAAAACCCTCACAAGATCTCATTTGTCAACTTGGGAAACTGAGGGGTTTAAAGGGCTTGTTGCATACACTAAATGCAATTGTGATTCCTGCAAAAGTGAGTTAGAATTTTCTTTTTAGGCAGTTTAGTTTATTTTACTTAAGGACAGGCAAAATCTTGGTGCAGGGGTATTTGTTTGTATCAAAAATATAAGATTTTTACAATACCTTTATACCTGATTGGTGCTCAAAATAATTATTATTTTTAGATTTTTATTTGAATTTTATTTAGTTTTTGTAGGTGATGAGAAATAAGAAAATGAAGGAATTTGGTGAAAAATGAAGAAATTGGGTCAAGAACCCAACCATTAACCTTAACCCATTTCCTACCCTGGCAAAAGAGGTAGAAATAAAAATCAAAATAAAATAAAAAAGAATCCCACTAGCCTCCCTTTCAACCCGTGCTCCTCACGTGACTCACATCCCCCTTTAATCCTCACACACTCTCTCTCTCCCCTCACGACAAGGGACCCGAGTGACCCTGAGAGAAACCCCTTCTTCTGTTCTGTATTTTTCTTCTGGCTCACCACAACACCATCATCTCCAATGCCACCATCACCACAATCATCCTTATCCTCTACTACACCTTTATTCGCACGCCATCACAACATCACCACCACCATCCACGCCATCGCACGTCAACGGCGGCCGAGATGGAGGTTAGAAGCGAGCTTGAGGGGCTAGGTATAAATTGAAGGGTTGCAGTTGGGAAGGAGATAATCTAGGTTTAGGGTTCTTGTTAGTTTCAATTCCAATTTTTAGATAATTTTTAGGGTTTTAATTTCCAGTTCAGTTTTAGTGATTTATGGTTAAATTTAGGGTTTTTTATTATCCAATTTCTCCATCCTTTCCAGTTTTGTTTAACTCAAATCAAAGGTTGTAGCTTGGAATTTTTGTGAAATTAATTAAAGTTTTTTATTTCGTGAACTGTTTTTGTGATTGTAACATGAAATTGGTTGAATTTTGGGTTAAATTTTGCTTCATGATTCGATCGCCTTCCTCTATTTCTGACTTGTTTTCTAGGTTCGAGAATGAACGTGCCTCCATTAATGGGGGTTAATTTGAAATTGGGTTGAGCTTCTTCAGCGAAGAAGCCTAGTGTGTTGCATTACCCTTCATTTTCCCTTCCCCTTTGTTTCATTGCTTAAATTTCAGGTTGCTCTGCTTCACTTTTTTCTGTTTTTGTTGATGCCTGAAGTCTGGGTTTTGAATAGGTTGTTCTTGTGTTGGGAATGAAGATCAATTTATTAACTGGGCTGACCTTACTGGCAGTGAAGCCCCTTATTCTTCCCCTCTGCTGTGTTCTACTTGTTCTGCCTTCTCTATTTGGATAGTGCTAATTTTGAGTGTTGCTGTGTTTTAATTTAGGAGATGTTGGCCTAGTCCATTTTGTGAGCTTGGATGCATGAGCTCACGTGATCAAACCCATATTTCGGTTGTTTGGTGGAATCTTCATTTCTCCCTTCCTTTGTTACTGTGTTTTTAGTTTTTGGTTCTTATTCTTATTTGTAGTTTTATGAGGGTTAGTTTGGGTTTATATTATGTTAATCTTGATTTTTGATTAGAAGTCCCCATATTATAACATATTATTTTTTGTTAGTTGAGATAAAGGGGGTTAGTGTATTTGGTTTTGGTACTACATCTAATTAGAAGTTATTTATGACCTATGAAATCAACGTGAACAGGTAGTGACTGTTTAGAATTAGAACCATTTAAAATTAATAATTTTAGTTATTTATGGTTTTAATTAGTTTAGAATAATGATAGATTAGATTATTTTCGCCGTTAGTGACCTAATTTCATCCTCGTCTATGAGGACACCACCCTCAAGTACTACGACAAAGATCGTACGCTTGCGACTTTAAATTTGCACTCAAAAACATCGTACAACCTCCCTATGGTGGCTTGGGGTAAGATTTGACTTCCCAAAAAGGTAGGGGGACTAGGACTAGGAAAATGGGATGTAGTAAATAGTGTGTTGTTGAGCAAGTGAACTTGGAAATTATTTTATAGCTAAAGCCTCTAGATTGAACAAATGCATTCAAAATATCCGATTGACACCAATTTCTTCTCAGTTCAGCCTAAAAGGACAGACTTACGAGTTTTTTTGGAAATGTATCCTTAATAATTGCCACCAATTTAGGAAAGGTATTAGATGAAAACTTAGGGATGGTCGGAATATGAACTTCTGGCTTGACAATTGGTGTGCCAGTGATAGCCTAGCAGCTTTACTTCATATTTCGAATTGTTCTTTAATTGACACATCTTTAAAAATGTTGGATTTCATCACAAGAAACAAAGAATGGGATGCTTCTAAGTAGGTTGATCAGGAGATAGATGAGGTAGAGTCAGGAGCATCATATAGCAGTTTCGATTTGGCCAAGGAGCCTGATGACGATTTTGACCCAGATTACGATCCATCTACGGATCGATAGGTTGTTCTAGGAGTTGATTTTGGTAGGTTACATTTTGAGCCCTGCTTGTACATAGCACGGTCGGTTTGGATGGATGCATTTTGTGTAGTACATGACATTATATATAGTTAGTCAGATCCTCCAACTGTGTGGAGTAGGTCCGTTTCTCTTTTAGGGCATGTGATGGATTTAGTGTCTGGGGGCTAGTTAGTGTTTTGGTTTGGGGTAGGAGTCAGAGCTAGCTGACCTTAGTTAATCAGTTAGATGTGATATACTTTTCATGTATATAAACAAGTAGCTATAAATGCAAACAAGCAGTTATGGAATGATATAATGAGGCTTTGGTTTCTGTTTTAAATAATATTTGAGCCATATTAAATGTATTTATTGGGTATGCTTATCTTATATGTTGGGTTATTCCAGTAATTGAATCGTTTCGTTTAATGTATGGTCAGAATGTATGAATCAGTGCTAAACAATCCGAAGACTCATATAGGGGATAACTCGGACCGTGGCTAGGGATCAGGTAAACAAGCCTCACATAATGTGCCACCAAATTTTGGCAAAATGCCCCGAATCCCCCCTGAGTTAGCTAACAACATTGGGAATCCGAACTACTAGCGAACTTTGGTAGTTGAGCTAATGAAATGGATTGCGCTAGTGCCTGCTGAAAAACTGTCCTAAGGATGATAAACTGGTAGACAGGGTAGCACGACACAACCCTAAAGTTTACGATGGAAAGTATGACGCAGTGAAATTGAAGGAATGGGTAAACGGAATGGAGAAAATTTTTACAGTGCTAGAGGTTCCTGAAGAAAAGAAAGTAAACATTGGGACGCATTGTTTGATTGGTGAAGCTGATATGTGGTGGAACACCATTAAGGGTAGGCTCATAGGGCCAAAATTCACCTGGAGTACATTCCTAGAGGAGTTAAGGATAAAATTTTATCCAGTTATGGTTCAAAGATAAAAGAAGAAAGAATTTATGCAACTGAAGATGAGTGGTAGTGTGACTGTATTGCAGTACGCAAGTAAGTTTATAGAACTGTCAAGGTTCGTCCCTGAATTTTTGTCCTCTGAAAGATTGAAGATGAGGAGATTTGATGAGGGTCTGGCCTTCCACATTCGCAACCAGCTAGCTGGACAACTAATCTCAACCTACCGAGAGTTATATGAGTGAGCAGCTGAAGTGGAGCGAGTAAAGACAGAGTTGAGGGTCTTGAACCCGATCAACCAAAAGAGAAAAGGGATCGAGCGAGGAGCTCTGAGTGAAAGTGTGAACCACAAGAAACCTTCTCCCGCTCACCCCAAGAGCCGCCCTACACGGTCTACGAAGCCCTATGGCAAAAGCGAAAGAACCAATCACACCACCCCAGAATGCCAAGTAGGAACCAACAAGTGCATGTGGTGTGGAAGCCCAGAACACCTCATTGCTGCATGCCTGAAAGATTGAAGGCTATAGACAAGGGTGCAGCAAAACCCTTGACCCCACCTCGCCAGGGAGCCCCCACCCCCAAGGCCTGCGGCAGCAGGACGAGCGTATGTAATGAGCAAGAAGGAAGCAGCCACCTCTTGTGCGGTAGTCACTGCAGCTCTCTTTTTAAATTCAAAGCCATTTTGTGTATTATTTGATTCGGATGCTACTCATTCATTTATATCCACCCGATTTGCCATGCAATTGAACCTTGAGAATAAAAGGACAGGAACTAATTATAGGATCAAGTACCCAATGATTCTGTAGTAGAGTGCCCTATCTCCAATAAACTTGTTTCCATCACCATTGGTGGAACCACATTCCTTGGGGATTTGATTTAATTTGATTTGTCCGACTTCGACATCATCTTGGGAATGAATTGGTTGCACACTTATGGAGCCAAGATTGATTGCAAAGATCTTAAGGTTATTTTGAAGGATGAAAAAGGAAGAAAAGCATGCTTCTATGGGTAGAGAGCAGAAAAATCTCGTCCCTTGATTTTTGTTGTGAAGGAAGTAAGCTGTTATCTTAGGGTGTATTGAATATTGGTGTTATGCTATTGACGCTCAAATAAAAGAAGAGAAAGCAGAAAATATTCCTATACTTTGTGAATTTGAAGATGTTTTTTCTAAGGAGTTACCAGAACTACCCCCGTAGAGGAAAATTGATTTTGGGATTGAATTAATCTCTGGTGCCGAACCTATCTCTAAAGCTCTATATTGTATGATGCCAACTGAGCTTAACGAACTAAAGATTCAGTTAGATGAGCTATTACAGAAGGGATTTATCAGACCAAGTGTGTCACCATGGGGTACCCTAGTGTTGTTCGTAAAGAAAAAGGATGGAACCTTACGGCTATGTATTGACTACAGGGACTTGAACAAGGTTACCATAAAAAACAAATACCCTTTGCTGTAAATAGATGGCTTGTTTTATCAACTGCAAGGAGCAGGAGTCTTCTGTAAGATTGATTTAAGGTCAGGGTACATCAATTTAGGATTAAACCTGAAGACATACCCAAGACTGCATTTAGGACTAGGTACGGTCACTATGAGTTCATGGTGATGCCATTTGGCCTAACCAATGCCCCTATAGGCTTCATGGATCTTATGAAAAGAGTTTTCAGACCCTATTTAGACAAGTTTCTAGTGGTGTTCATAGATGACATTTTGAGATACTTTAAGGACAGAGAGGAACATGCTGATCATTTGAGGATGGTGTTACAGACCTTGAGGGAGCATCAGCTCCATGGCAAATTAAAGAAGTGTGAATTTTGGTTAAAAGAAGTGGTATTCTTGGGACATGTGGTCATAAAAGAAGCAATTGAAGTTAACTCCCAGAAGGTGAAAGCAATCATGGAATAGTCAAGGTCTACCAATGTCACTGAGATTAAAGCTTTTTGGGTTTAGCGGGCTATTATCGAAGGTTCATTAAGGACTTTTCGAAAATAACGTCGCCCCTGAGCAATTTGCTTAAGAAAGCAAATAAATTTGAGTGGACAGAGAAATGTGAGGAAGCTTTTCAAGAGCTAAAGCAGTGATTAACTGTCACCGCAATTCTAACGCTACTAATAGAAGGTAAGGAGTATACCATTTATAGTGATGTGTTGAAGAACAGCTTGGGGTGTGCCCTGATGCAGGAAGACAAAGTAGTAGCTTATGCCTCTTGACAGCTCAAGCCTTACGAGAAAAATTACCCTACCCATGACCTGGAGTTAGCAGCTGTGATCTTTGCACTGAAAATTTAGAGCCATTAATTATGTGGGGTACCATACAAGATTTATATTAACTATCAAAGTTTAAAGTATATCTTCACCCAGAAGGAGCTCAATTTGAGATAGCGGTGTTGGCTTGAGTTGCTTAAAGACTATGATTTGTAGATTCAATACCACCCAGGAAAAGCAAATGTTGTAGCGGATGCCCTGAGTAGGAAAGCAGAACATAGCTCAAACACTGTGATGATTACTCACTTAAGTCTCTTGAGAGAGCTTGAGGACTTGGGAATTCAACTAGTTCCTATGGGCAAGAAAATGTTCAATTATCGGCACTTACCTTATAGGCCTCCATAGTAGAGGTAATCTAAGTGAACCAGGAAAGTGATCTTGTACTCTAAAGAAAATAGCAAAATTTAGAAAAAGGAAAGTCTCCTAGGTTTGTAGTACATGAGGATGGGACCCTATGTTCCAGAGTCGCCACACACCCAAAAATGAGGAGTTGAGGAAGCAAATCTTAGAGGAGGCTTATAACACTTGCTACTCGGTGCATCCAAGAGGCACCAAGATGTATAAAGACTTGAGGCAATACTTCTGATAATACTTCTAGTGGAATGATACGTAGACAAGTGTCTAACTTACTAGAAGGTTAAAGCAGAACATCAACGTCCTGTCGGTGAACTGCGACCTCTAGAAGTTCCCACTTGGAAATGGGATTCGATATGGACTTCGTTGTGGGTTTACCCCTTTCTGCTTCGAAGAAGAATGCTATCTGGGATATAGTCGATCGACTTATCAAATTGTTCAACCCAAAATTATTACAATATTATACCCTGTATTATCTAATATTTGCTCTAAAATAAATGATTAAATTAGGATTTTAATATGTTTTTATTTATTTTGTAGGAGTAAAGAATTCTGAATAAATTGGATGTCAAAGGATTTAGAAGGAGCATTGTGGATCAAGAAATAAAAACAGCAGAAGAAAGACAACCCAATGGGCTCATTTTTGCGGCCCAAGCGAGGCCCACACCTTCCTTCCCCTTTCTCTCTCTCGGCCCAACTCTCTCTTCCCGCTCTTTTTCTTTCTTCTTTTTCCTTCATGGGGCCGGCCTAGTTTGGACGTCCAGCTACAACCTGTTGTTTCACTTAACAGGCACGTGCTGGGCACGTGAGCCAACCCCCCTTCCTTTTCTTCTTTTTCATCGTCCCCAGCAGTTTACCCCACGAAACCCAGAAAACCGAGAGAATAGAGCAGCCTCCCCTCAACACTTCATCTTCTCCCTCCATCATAACCACAGGGCCTATTCTCTTTCCTCTTCCTCCATCATTGCATCATTATTTCACGCGTTACCCATCCCCATCTGTTCTTCTTCCTCTCGTCACTTCCAGCCTAAAAATCAGAGAATCAAGGCCACGAACAGACCCCTTCATCTTCTTCTTCCATGCCATGGCTCTCTCTCTCTCTCTCTCTCTCTCTCTCTCTCTCTCTTCCTTCAAGGTCTGTAATTAACATCATCATTATTTGGGCGGTTTCAAAAGGAATTATTGGGAACGTTAATAAAGACAAGTGAAGAGGGAGAGGGGTTGACATTTTTGGTGTTCTCCGGGGTCTTTAATGGTGACCCGAAACAGAGAAACGAGAGAGGAGTAGATTAGGGGTAGTAGCAAAATGGCTTTTTACTCTTTATTTTGTTTCAATTTCAGATCTCATTCTAGGCTATTAAATTTTGTGTAATTGAGTTCAATTCAGTAGTTCAAGTGTGAATTTTAGTTTCGTCGATGAAATTTCAAGCAATTGTGTCCGAATTCGGTCCTGCATTTACTCATATTGCTATGTTGTTTTCATATCTTGAGTTTTGCTTCCTTTGTTGGTGATTTGATTTCTTGATTCAGTTTTTGGGTATGTTTGTGCAAGGCAGATCCATTCTTCTCTGCTATTGATCTTCTTTGGGCTTAGCCTATTCAAGAACTTCCAGATTATATTCCATTTCGCTTAATCTATTTGACTTGTTCACTGTGTGGTTTTCATGATTAGGCAAATTGTTACTTAGTTAATCCATTCCAGTTTTATTAAATTTACCCAAAATTGTAGGCTGTTGGGAATGAATTGGTGTAAGCTTCATTTATGAAATCTTAATCCTGCAGTTTAGTTAGTAGAATATTTCGATTTAGAATCTCATTAATTTTAGCCATTAACATTAGTTACGTCTAAAATTTCAGCAATCTGATTTCATAATCTAATCCCTGAGGATCGACACCCATAAGTGTTACAGCGATAAACCATATACTTGCGGGAACTCACAATAAGGTTTTCGCATCGTTGCCGATTAAAACAAAGCTAGAGTTCCTAGAGAAAGAAAATACCCCCACACCTATGTTTTGCTCGTCCTCGAGTAAAACAAAACTAAAAATCCTAGAGAAAGAAAATAGAATCCTAACTCACTCACGGTTGCACAAATCGATCCATTTTCTGCCAATTAGGGATACTTGGGGAGTTGAAAGACTAGCCTAACTATATGTTAAGGAGATAGTCCGACTACATGGGATCTCCTCATACATAATATCAGATAGGGGTCAAAGATTCCAAGCCCATTTTTAGCAAGCACTTCAAAAAGCCTTTGAGACCAAATTGAACTTTAGCAGCTCTTATCACCCAGAAACAGATGGGCGAATCGAAAGAGTGAATCAAATTCTAGAAGACATGCTAAGAGCTTGTATATTGGAGTTCTAGGGGAAATGGGAAGACGATTTTCCATTGGTGGAGTTTTCTTATAACAATAGCTTCCGGTCCACCATAAAAATGGCCTCGTTTGAGGCTCCATATGGGAGAAAATGTAGAGCCATGTTGTGTTGGAGTGATTTGGATGAGGCATTGATTATAGAACCCTGAAATGATTCAGGAAACCATTGAAACAATAAGAAAAATTCGAGAGCATATTAGGGTTGCCTAGAGTCGACAAAAGAGTTATGCTGACAAAAGAAGGAGGTCTCTGAAGTTTCAAGTAGGCGATAAAGTTTTCCTGAATACTTCGCCAACCAAGGATATTAAGAGGTTCGGAGTACGAGGTAAATTGAGTCGAAGATACATTGGACCTTATGAAATGATTGAAAAGTTGAATGTTGTGGCCTATCGGCTGGATCTATCAATAGAACTTGAAGACGTGCATAACGTGTTTCACATCTTTTAGCTCAGGAAATATATTCCAGATCCGAACTATATCATCGTATATGAACCTATTGAAATAATTGCGGACGTAGTGTATGAAGAGCATCCAGTCCAGATACTAGATTGCAGGATTAAGCAGCTACGCAACAAGTAGATACCTCTAGTCAAGGTACTTTGGACAAACCATACCTTCCAAGAAGCCACTTGGGAGACCGAAGAGGAAATGAAAGCCAAGTATCAACATTTATTTGAGGTAATTTTGCATGTTTCGATAAAGTTCATAAATTTCGAGGGCGAAACTCTTTAGAGGGGAAGGCTGTAATAGCCCAACCTTAAATCATATTTATTTACTTAATTCATTATGTTAATGATTTTCTCGCATTTATTTACCACATTTAATCATCCCGATGGAAAAAAACATCTTCATTTAGGCCCGAGTTTCTAATTTGGTTTTTTTATTATTATAAAAATCTCGGGTGAATAGATAGACGGTCCTGATAAAATGTTTCAAAGATTAGATTTTGGTTCATAATGACCTAAATAATTTATCCTGAGCTATGCAAAAATTTGATTTCAAAGAGTTATTTTTACCTAGAAGGCCCACACCACATAAGCCCAATTATAGGCCCAATAAGCTTATGCTTTTGATTTAGCTAATTCTCTTTAATTTATGCCTAATTATGATTAGCTAAAAGCTATCTTTTGGGGATAAAAATCAGCCAAGTAAATTCTTAGATCATTTCAACCCAAGTAAAAAAAAAAAAAAAGCTCACAAACCTCTCTTCTTCTCTCCTCACTCCAGCCATAGCTAGCCCCCCTGATTGCTGCTGTTGTGCCACTACTGCCACCACCGGAGCAGCCCACTGGCCACCAGCCCTCCACTTGTTAGCCCAGTGACCACTTCCTCTCATCCCCCCACTCTCATCAACCACTTCTTCCACTTCCTAGGCATTAAAGTGAGTAACCCTAACTTTGTTTCTTTGGATTTTTGGTTTTGATTCTTGTTTAAGTTGATCTGAGTTTTAATCATGTTATTGGGATGGAAACAAGAGTTATTTTGATGCTTTTAAATGGTTGGTTAAGTTTGAAGCATGCTAGGGTTTAGGGTTGTCTATGATCACGCAAGCTTAAGTTAAAATGATGGATTTGGATTGTTTTGTATTTGATTTTGTAGTCCTTAATCCTATTGACGATTATGATGGCTTTCTTGGTGATTTTGGATGAGATGAAGATGAATGAAGTTGGTCATAAGTTAGGGTTTTGGTGATCAAGTATGGGTTAACTTATATGTAGCATCAAGTATATTATTTGTGTATAATTAGATTTAAAAAAATGAATCTTAGATGTGTCGTTGAACTTGGGAAATGACTTGGTGTAATTCTCATGAAAGGGGTGGATTATGGAAAATTCCCCAATTGATTATAAGAGGTCATTTGGCTCATTTGTGCAAATAAGTAAGCTTCTGGATGTGTTTTGAGTGATTTTGAGGAAGAGAAGAATTAAAATTTTGATGTAGATAATTATGGAGTAAATTTAAGTAATGTGGCTTTTTTAGGTGATGAGAAGGAACAAGACTTGTTAAATGATTTTAAGAAGTGATTTTAGATGGGAATTATGTGAAGAGAAGGGGGAAAACAAGAACAGTAGGGCTGTTAACGGACATGAAATATGGGTCTCTTTACAATTAAATTGGTACTGTTTGGCACATCAAAAAATTATGATTTTTGGTTGGTAGATAATCAGTTAGCTATCTTTTAAATTCCTTTTTAATTTCTTTAATATGAGTTCTGTGGAAACAGTTATGGCCGTTTTGCTAAGATTGCATAGGATAGACCGAAGCTGTGCACAGTTGGGTTCTAATCCAATTTTAGGAACCCTATTGTGGGAATTAGGTTTTACACCATGAATGAAAGTCTTGAAGGACTTTTTAAGCTTTTCATATTAGGGATTTAAGTCTCAATTTGAGGTCAGGAGTTTATGTTATGAATTATTTACTTTCGCATCTGTTAAGCCTTTACCCTTTTGAACTAAATTATCACTATGAGAATAAGTTTCACTTTTGCTAACTATAGATACTTATAATGATAGTTTTGAATAGACACAGGGCCTAATCTATCATTTCTTCCCCTTTTTGTGTATAACATCACTTGGTGAGATTGCATTAAAATTTCTATGTACGTTCATTGCATGTATCTTTAAAAATCAGCACGTATTTGTCACATAATTATAATCCCATTAGTTATCAGTTATATGGTATTACCCCTCAGTTACCCGCGCGGCTTCAAACGAGGTCCCCCGATCAGCTTGGTAGGTGTACACCTATCTACAGATTATAACATTTACCAGGGGTCATTATCAGATAATAATTAACAATGCAGTTTTATATTCATGTCATTTCCTATTTTAAATTAAAATGAATTGCAATGCAGGCCCAACCAGCTTTTAAATTAACATTTAACAATACAGGAATGCATCTACTGAGTTGCGGCTCACAGTTTGAAATGTTTCATGTTTTGTTTTTGGACAAATGTTCAGTGAATCGTCCTTAAGTTAGCAAGCCGATTGGAGGAGATAAGTAAGCAAGGAGGTCCGGAAGGAACAATGGTGTTACTAGTTCTAAAATGTTTTTAAAAATGTATTGTGAAATATTCTGATGTTAAAACTATATAATCTACAGGGAGTTTCTATATTTTAGTGTAAACCTTGAGATAGTTAGAAACTATTTATGTTTGGTTTGATGGTTTGAGAATGTGTGAATGCCTTATGAAGGTAAACGATGTTCAACTTTGTTATGTTTGTTATTTACAAGCAAAGTCTTGTACTTTTGGGACAGAGATAATGCCCCGATCATTGGGTCGTCACTTCTAATCAGTGAAATTAAGGGAGAGAATGCAAACAATAGGTTATGTGCATCTGGGGTGTTATAGTTCAATGGAGAGAAATTGAAATGAACACTAATTTGAGAAAGAGCATTAAATCAATGCAAGAATTAAGGTAAATGATTCAATTTCATTGATTAAGGTTTTTGCATATACAATGAACTACTATAGAGAGAAAAGCTACTAGAGCTCATATAAACCCTAGAAAAAATCTTCTTCCTCTTTTTCATTAGTCTAAATGCTATTTAAGTAATCACAACCAAACAAAGCGGCACGGCATGCTAGGTGGAACGATATGGCACCGCCATTCTTCTACCTTTAGTTTCTTCAGCACTAGCTGGCCATGCCGTTTTGCTGCCCCTGCGTTCTATTCTATTTTCCAGTTTGGCACGGTTGCAAAAATGATTCGGATGCTTGTTGCTCCATTTTTAGCATGTTCACAACTTCAGGCTTTTAAATGGGGTGTAAATTGCTCCAATTTTGGACTTCTTCATTTCTAAACCTACCAAACAAAAAAACATTGATAAATCACTATGTTAAGAGTTATTTATGGGATAAAATCAAGCACAAGAGATGTCAAAACAGTTTCGTTAGAAACCAAACAAATACCTTCGTAGTTGAATTTTGCTCGTCATTGAGCAAAACACAAGGCAATCACATTTTCTAGGCATAATGGTTGCATTTAGCATATGCAAGAAACCCTTTAAACCCCTTTGTCCCAAGTGGACGAGTGTAATCTTATGAGGGTTTATAGAAGACATACCCATAAAGTCTTTGAAGAAGAAAAAGAAAAGAGAAGGAAAAGTAGAAAATATTCCTGTTCATTTCACAAACTTCTACAAAGCGACATCCATGGGGTAATAATACAACTCTCTAATCAACAACTGAATGTATTGACAAAATGTGCTTAGCACATGCATAAGGTACATAATCAAGATCCTTGGTCCTGCTAGATGGCAATCATGCCAATCATTTTCAATGATGAGTGAGCAATGGTTAACTCACTTTAGATTATGTGAAATTCTCTTCTCATGTGATTGAAAGATGATGCAATTTCTCTCAATCTTAACTCACTCTCGTTCCCCACTACCAAGGTGCATATGTCAGTTGATGATCAAGAGGACTTTGATAGGTTATAATAAGGCTCAGTTGAGGGTAGGAAGTGGACAAACATTTTGGGGAAAAATGAGCACCTAACTAGCTAAAATCAAGGGCCATAGTAAACCCCATCATAAACATCATCCACATCCTGAATAATCAATGTAATCGAATTTCTTTCCCTGAATATGTCGGTTGGGGACCTGAGTCAGCTAGACACAATAAGACCTTCATGCCAAAACCTTTATTCTTCTCTTCTTTTCACTTTTTGAAATAACCTTTTTCCTTTTTTTTTCAAAGAGTGGATGACATGAGGATTTCAAAAACTTATTACTCAAATGCAAATCTCTCACAATTTATTCTTTTTCCACCACAAAACATCATCTCCTAACAATAACCCTTTAAACTAGCACCCATTAGTCTTGACTTAGGGTTGGAAATCATGTTTGGCCAAGGGTCAAAGAAAACGATAAGCACAAAGAACATAGTGATAATTAATGCTCAAAGGGGTCGAGGGGTACCATAAAGCACATAGGAAGGCTTTTTGACTAATGTCATTTCATGCTTGCATGGAGAATGCCTCCTGCCTCTCATCACTCACGCAAGGGTAATATGTGGTTTCAAAGAGAGTTAGACCAAATTCTAGAGAGTGACAACTCTGAATGACCCTCTCATTGAAGAAAGCAAATGACCATAAGTTATAAAATCTAACTTGGTTCAAAACCTCACCGGTTCACAAACCATGTTTACTCTCATCTATTAGGTCAAAACCAAGCATGTGTTACCCAAATTTGGACCTAATATTATCATATGCACCCTAATTATACGCGATTCGAATCCAAGGGAAAAGGGATCATTACCGACCAAAGTTACAAATTTTTTTCCCAAAAACTCACTAGTTACAAGAAAAATTAGAAATTCTTTTTGAGTGCTAGGAAATTTTCTCCTTTTTTCTTGCTTTTTCAAAAATTTTGGGGAAATGACCTGCTCAGCCCCACTTTTGTAATACACAATGTCCTCATTCTGTGAATGGCAATTCTAAAAAGGAAAAGAAAAGAAAAGGAAAAAGGGAAAGAAGAAGCATTTAGAAAGGAGAGAGAGGAAAGTACTTTGTAAGAGATGAAGGACATAAGATCACTGTACATGAATGGATATGTACAATCCAATGCACTAACTACCCTACATGCAGCTGTATAAATTGTATATACTTTTAAGGGCCCATTAATGATGCACTCAAAGTTCACAACTCATGAAATTCACACTCACAGCCAATCCACACAAATTCCCTGATATCATGGCCAATCACAGCCAAAGCTCACCTCAAATGACCTTCTCATCACCGCAATATCACAATATTGGAGAATAAGGGGGTGGGGGAAAAGGAGATGCACACAAGAAACTGCCTTACCTAAATGAAGTAACCCCATCAAATATTCACATAGAATGCCCTCTGCAAAATGTAAATATGCTATGAAGAGTAAAGGAGGGGGGAGGGATACAACTCAGATCAATAGGCTCCATCAAGCCCTGATGGTGGCCAAAAGTGCAAACAGAAAAGGAGAGAATGATGACGAACTCCCTTAATCGCACATGAAAGTGCGATGCTACTTTTCCAATTGTCGGATGGCTTCTAATTATCGCTAAATGAGCTCATTCATCCTCCGTCATTCCTCCAATTCATGGGCCTCTTGTATGACTCGTTCCTTCGCTCACCTCATGTGCCTAAACTTTGTCTTATTGGCGGGCAGCAAAACCTCTAAAATATGTGACATCCTCTTTAATAGAATCCATACGCTCAGCCATACAGTGAATATCTT
>JAKOGI010000568.1:177500-180000 GCA_029747015.1 Carnegiea gigantea | reverse complement strand
GCGCCTTACACATGGCCATCAAGTTAGGTGCTTTGCAAGAACGATCCTGATTGTAGGCCTGTGGCTAAGATTGTTATTGGTCTTCACCAATAGATGTTTCCCCATCAATGGACTGACTTTACCTATAGTAAGATAGTGAACTTTCCCTCCTTCTTGAGCCTTAGCTCATAGCTTATGTGATAACCCTATCGGGGGGGAAGTAACAGCAGACCAACTTGACCAAAATGAGTTGGTATGGCAGGTTTAGGGATAAGCGATGCCAAGGGGACAACGAGGGATAATAGTATTCAAGAATAGGTAGATGATAGACTTTTTTATACACTCCCCTTAAGCTGTGAGATGCATGAGGGTAGCTTGTATGTGGGTATGGTGCGTAGATGCTCATAGGTTGTATTGCCTTAGGGGCTAGGAAGGTACTATATCTTTCATGCTTGAGCTAGTAGAGGAGGAGGATTACAAAGAGTTCACACTTTACCATGCAACTACTAGAGTAATTAGGCCCAAAGTATGAGCCTGAGGGTTCTGACCAATCTGTTGTGGATGACACCTGATGATATGGAGGTGAAGAAAGAAGGACTATCTAAGGCTAGCTCCTTAGGTGAAGAGTAAGTAGCACGCACCATAATGGTTTGGAGCGGTAAGAGCAATTGATTTTACCTAAGTTATAGTAGATACCTTAGTACGGTATAGCAAACTTAGCTAATGGTTTGTAATCCAAACTCTAATTAGGATTAACAATGTGGGTGGAATTCATTCCAACCATAAGTCACAAAATTTTGTAACTAAATAGTTGAATGTATTTAAGCTGCCTGGCATGGTAAGTACTTGAACTACTTGTTTTTCATTAGCCATGTCTGGTGTATGAATGCTACTAGTATCTTATGATTAATTAGTATGTTTGTGTGAATGTGCAAAATGACATATGCGTTGGAATGATGTATATAAATGAACTATCAAGAAGGTGACCCTTTACTTAAATGGAGCTAAGTAGTGTTGTGTGCATGTACATGTCTGTGTGTGAGCAGATGTCGCTTTGGAGAACACCAACACCTGCTCCATGTGAGCTGACTACCATGGATATGGTTTTTAAATTCAATGAGCTAAAACCCCTAAAATTTTAAGGAGGACCTAATCTATTACTATATGACTAGTGGCTAAGAAAGATGCGGATTTTGTTCTTTGTAATGGAGCGTCTGGAGCGATTTAAGGTTTCATTAGCCACCCATCAATTTCAAAAGGAAGCAGAGTATTAGTGGAAACTATTGAGCTCCGTGCGAGAGAGCAAGCCCTGACTTGGGGTGAGTTCAAGAACCTTATGGATGCTAAGTACTATACTAATGATGTTAAATGGGCTCAGGAGCAGGAATTTCTTGAGTTTAAGCAGGGGAAGACCATACGCGTGGTGGAGTATGCAACTAAGTTCAATGAGCTTACTCACTTTGCTCTAGCTTATGCGGCTGCTGATTAGATGAGAATGGAGTAATTTGAATACGGGTTCGATAATACACTAAAGTAGGTAGTAGCAGGTTATTCCTGCGCCAACTGCCAGGAGATGTAGCAAAAAGGTGTCAATATAGCAAGAGCAGTGGATGAGAATGAAGTTGTAGAGAAAAAGGAAGTACAAGCTAAGAGAAAGTTTAGTTCAGGAAGTTCTAACTTCTAACTTGTGAGGAACCCTAAAAGGTTCGACTCCATGAGGAACTAAAACAAGGGAAAGCATCCTGAAAGGTGTAAGGAGAAGAAGTTTTATGACAAGTGTTGCAGTCATCACTCTGGACCTTGTATAGGCATTCAGGAACAGTGCTATGGTCATGGGAGATTTGGACATCTAGTGGCTAATTGCCCTAAAATCCTCATGCAACAACCAAGAAAACACCCAAGGGCAGAACTACAGACTTTAACCTTCAGTTCGACGAGGCTGCCCTCCAGTTTATAATAAGAAAGACGGCAAGCAACCATAACGCGTGAGGTACATTTTCTATCTTGGTGAAGGAAAATAAGAGGATCCTAATGCAGTTGTGTCAGGCACTGTGCTTCGTGATAAAATCTATGCTCATGTTTTATTTGATTTAGTGCAAGTGGACGGGTGTTATAGTATATATCAACGTCGTTCCCATGAAGACCAGATTGGATTACTAAGTTTTCTTGTAACAGTTTGCTAACCCAGATCAAGATTTGATTTGGATTTTATTTGACAAATGTTAAAAAAACTAGGGCTAAATTTAATGGCTCAAAGCATCTAGGGGTAGCACCACCTAACAATGAGTCAATCTAACTAGTCAAATAAGCACTATTTCACCTTTCTAATTAATTTAGTGGTCGATAATCAGTAGAGAATTCATAACTTTCCTTCAAATGGAGTGAATCCACTCTATCAAAGTTATTAGTCACTCTCATTAGATCTTAATTTAACCAAGTTTAAGAATATAATTATCACACGACCACTCAATTCACAATCCTTCCTCAAGTGATTATTAAACTAAGTCTAGTCTAAGTTTTC
>JAKOGI010000568.1:0-172500 GCA_029747015.1 Carnegiea gigantea | reverse complement strand
AATAGATAAAAATCTGAAAAAATACTTAATATTGCTCCTAAATATTCTAAATTTAATTCGGAAAATAAAAAAGTAAATACCTATCCTAAATAATCTGAAAAATAAAAACAGAAATAATTACACAATACTGGACTAAAAATTAAAATTGAAAACAACAATCAGAAAAGTAAGATTAAAAATTACAGAAAGTAATCCAAATTAATATTCTGCAAGTTTATAACTTTATAACTCCAAAATTATATGTAATTAAATTTAGAAAAATTAAAACAGAAAATTAACTCCAGAAAATTAAAACAAAAAATAAAATCTGAAATTAGAGAAAGAATAAACTACACTAATATAAATACGAAAATAAATAAAAAAATTGCTCAGATTTTAGGATATAATTTTATGGACTTAATAAAACCCTAAAAACATAAAATAAAAATTAAAAACATAATTTTCAGATTTATTAAAATAAAAACCTGCACATATCCAATTCACGAGATAATTCTGAAAAATTATCAAATAATTTTCAAAAACTTCAAAATTAATTAAAGGCTAAATAGGATACTATATAAACCCTAAAATGGACTAAAACATGAAAACACACACAATGAACTATTTTTAACCTAATTTCTAACAAACCGGTAAATAAATGGCAAAACAGAATAGAAATTAAATCTGAAAATTATAACCACACTAAAAATCAAAATTTAATTGATCTAATATTACCAAGATACTCCTAAAAGACTACTCTTTTGGGGGGGGTAAATGAAATTTATATTAAAGTTTATAAATTGAAGAATAAAAATTGACAAACTAGAGAAATTAACTAAAAAGCAAGAAATAATTATCAACGATATCAAATTTATGAAAAATACTTAGCATAATCTATATCCACCATGCAAATTAATATTTATCATCAACACACAAATCGATTTATCCATGAGTTAGACTATAGAAGACACCCACCAGTGGGTCTTTCCTATTTTTCCTTATATTATAGTTTATTTAGGTCCAACCCTAATATAAACCCTATTAGTTTTAATAACCCTACCACCAGTGCAAGCATTTAATCAAATTAGAGCATTAAGTATTAGAAAACATCATCTAATGCCTTGTAACTAATTTACCAGCAAATTGATTTAGCAAAGATCTATAACGATTATCTAATTAAAAGAGACGGGTTTGAGCCATCCATGATTCATTAGAGTGATACTTATGCCTAAAAGACAATAACGTTTACGTATTAAAGTTTTTTAAACTATCATATGAATTCGTATTAAACTAATTAGCATGCATTCTAATTAATATAACACAATAAATACTAATCGTTATAAAATCATGAATAAAAATGAACTAGACAATAAAGTATAAAACTTATTTCAAAATAATTAATTTAGCATGATTTTAAATAGATTATACTAAGCACAAGGAAATTACTCACTCATATTAAAAATAAAATCACAATTTACCTAAATAATTCATGTTTAATTACCAACTAAACTCATAAAGTAAAAGGAAAAAAAAAACAATATTACTTTCACAATGTGGTGAAAGCCATGGATGATGGTGATGCCTTGGCCTTGGATAGTTGGTGATATATGATGGTGATGAAGATGATCGTGATGATGATGATGATCTGGGGTGATGGTTGAGGATGATGGAGGTGAGGAGGCTAGGCGTGGTGTGGCTGCGTGAAGGAGGAGATGAGGAATGGAGTTTAGGCGTGAAGGTGGCTAGGGTTGGAGATGAAGATGTGGCGTGAGGGATTTTTCTTTTATAATATTATTCTACTAGGATTTGCTTCTTTGGACTCCTTCTCTTCCAAGTCTCCTAATTTGTTTTTAATTAGGAGTGATAATTTTATAACCTTAACCCAAATAAATCATTATGGAAGTAATATTTTTTCATAAATCATTATTTTTAGACCAACTTGATAACTTAGTGTGTAAAATCCGAACTTCGACGTCTTCTCTTTTCTTTTTTATTTTATCAACGCTTAACCTGAAAAATATATAAAATAGAGTAAATTAGACGAAATAATATAAATAATATAATCAAAATAATAATTAAAACAATGCATGATTTATGACTTAATAAATTCCCCCACGCTTAGACTTTGGACGTCCTCGTGTAAAAAAATCTGGGACGTGACCTAAAAACTAACCCCCTTTCTTTCTTATAAAGTTATACATAAATATAAAATTTATACTAAGCATTGACTTGCTTTAAAAACAGTTTTATTCAAAATTAATTAGTTTTTCTTCCAACAAGTCAATAACTACTAAACATCCAACTACTATTAAAGAGTTTCTTCATCATCCTCATAATATTTCCTTAATGAAGTAATAAGAGCAATAATCATTCATCTCTTTTAAGCATGTATATACCGATCAAGAGGTCTAAAAATTTTACGATAGAAAAATTGAAGTACGGTATGACTATAAAGACAATTGAACTAGAAGGAATAACTCATTAAAATTGATTGTAACTTGCCTTGCAATTTTTTTCTTTTTCTTTTTCTTTTTCTTTTTTTTCAAACTCTACTTGCGCACATATTCGAGGCTCATATAAGATCTTAGAAATTAAACACTCCTTGTCTCACACTTACCCGAATAGAGGTGCTGGAGCAAACAATTTGTTCTCATCATTATTTTTGTTTTTTTATTTTTTTGATTGTTAGTTTGGTACGAGTCATTGATCGGCTCAAAAAGGGGCATGGCTCTCCCAACATGGGTTACTCCATGCATAAAGCTCAACTTGAGACCTAAACTTAAGGAGAAAAGGTGCCGAACCACATATTCCTACCCATATTAGTAATCTAATCTTTTTTTTTTTTGGTTTTCTTGTTTTTCTCTTCTTTTTTTTTTTCCCCTTTTATAAGACAAGAAAAGTCACAATTTTAATAAGTTATTCTACTAATTCAATAGTCTAGGAAATGGATTAGGTCACTTTATTGCCTTTGAAGCGGATATAATACATGACCAAATAAGATGAATAATCATGACAGTTACTTATTAAAGAGATATATGGGGATCAATTCAAACTTATCTGAATGACAGCTAGCATGCTCAGAAGTCTTCACTCGTAGAAGGATAAACTACAAATAGGGAAGAAAATAAAAATTTTATGCAAGCAAGCCTAGCATAAACTCATATCATGCATTATTTATAAGAAAATCAAAAAAAAAATTTTTTTTTACTTGTTTTTTTAGCATGAATAAATACTGTAGGAACTAAATGCAGGATGCACCCCCCCACTTAATTCATGCATTGTCCCTAATGCATGCTAATTAATAAAAGAAAAGAAGATGCTGAAAGCGAATTAAAAACTTCCTTAAAAAATGTTGGGTTGCCTCCCAACCAGCGCCTTTCTGTACAGTCGTTGGCTCGATGTCAGGAAGCTCATGGATCCTCTAGTTGGATCTCCTGCACTAAGCATACCTGATCCCTTTATTTTCAAACACCTCAAACGTATACTCCTTTTTGTTTTCGATCGTGCAACCACTCCTTAGTCTCATAAACTAAAACAAACTATAAAAATAAAATACTAGAGCTAAAACAAAGCAATAAAAGCAGTAAAATTAAGTAGAAGTAAACTAACAATCTTATTTTCTTTCCCCGGCAACGGCGCCAAAATTTGTAGAGCTTGTTGTAGAGTTACAAACTAAACCACTACTTTGATTTATAAATAATATTTATAGCATAGGAAAGTAGGGATCGATCCCATGAGGAAAGATTATGATAATAAGCTAGTTTAATTCTAAATGATTTCACTACTCTAATTTATTATAACTTCTCTTTATATTACTAAAATAAATCAAATTTAATAAGTAAAAATCTGGAAAAATACTTAATATTGCTCCTAAATATTCTAAATTTAATTCTGGAAATAAAAAGGTAAATACCTATCCTAAATAATCTGAAAAATAAAAACATAAATAATAACACAATATTAGACTGAAAATTAAAACAGAAAATAACAAGCAGAAAATTAAAATTAAAAATTACAGAAAGTAATCCAAATTAATATTCTGCAAGTTTATAACTTTATAACTCCAAAATTATATGTAATTAAATTCAGAAAAATTAAAACAGAAAATTAACTCCAGAAAATTAAAACAGAAAATAAAATCTGAAATTAGAGAAAGAATAAACTGCACTAATATAAATACGAAAATAAATAACAAAATTGTCCAGATTTTGGAATATAATTAAAAATGTAATTTTTAGATTTATTAAAATAAAAATTTGCACATATCCAATTCACGAGATAATTTTGAAAAATTATCAAATAATTTTCAAAAATTCTGAAATTAAATAAAGGCAAAATAGGATACTATATAAACCCTAAAATGGACTAAAAGATGAAAACACACAAAATAAACTATTTTTAACCTAATTTCTAACAAACCGGTAAATAAATGACAAAACAGAATAGAAATTAAAGCTAAAAATTATAACCACACTAAAAATCAAAATCTAACTAATCTAATATTACCAAGACACTCTTAAAAGACTACTCTTTTGAGGGGTAAATGAAATTTATATAAAAACTTATAAATTGAAGAATAAAAATTGACAAACCAGAGAAATTAACTAAAAAGCAAGAAATAATTATCAACGATACCGAATTTATGAAAAATACATAGCATAATCTATATCCACCATACAAATTAATATTTGTCATCAACACACAAATCGATTTATCCATGAGTTAGACTGTAGAAGATACCCACCGGTGGATCTTTCCTGTTTTTTCTTATATTATAGTTTATTTAGGTCCAGCCCTAATATAAACCCTACTGGTTTTAATAACCCTAACACCAACGCAACAATTTAATCAAACTAGAGTATTAAGTACTAGAAAAATATCATCTAATGTCTTGTAATCAATTTACCAGTAAATTGATTTAACGAAGATCTATAACGATTATCTAATTAAAAGAGATGGGTTTGAGCCATTCATGATTAATTGGGGTGATACCTATGCCTAAAAGACAATAACGTTTACGTATTAAAGCTTTTTAAACTATTAAAGCTTTTTAAACTATCGTATGAATTCGTATTAAACTAATTAGCAAGCATTCTAATTAATATAACAGGAATATCATAAACGATAAATACTAATCGTTATAGAATCATGAATAAAAATGAACTAGACAGTAAAGCATAAAACTTATTTCAAAATAATTAATGTAGCATGGTTTCAAATAGATTATACTAAGCACAAGGAAATTACTCACTCATATTAAAAATAAAATCATAATTTACCTAAATAATTCATGTTTAATTAACAACTAAACTCAAAAAATAAAAGAAAAAAAAACAATATTACTTTCACAATGTGGTGAAAGCCACGGATGATGGTGATGCTTTGGCCTTGGATAGTTGGTGATATATGATGGTGATGAAGATGATCGTGATGATGATGATCTTGGGTGATGGTTGATGATGATGGAGGTGAGGAGGCTAGGCGTGGTGTGGCTGCGTGAAGGAGGAGATGAGGAATGGAGTTTAGGCGTGAAGGTGGCTAGGGCTGGAGATGAAGATGTGGCGTGAGGGATTTTTCTTTTATAATATTATTCTACTAGGGTTTGCTTCTTTGGACTCCTTCTCTTCCAAGTCTTCTAATTCCTTTTCAATTAGGAGTAATAATTTTATAACCCTAACACAAATAAATCATTATGGAAGTAATATTTTTCCATAAATCATTATTTTTAGACCGACTTGATAACTTAGCGTGTAAAATCTGAACTTCGACGTCTTCTCTTTTCCTCTTTATTTTATCAACGCTTAACATGAAAAATATATAAAATAGAGTAAATTAGACGAAATAATATAAATAATATAATCAAAATAATTATTAAAACAATGCATGATTTATGACTTAACACACACATATATATATATATATATATATATATATATATATATATATATATATATATATATATATATATATATATATATATATATATATATATATATACATGCATATACTATATATATATATATATAATATATGTATATATATATATTATATATATATATATATATATATATATATATATATATATATATATATATATATATATTATATATATGTATGTATGTATATATGTATCTCTATGTATATATACACACACATGTGTATATATATATTATATCTATTATATATATATATATATATATATATATATATATATATAATATATATATAATATATATATATATATAATATATATATACACACATACATGCATATATATATATATATATATATATATTATATATATATATATATATATATATATATATATATATTTTATTTATATTTATATATACACACACACACACACACCACACATATATAATATATATATATATATATATATGTACTATATGAATGTATATATATAATGTATGTATGTATCTATGTATGTGTATGTGTGTGTACATATATATATATATACTATATATTATATATATATATATATATTTGTATATATATGTATATACTTATATGTATATATATATGTGAAACCATTATTTCGGTTCAAACTATTTCATAGGGCAAACATAAGTTCGCTTGTCAAATTTCTAAATTTAACGGCCCAGGAAGGACGCGTTTAATTAGTGGCGTTGGGTTGTATTTTTACACCGCAGAGGGGTAAATCTTAATTTGCAAGTATTGCTATTTCTTAATCTTCTTCATGCCTTCATCCTATTGACGCCTAGGGTTCGACTGTCTTTGTGTCTTGCACGCCATCTGCAATCCCATGTCTATAGTGCTCCTACACTTGTCAGGTGGTGCTCTGGTGGTTGGAGAGGTCTCCATTCTTTTTCAGAGGCATAGATGGAAATGGAGAGCGATGGAGGGGCTGACTTTGGAAATTCCACCCTTTGAATTCGATTAATTACTCTAAATTGTTAGCTATATCCAATATTCGTGTATATCTTCAGAATTTTGATCAGAATTTTGTTGTTCTTTGTGTATGTTTTCTTCAATATTCATTGATTTTCGTTTAATCTGTCATAAAAATTTATGGATTTTGTGTAGGACGAGTGAAGAATTGCAGGGAGATAGGAGGTGAGAGAAAACGGCGTAAGGGTTGATTGTCGTGGCCTCTGCTTCTCTGATATGTCATTGAGCAAAAATAATTACAAGATATGTACAATGTGGGTGCAACTAACCCTGGCTTCAAGACTAAGCCACAAGACTTCTAACCTATCTAAAATACAATTATGGGAAATAAATATTTCTTTATTATCTCCGTATCAAATATATTCCTAATACCCCTCCTCAAGGCAGAGCATAAGGATCAATCATACCTAGCTTGCCCCTTAAGTGTACATATTTCTTCTTGCCCAGAGCTTTGGTAAATATGTTAGCAGACTATTGGTTGGATGCCAAGTAAGAAACTGTTAGGTCACCGGACTCCAATTTTTCACGAACAAAATAGTAGTCTATCTCTATCTGCTTCATACTTTTATGAAAAATAGGGTTTTTGGCCATGCGAAGGGTGGCCTGACTATCACAATATAGATGCATGGGTATGTTATGAAACACCCCTAAAGAACCCAGTAAAGAGTTAAGCCATGTCAACTCACTAGTAGTAGCAGCACGGATCGATATTCTACCTCAGCTAAAGAGCAGGAAACTATGGTTTGCTTCGCAGTCTTCCGTGATGTTGGTGACCAAGGGTAACTAGATGACCTATGAGAGAATGTCATGTAAGTGGGCACACGCCAATCAACATTACAATAAGTATGCACCTGAAGAGTATGATCAGACTATACTAAAAGACCATATCCTAGGGTAGCTTTGAGTTTGTAGTACTCAATGTGTTGCATCTATGTACTCCTCTTTTGGATTCTACATAAACTGAGATAGAATGTGAATAACATAACACAACTCTGGACGAGTGATAGTGAGGTCTATGAGAAGTCTAACTAGACGTCGATAATGGCTGGGATCATCCATATCTTTTTCCAAAGGCTAGTGCAAGTTTGTGATTTTCTTCTATGCAATAGTCCACAGGCTTGCTTCCTAGAAGTATTGTCATTGACACAGAAAGTGACCAATTGGCCCTCTAGCCACTTTAATGCCCAAGAAATATTTGAGAGGACCCCATATCTTTTATTCAGAATTAAGAGTTGAGATACTCCTTGAGCTCCTTACAGGCCTGAGAATCATTACAAACAAGAATACTATCATCAACATAAACTAATAAAGTCAGGAATGTGGTCCCCTTTCGATAAGTGAAAAGGGAATAGTCAACACAGGAGCTCACAAAACCATAATAACACAGCTTAGCAGATAACTTAGCAAACCATTGGCGCAGTGCGTGACATAAACCATGTAAGGACTTATGAAGCTTACAAACCTTATTCGATGAGGTAGTAGGAAAACCGGGAGGCAGCCGCATATAAACTTGTTCATGGAGACCGCCATGCAGAAAGGCATTATTAATATCGATATGGTGTCATTCCTAACCTTTAGCCATAGCAATAGACAAGCAAACCCTCACACTAACCATTTTTATAATAGGAGCAAAAGCCTCATTAAAATGAAAACCGTCTAACTGATGATTTCCTCATACAGCAAGTCTTGCTTCGAAATGCTCAATAGTGCCATTGGGCTTGTACTTCACTCAGTAGACCCACTTACAATTGATTAGTTTCTTCCAAGGGGAGATCTGCAACGGTCCAGTTTGATTCTCTCTAAGGCTTGAATCTCATCAGCTATAGCTTGACACCAACGCGGATGTCTTGGCAATTCATGATATTATCGTGGCTCAAAAATTTTGGTAATGGCTACTAGGAAAGCTCTGTGAGGGCTAGGTAATCGATCGCATGTGATATAATTAATTAAGGGATACGACGTTCCTAAGGAATTTTGCTGTAGTGAAGTGTCTTGA
Source organism: Carnegiea gigantea (assembly GCA_029747015.1). NCBI lineage: Eukaryota > Viridiplantae > Streptophyta > Magnoliopsida > Caryophyllales > Cactaceae > Carnegiea > Carnegiea gigantea. The sequence continues at coordinate 163,592 of JAKOGI010000568.1, read as the reverse complement.
GGAGAGGGGTGCAAGCTCCGTAGCACACATAGTCTTCAAGATGCAATCGGCTTGGATGCTGTCGCGCAGATATGCCCAAAATTTAGGACCATTTGCTGTAGTGTTTTGGACCGGCCCAACCGAGCTCCCCTGGTCTCGTAGCCCATTTTTAAGTTAGAATTGTACAGCCTAGTTTGGGCCTGATCGCTATCCTGCATGGCCAGCTGTGGATGGCTCGCTGAGCACATATCCTGGGCTACTGGATGGCCTGCTGAGCACATATCTTGGGCTGTTGGCAATGCTTTTGCGGTTGGCCCATTGCTCAACTCTAATGCCACTAGGTTGGGTAGCTCAAGCACATCATAGACCTAGTGCTCAAATGCCGCATCTTGGATCACTGGTGCATCAGCGCATGGCATCAAGTTATCATACCTAACATATATTCCCATTTGTTGTCCAACTTTAATTGGAGTAGGGTTTGTGTGATTTTTATCACAATTATTTGTGAAGGAGAAAGGAAAATTTTCTTCGTAAAATATTACATCCTAACTCACAAAGATTTCATGTGTTTCTAAGTCATACAACTTCCAACCTTTCTTACCATAGGGATAACCCACAAAAACGCATTTCCGACATCTAGAGGCAAACATATCTTCTGGTTTTGGTCTATGAAGTGCAAAGCATAAATTACCAAAAATCCTAATGTGCTCATAGCTAGATTTAACTCCAAAAACCACCTCATAGGGAGTTTTACCTTGTAACAATTTCCTCTGGGTTCGATTAATAAGGTAGGCTACAGTTAAAGCACATTCGCCCTAGAGCTATAAGGGTAAGTGAACTTGGAATCAAAGTGATCTAGCCACATTCAAAACATATTGGAGTTTATGCTCTACCCTTCTAATAAGTGCCAAAAAAGTATATCATTTTAGGGCCATTTGATAGCATTTCCTAGGAGATTGTGTGTTTAAGCACATGATTTCCATCCTTTTTTCTATTTTATACTGGGGCACACTTCCTTGGTGCATTTTGCAAGTTTTAGGCCCTTTTGACTCGGTGTTGATCCTCATTTGGGCACATTTTTTGAGTCACCACAATTGCCCCCATTCTATATGCTCGTGGAGCAAAGAGAGAAAGACAACCTCATGGCCAGAGATGACCATGATCTGTGGTAGGTTGGTAACTATGAGCATCTTTGTTTTGCCTCGATTGTGTGGTTGAGAAAGCTTAAGTTTAGGTATTTGAAGGCATTTCCAGCTGTAAGTAAGGGGATACACTCACCCTAAATATCATATCTCTCATTAGTTTTAGGATTTTTCTAGTTTTTGTTGAAGCCAAAAAAAGATTTGAAGGAAGAAATTGGCAATTAGATCCTTGAAGGTTAAAAGATCATTGAAGAACCTCCATTGTTGCTAAGCTTTCTCCTCTCTCTTCTTGAACTTTCACTTGTTTGATTTGGATGTTCTTTTCTTTAATCATAGGTGAGTGGTTTAATTCAATCTAAGGATTGGTATGCTGAAGTATAGATGTTGAATCTGCAATCTCCATTTTTTGTGCTTAATCTATCTTAAATGGTGTTATTCTATCTTGCGATTACATTGACGTGAGTAAGTTTGCCCAGATTTGCTTGCATATGTTAAATAGTTGAATGAAGTACTGATATGAGAAACTCACTATTAGATAAACGAGACTGGACTAGAATTAGTAATCCTTGAAAAAGAATTGCAAGTTTAGAGGAAACCTTTCGTAATCAAATATCTTTAACCTAGACCAAAATAAGGACATTTAAAGGAATGATAATTGGTTTAGTGTAGGAAATTCAGTTTATTTCGAAAGAAAAGATTGAGTTAAGTTGGATTACAATTCTTTTTAATCATCCAAACTAGAGAAGAGTGCATGTTAAATCCAAAGATTCAACTCTTTAATTAGGTCAAACAAATCCCTAGATGCTTTAATTTGATTGAATTCCTAAATAACTAATTAGCATAGTTCAAACAACACATTGAAAAATTTATTCCCTTAGCATTTTCAAGTGGGCAAGATCCAATATTGTGTTGGTCTCAAAGAATAATATTTTATCTAGACTATAACATTTGTGCGTTTGCGGAATGTGGAACCAAGTTTTTGGTGCCATTGTCGGGGACCAAAACTTGTGATCTACTGAGTTAATCCTAAGGAATTGACCAAGCATTTTTCTTTTATTTGTACTTTTTACCCTTTTGATGGCTTTTGTGGTGTTTGTGTTGGTGCTTGTAGGCGATTTACCCCTTTAAGGCAAAGTTCATTTCCATACGAACCTGACCCGGAGATTGAAAAGAGTTTTCGTTTAAGGAGGAAGAAGCAAAGGCTAGAAGAGTAAAGGCGCAAGGCCCGTAATACTACTCATACAATGGTTGATGGAGATCGAAGAAGACACTCTGGGATTTTATTACTTTAGGAGTCCAACACATTACTTCTAGTATTGCCCGATAGAATGTGAAAGCTCATAACTTTGAGCTGAAACTGACACTCATCTGTATGGTTCAACAATCACAGTTTGGAGGTGCCCCAATGAAAGACCCAAATCTTTACATCTCGATCTTTCTGGAAGTATGCAACACATTAAAGCTAAAGGGAGTCACCACCAATGCCATTCGCCTTCGCCTATTTCTCTTTTTGTTACGGGATAAGGCACGGGCATGGCTTCATTCATTGCCTCCGGGGTCCATCACAACTTAGGATAAGCTCACAAGGGCCTTTCTTCCAAGTTCTTCCCGCCTACCAAGATGGCAAGTTTGAGGAACCAAATCACTACCTTTGCTCAAAGGGACGATGAGGCGCTCTATGAAGGATGAGAGTGATTCAAGGACTTATTGAGTTTGTGCCCTCACCATGGTCTTGAAAAGTGGATGATCATGTAAATGTTCTACAATGAAGTTACTTAACATGTGCGGTCCACCATAGGTGTCACGGCGGGTGGCACCTTAATGGACAAAATGGAGGATGAATTCTACAATTTAATTGAGAAGATAGCACTCAACAACTTCCAATGGCCCAATATAAGAGGCCAGCCCAAACGGGTTGGAGGTATACTTGAGTTTGATGCACTTACTTTACTTTCTACTAAAGTAGATGCTATTACTTAGAGATTCAATCGATTGAATGCTAATATTGTAAATTCAAGTGCTCCTCCCCCATGTGAAATTTTTAGTTTGGTTGAATATTTCACTGTAAATTGCCAAGTTGGGAGTCCATTTGCCTAAGATGCTAGTGACCAAGTTAACTATATCAACTACATTCCGAGACCGACCAATGACCCTTATTCTAACACCTATGATCTGGGTTGGAGAAATCCCAAATTTCTTATATAGGTCTAACCCTCTCACTGTGCCCCAAATGAATGCTAGACCACCCCACGGGATTCAAAGACCTCCCTTTCCCCAACAAGCTCCCCAAAAGTCTACCTTAGAGGCCATGATGGAGAGCGTGCTTATCGCGCATAAAAGTGAGATGAGTATATTAAGCAATTAGCCTCTAAGGTTGATATACTTACAACTTATAATAAGATGTTAGAAGCCCAAATTACTCAATAAGCTAGCTCTTCACCTACACCTGCCGGTTAACTTCCTAATAAGCCCGAACCTAACCCTATAGAGCATTGCAATTGTGTTATCTTGAGAATCGATTAAAGGATCCTAAGGGTGTTAGGATTAAGGAGGATAGTGAGGTGAACCACGATGAGAGTGAGAGGTCCAAGACATTTAAGCCCCCTTCCCTGATGCCTTATATGCCTCCCTTACCTTTCCCCCAAGGAGTTGTTAAGGCCAAAATCGATGCCCAATTTAGGAAGTTTCTTAACATGTCTACGGAGTTTCATAAGAACATTCTCCTCACTAATGCTTTGTCTCAAATGCCTTTGTATGCTAAATTTACGAAAGAGATCCTCTCCCAAAAGGGGAAATTAATGAGCAAGAGACTGTAACTTTAGGTGAAGAGTGTAATGTTGTGGTTCTAAACAGTTTTCCCGCAAAGCTTGAGGACCTCGGGAGCATCTCTATCCCTTGCTTGATAGGACATTTAAGCATTGATAGGGCTTTATGTGACCTTGGTTCCAGTGTAGGTTTGTTGCCCTATTCTATTTTTAAGAAATTTGACCCATAAGTGTTGCAACTCACCTCTATTTCACTCAAATTAGAGGACAATTCTGTGAAGTACCCGGTGGGTATTTTGGTGGATGTCCCCATCAAGGTGGGTGATTTCTATGTGCCTATTAATGTTGTAGTTATTAATATGGAGGAAGATGCCTATACCCAAATTATTCTTGGGAGACCTTTCTTGACTACTACAGGTTGCAGGATAGATGTTAACGGGGGGCAGTTGAGATATGATGTGAGAGAGCACCATACTAAATTTGGTTTGTTTAAGGACCAAGATTCTTCTCCTACTTCATTGCCTTATTATAGATGTGATGTTACTATTTCTGATGAGATCATTAAGTCTAATGAATTGTGTTGTAATGATCCGCATATGATTTATTCGAAGTCCACTAAGGGCCAAGGACTTAATTGTGCCAAGGCAGAGTTGGTTGCCAATTGACCACCTAGCATAGCTAAGGGCAAGCGCTGTGCTGTTAACCAGGGTTCTTTGAGTGTGCCAGAGTGTTGTTGTCTTTGCCCCCTTTAGGCGAAGTTGAGTATGACTTTGATTTGGGAATCGAGTTTGGTAGTGGCTCGACTGAGGGTGTCCATTACAAGATAATTTTGTTTGCAGACCATGCTATTTGACATTATTTGATGCTTAAATAGGACTTTTATCCCGTCTACTTAAAAAGGACCTTCATCCTGTCCACTTGAGGTGGTTCCTTCTTTTACAAGAATTTAACTTTGAGGTTCATGACAAGGGAAGGCCACGAGCAGTGACGTCGCCTTCCTCATCAATTATTCCCTTTTCAACATGATAAATGAAGAATCTTGAGCTTTCGACTTTAAAAGAGCGCTTCTTGGGAGGCAATCCAAGCATTTTGTTGTTTTCTTTTCTTAATGTATATAGATTCTAGGGTGTTTCAATTTTCAAAGGGAAAAAAAAGAGCAAAATCAAGGTTAGCGGTCATGGGCCAGTCACCACCACAGTCTGGAGGTGGTAGTTCCCACAGACCTTGATGTTGCTACCGCAATAAAAAATAGAGAAAATTGGAAAACTGCTTTGGCAGCAGCTACCACGGATAGTTTGTGGCACTCACCACGGTCCATGGGGAGCTGCTGCAGGCTACGGTGAAGGGTTTTGGCTATGGTGCCCCTTCTTCAACCTTTCACTTTCTTCTCTTACTCGATACACTCTCTCTCTACCTCCATCCTTCTCTCTCTAAAATCCTCCATTAACAAACCTCTCAACCTTCTATTTCTCCATCATTTTTCACTCAAATTCTCTCAAAAATTTCTCCCTTTTTCTTCGTTTCTCTTTTTTTTCTCCAAATTTCTCTTTTTCTGACACACATTGCTACTCCTTCTCTTCTGTCTACCCATCCTTTTAACTCTATCTACCTTCCTTCACCATTATCCCCCATTGCTTCTTCAAACTTCATACTTTTCCCTCGCATTGACCTTTCCTATACTCCATTACTACACAACCATCTCCATTCCTTTATTTTCTTCTTTTCATGCATCATATCCTCCATTGTTAAGGATTTTTCCTCTAACTTCACTCCATAATTTCAATGGCAGCTAAAAAGAAGCTATGAAGCACCTAAGGAGAGGGTACATCGAGCTAAGTACCTCATCGAGCCACAAGGACTTTAAGGACGTCCACTACTGCAAGGAACCTAGTTAATGCTCCTCATCCCCTTGGTTTAACTCATCCTAATCATGTTGCACATTATAATTGCTTGAGTAGTAGACTACTTGTCGCTACACGTTCCTATGATAAGGATTTGTTAGCCCAGTTAGGATTGTTAAATGACATTAAATGGTTGTTTACCCGAGGTGGGATGGGTTAGTTTATCAAAATGAAGAAGCACACATATAGGGACCTCACCCTTGCATTTTTTAGTGCATTGCATGTTGAGGTCACTCGAGGTCCACAATGTTAAGAAGGGTACATTTCATTCTATTTACAAGGCGAATTCTATGAATTGAACCTTAGTACCCCTAGTAACATGTTTGGCTTTCCACCTAGCTTGAACTTGCCTTGGCATCAAGTCCCCTCAAAATTCAACCCTAATGTCATTTGGGATAAGATTTTCCGGGATTATAGGTACAATACCAGTACATGTAAGGGCACCTTCATTAAGAATCCTTATATCTGAGTAGCCCAACGCATGCTTTCATATGATGTCTTTGATAGGGACGATAGTCTGAATGTCCCCAGATTATCTAAGTTATATTTCCTCTCTAGTATAATGAATGGTGACCAGATTGACCCTTGGTCTTTCTTGGCCCGTCAATTGTATAGTGCAGCTACAAGGACTGCAGGCAGGATAGTCATTAGGGGTCTCATCACTACCATTGCTAGATCTTTAGTTGTTGAGCCAAACCCTAAGGATCTAGTTTTAGGATCCAAGCGGCTTAATAAAGCTGCTTCTGAACAATTGAAATTTTGTAAGCTTGAGGCTGGGCGTTTATGTTGGATATACCTTGGGAACCAGCTTTTGCCACTTCCCAATATTGAGTGGACCGCCTTACACCATCAAGCTAACCTTTTATGATTACGTGGTGATGTTGATATATCCTCCCTTTACCACCTTAGCCCCCACCTACTTACCATAGTGGCCCTAGTTCTTCCTCCCAGCCTACTTCCCATGACTACGAGGAGGTTCAGGCCACCCTTAGGTCCACTCAAGAGGAGCAAACCTCCCTACGAGCCTATGTTGAACCTGAACACGCTACTCTTTGTGACGTTGTCCAAGAGCGATATGATGAGCTCTGCGGGATGATAGCCTCCCCAAATTAGTATTTTCAGGACTTTAGGGCTTGCCTTGAGATATGGAGAAATTCATATATCTCTCAAGGTCATCCACCGCACCATCGTCCCCATCCTGCCTTCCGATTGCTTGTTGGTCCTCCCCCTCCCTTTTCTCCATATGTGTTTGCATTGAGGACAATCTTTGTCTAAGTATAGGGGAATTGCTTTGCTTGGGAAATGAGTTTATCTGGTTCCTTAGTTCGAGCATGTGTATATATTGGCCATGGTTGCATTTAGTTTTGCATTTTGAGATTTACTCTATGTAGCTAGAGCATGTACTTAGTGCATTTAGTTTCATTCTAATAGTTTTGCATTTCTTGTGTATTAGAAGCATAACATTTAGGGTAGTTTTACATTTTAGGTTTACTTTCATTTAGGCTTGCATTTTAGAAAATACAAAAACAAAAAACAACAAAACCAAAAAGGAAAAAAAAAATGATCCTTCGATGATGGACTTAGTAGACTAGGTAGTTTTCTTTGGTTTAGAATGTTTCTTTTATGTGCAATTGTGAATAAAAGTGTTTGGAAGTGAGTTTATAAAAATGTGGGCTTCATGTTTTGTTGTGTTGAGTTTGAACTGATTGCCCTATGACTCTTGGCATGAATGTTGGCATGTGGATCCGAATCCACTAGTTATGACTTTGGTAGATATCCCATGAGGCTTTGAGCTTTATAAGACTAATTTATCAATTTTAGTCTCTTGCCTTTTCTTGAGTGACTCTTCCTATATATCGTGTCTCTAAAACTTGCTTTGATTCTTGTTCAAAGTTCACATTGAGCATATGCATATACGGAAAAGGATTAAGACATTCTTTGATTTGATGAATCTCACAGACCAAATAGCCACCCTTGTATGCATGATATACCCTTTGCTAATCCTTATGAGCCTTAACCCATGTTTATTGATGTGAACCTCCATATTTAGCCTTTGGCCAACAACATATCTCACCTTTAAGTCAAGACTAGAGAGGATTTCACTCTTTAATATTTTATTTAGGAGATAGTTTGGAGTATTGAGATCTTTTGGTGGTTTGGTTTGGTTTGTAGGTGAAGGGATTCGGTTTGAATTGTTCATATGAGAGATCCCTTGTTTAATTGTAAAATGATTGAAGAAAAGTTGAAACAAACAAAAAAAACAAAGAAGTTTGATGTTTACTTCCATTGCCACACCCTTTGTTGAAAAGAAAACGAGAAAATGAAAAAATGAACAAAACAAAACAAAAGAGAAAAGGTGAAGAAAAGGGGTTGGCCTCATTGGATTATAATTGTTTTTCAAATTTCAACTTTATTCTCCTCATTTGATTGCATAAGGTGATATGTTTGAGAATTTGAGTAGTAGTGGTTTGAGGAGAGTATTTCATGAGAACATTGGAAGATTTAGCTCTTAGTCTTTGGCTTTTAGCTCTACAATCCTAAAAATATTTGTTCCCCTACTACCTTTATCCTTACCCTGTTACAACCATATAAAGTCCTCATGATTGTTTAATACGTGCATTGCATACTAGTGATGGCGAATTAGAGAGTTTTAGCAAGTTTATGGTAGATTTGAGTCTTTGGAATGAGATTTGAGGGAACTTCACTACATCATAAAACACGAATGAAGAGTGTGACATTACTAAAATTAGGTTCTACCGGTCTTTCTAGTTCTAACTATTCCATATGCTGATGTGATTGTATTCGATGATTTAGGACGATTGGTTCAAACTATGACATTGAGGGCTTTAAGGAACTTTCAAAAACTCCATTTCCTGTCTGATTGCCAAATGTGTTTGAGCACTGTTGGGCTAACTTTGTGACAATCTTACCATTGAAGATATTACTAATGTCTTACCTAAGGAGGTTGTGAATAAATTTTTAGTTTTAAGTTTGCTTGGGTTGTAACAGCCAGGTTCTTAATATAGGGCTAACTGTTTATATTAATATTTTCATTAATTGCATTCTATTTAACCGGCCATGTTAGACGATTTATTGCGTACAAATTAACTGTAATAATTATACGGAGTGATTTTATTAATTTTCCATATTTATTTTGTGATTACGTGAAAATTAGTAAGTTTGTTAAAATTAAGCCGATGCGTAAAATTAGCGAAATTAGCAAGTCGTATGAGAACAATTGGGGATAAGATTAAGAGAAATAAGATAATTTAGGGCCGAACCTGGTTTGGTAAGTGTCATTAAACAACAAAACAACCAAAAAAAAGTCAAACGGGTGTCAAAGCTCCCTTTCCTTCTTCGCGAGGTCTTGAACGCAAAAGGGGGGAGGAGGGTCCCTGTGACCTGCGACCCCGACCATCACCAAAGGGGAGAGAGGGGGAGGGAGAGGGCAATGGCACCGGTGGCCGAAATGATGGCCGGGGTAGCCAGAATGACGGCCCCCATCATTTCGGCCGGTGCAACCGGACTCGTGTGTACCCACTAGTAAAGAGAGAAAGAGAGACCCAACGAGAGAGACTGAGCAAATGGCTCGAGCACCTTGGCCTGCTGCTAGTGACTGCCAGATCGAGGCCAGCGACCAAGTGGCGGTTGAGCTTGTTCTGGTAACCACCAGAAACAGCACGAACAACAGCAGAATGAGGCCTGGGGCGGACTGATTTAGGTCTGTGTTGGGCAGCGAATTAAGAGGCGAATTTCCAGGTTCTTGAGCATCCAAATTTAGCCCTAAAAGCCCTTAGAATGGGTCGAGGTAGGTGGTTCTCGATTCCCTAAACTACTAATAATTTCGCAAAGTTCTTCAACACTTTTAGATGAATTGTTTAGCACCCTAATTGCTTGTATTTGATTGTAATTTTATTTGTTAGCATGCTGAATTTAGGGCAAAATTAGGTTATGGTTATAATATCAAGACTAATCTCGCATTTAACAGCCCTTGCATATTAATTGGTGACTGTTCGTACCAAAAATAAGTTATTTTTAGGGTACTTTTACACCTAGTTTATGCTCGTTTTAATCGTATTTCTAACGTTTTTAATTGATTTTATTTTATTTTACAGATTTTGAATAATTTCAAAAAAATGGCCAAAAATGCAAGGAAAATGGTGAAAAATTTCGGGAATTGAAGGACCGGCCTAAACGGATTTGAACCCACCCAAGAGTGGAAAAATTAGCCCAAAATGATAAAAGTTGAACCGGCCCAATTAAAAAAAGGGACCGGTCCAATTACCCTGTCCCGGTTCACATAAAACCCCTCCCCTTCACTCTCTCTCTCTTCGCATCCCTCTTCTTTCCCTAACCCCCGAAGCCCAGAACCCAGAAATCCCGAGTTCTTCTGCTTCGCCCTCATCTTCCCCATCCCCGCTCCACCTCTCTCTCTACCCGGTCTCTCTCTTCGAACTTCCAGCCCGTTATTCACACTGCCATCGCCACGACACCTCCTGCGTTGTCCTTCATCTCCACCGTCCAGATACCCACAAATCGAACGGTGAAGAATCAAGAGGTTCGTGTATTTATCAAGCTTGCAGACGCCATTGAAGGAAGCTAGGTAATTTTAGGGTTAGTTTAGGTTTAATTTCGGTTCATTTTCTTTCAAATCCCTTTTCATTCAGATGTGAATTTTTCAATTTCTAGTGCTAGGGTTTAATGTTAGATAGTTGCAGATTTTCGAATTAGGTGTAATTGAACGCTGGATTTGTTGGATTGAAGTTGATCTTTACATTTAGTTGAAGATTTGGTCTTAAACGACGCTGGTTTCGGTTGAAGTTTCCCCCTCCCCTGTTTCGATTTTTTTTTGCGTCTGACAATGGCGAAGCAGCCATTGATGTTCGGCTAAGCTGCAAAGCTAGGAGGCCTGAACTGGTTGTGGTTTTGAAGTTTCATTTCCCCTTCCCCAAATTCGAATGTTACTATTCACCATGGAATTCGGTTCATCTTCTCTGTCCTGAGTGGCTGCTCTGGTCTGCATCTTGTTGCTCGATTTTTCAGGTCTGTTTTTGGCTTGATTTCCCCTCCCTTGCTGTTTTGTTTATGTTCTGCTTTAGGCTCAATTAATCTCGGTTATGTGTTGAACATTCTGCTGTTTTCTTTTTTGTTTTAGTTCGAATATGCCAGTAGCTAGGATAGTTCTTGGTTGTTGATGGATGTCGTTTCAAGCTTGCTTAATTCTGCTGCTTCATTATATTGGATCAAGATGTTTATTTGATCTGTTTGATTCTGGAATGGGAACTTGTTCTGCTGAGGTACTGGCTAATGCATTTGTCCTGTTTTACCCTAAGTTAGATTAATAAAGAGTGACCTATTTAGGATAGATTATAATGGTTAGTTTGGCTGCACGATTACTAATCTGATTTTAAGTTAGCTAAATAAGTCGAGTTAGTAGTTTGGTTGAACTAGTTGATTTAGTAGTTTAGGAGATTTAGTTTTGTTTGATTTAAGTTCGAATAATCTTGTTGATTTCTCAAGTTTAGATGGCTTCGATGATTCGAAAGATTTGGCCTAGCTTCGTTTAGTTGAATGCTTAGGTTTAATGCGTGTAAGTTCATCGATTTAAGTTACGTGCCTTTGATTTGATTGAGGGTTTGGATGATTGTTTAGTTGAAATAGGCTGTTAGATTGCTTTAAATAATTTTATTTAGCTTAGTGTAGCTAATTAGTTAATCCTCACTTTTTATGACCTAAAACTCTTCCATCGTTCCTGAGGACACGACCCTCAAGTACTACAGCGAGAGTTGTACGCTTGCGGCACTTTTGTTTAAACTCTCAATTTTTCCCAACAAGTTTTTGGCGCCGTTGTTGGGGACGACGGCATGAGATTAGGTCATATTTTCATTTTCATAGCTACTTTCTTATTTCGTTGCTTTGATTTGTCTATTTCGTTTATTAGTGATGATTTGTTTAAATGATGTGTTTTGGTCATTTCGTAACTTTATTTTGGCATATTCCAACTTTCTTTATTTTGGTATCAATTGTCATTTAGTTTAATCGTTTCTTCAAAAAATTCAAAAATCACAAAAAAAATGGAAAAACTTAAAATCAAAAAACATTTGAAAAACTTGAAAACCACAAAAAAATTTTGAAAAGCCAAAAAACCCAAAAAAATTGAAAAATTAAAAACCTCTAAAAATTGAAAAACTTTAAAAACTCTAAAAATTTCAAAATGCCGGTTTTCAATTTCCCGCAATATGAGCACGAACCTTTTTGGAATTATTTTTCAAGGCTTAATGATTATCGTACTCAACTGAATCATAATTTTCAAAAATGGAAAATTTGTGAGGTCATTATTGAGGGTCTAAATATTGGGTCAAGGAGTTATATTGAATCACTTTTTCCTGGAGGTTTAATAGAATTATTATCTAAAACTCAAAATTAAGTTTGGGATTTCTTTGAAAAATTAGCTTGGGAAACTTACGCGTTTGAGCAAGCTAATGAGACTTTTAGATACCCGACTCATGGAGAGTATGCTTTTCATGCTAATTCTTACCCTTCAGAACATTTTGTGAATTCATATGACCCATTTTACTCTTATATGCCTCCTGTGTTGTGCGATTATTATGGATCTCCTGATCATGATGCTTATACTTGTCCTTTTCGTGCTTATGTTGATGCTACTTGTGCAAGTTTTGAAAAGAAAATTAATGAATTGACTGATCAAATGGTAGAGACAATGAAAAAGAAAATTGCTGAATATTCTCAATGTTTTGACAAAAATAGGGAGACTTCTAGTGAGAATGATTCTAGTTTAGGATCTCCTAAATCGGACATTAGTCTCTATGATGATTATGAACCCTCTTATTCTGCGAGGCCTGATTTGAATGCAAAGATGTGTTTGCCTAATCTAGATCAAGAGCGTGACCTCCTTACGTCTCTATCAATAGACCTTGCACCCTGCACTAGCTCACCCAAAGATGTCACTGAAGATATCTTAGTCTATATTGACCTACCCATCACTCTGAATGACTGTCGTGAACTGGAAGTGGGTGAACAATCTGATACTGTTAGTGAGACGGATATAAGCATCGCACCTACAATTGAGCTTCATGATTTAGATGATTCGAAAGCTATTTCACAGGAGTTATGTGATGAGATAACTGAACCCACTATTTTGGACTTTGATGATGATATTCTTTGTACGGAATATGAATCTTTCTCATATGAGTTTGATGTTACTGAAGGTCTTGATTTGGTTTTTCATATTGAATATGAAACATTCTCTTTTGATTCCATCATTTCTGACCTTCGGTTTAAATTAGATGATAACATTCTGCATATAGAATATGAATCTTTTTGTGGGTTTGATATCGATATGAGTTTAAATGAGGATCTCTGTGCTAAATATGAATCATTTTCTATTGATCCTGTCCAAGCTGACCTCCTTCTTGAATATTGTAGTTCTCCACTTCCCCCTCTTCTTTCTTCTTTAGACCCTCTCGAGTCTATTTTTGTAGAGCCTGAGAATTTTGTGCTTGATATTCCTTGTTTAGATCAGACTCTTGATAATAATGGCATAGATAGACTCAAGGATTACTTTGAAATGCAAGACTTGACTTTAGGCCGACATTTGAGCTCTGATTTTCATATTTCCTTTGATTGGCCTTGTTTTGATCCTCTCCCCTCCCCTCTTAGAGATGTGAGATTTCATTTAGATCATTCCGATCACTTTAGATGGTTTTTGCTTTCATATAGTCATATCTTCATTAAACCATTGACTTGTGCATCTGATTTTACATATGCACATCTCTCTTCTGATTGGGCTATGACCTTTGTTAAGCTCAAAAGAGCATTGAGTTGCATTGAATTTATGCATCTTATTTGGGTTGCAATTCCTGTTTCTTACTATTTGCATTTCTGCGAGGATTGTGCCCGTATGTTTGATAAGCTACTACGAGCGTTGGTTGGTTTTGATCTGAGTAGCTGCTTGTGAGTTGTGATGGAGTGGCTGATACTCCATAAGTCTCATTTGCATAATCTTCATGAGGTATAGTTTGGGTACAATCTGTATCTAACATGGTATGATCGTTCCACTTTTCTCTCTTCTCCTTTTCTTCTCTTTTCTTTCGTTTGGTATTGGTTGTGGATATCTAGAACTGTTTCTAAATTCGAGCAATGTGTTTTGTTTTCTTTTTGATATTTTCTTTTGGTTTTATTTTGATTTTGTGTTGTGTTTTCCTTTTCTTGTGCATTTTGTTTTGTTTTAGGTTTACCTTTATTTAGCCTTTTATTTAGTGTCTTTTATTTGTTTTTCTTGTTTTCTTTTGTTTTTGTCCTTGTTTATTTAGGTTTCAGTTGTGGTTTTGATTTTTATTGTGGTGATTAAGTATGTTTGGGCTTTGTCTTGTTTTAGTTTGGTTTATTCTTGTTTTTGATTTTTGTCTGTCATTTGCTTTCTTTTGTGATTTTGGTCTTTGGTTTTTACAAATAAGTATGTTTGGGTCTTACTTTGTTTTAGTTTAGCTTATATTCTGGTTTTGGTTATATAGTGGTTTGGATTGTTTTAGAGGGTTTTGTTTTGGTTTTTGTGAAGATGTGTGTTTGCTTTGGTTTTAGTTTCGATTTTGGCTTTCTTTTGTGATTTCGTTTTTCTTGGCTTTTGTAAATATATGTGTGTGGTTTTGTTTTGTTTTTGGTTTTGTTTTTGATTTTGATTTTTGTGGTGTCCTAGTTGTATATATTTGTAGTTTAGTGTGGTTTTATGGCTGTATAGCTTATGTACTTGCTTTTTAGCGCCTTACTTCCCACAATGAGGACATTGTGAAGTTTTAGTGTAGGGGTGAGGTGCCTATTTTTGAAAAATTTTTGAAAATTTTTGAAGAATTTTATTGTGCTTTGGGGACGTGTGTATTATTTTTGATTAGCTTGAATCCCCTGTGCTTTATTTATTAGCTTGTACCTAAATAGGATGTGCATGATAAGTCTCCAACTTCAAAAATAATATTCTAAGCTCTAATTCTAACTCCAGTTGTTCATTACAGGTTGTGTAATCTAGTCTTTATTTATTCCTTCATCATTATCTTTAGGTCTTAAGTTTCCATGAATGATTCTCCCACTAACTTGTGACACGATTACTTTGAAAAATACTTTGAAAAGAAGTGTACTGTGAATGAGAATGAAAGAAAGGAAAAAGAGATGAAATAAAATTTAGAATGACAAGTATCCCTTTGAGGCATGCACTACTGGGCGTTATTCTTTGAGGCACGTGCTACTGGGTATTACCCTTTGAGGCACGTGTTACTGGGTGGTACCCTTTGAGGCAATATTGCTACTGGGAAAGCTTGCTTCCAAAGTTAGTACAATAATAATGTAGTTGTGTCAGCAAAGTGGGATTGAGTCTAACTGTGGTAAACCTAAGTCCTGGAGATGATGATACACTTGCACACAAGCACCGGGATGGATTTAACATCTTGATGTTCAATGGAGTGAAAAATTAGTGTTTTAATGTCATTTAGAAGGTAAAGAGCTTTGAAGTGTGTTCTATGCATATACAGGTTAATAACTGAGTACATGGGTGATTTAGCTGATTAAAATGTGAGCATATGTTTTCCAAATTTTGTGCATATCAGTTTTGAAAAAAAAACCAAAAAGATTTTTCTTTTATTTTTGAAATAATGTTGTGGGTATTTCACTTGGAAACCCTCACGAAACCTTACTCGTCCACTTGGAAGTCCAAGGGGTTCAAAGGGCTTGTTGTATACGCTAAATGCAACTGTGATTCCTACGACAGTGAGTTAGGATTTTCTTCTCTTATTTTTCATTTTCTTTTAGATAGTTTAGTTTGTTTTACTTGAGGACGAGCAAAATCTTGGTATGGGGGTATTTGATCGTACCAAAAATAAGTTATTTTTAGGGTACTTTTACACCTAGTTTATGCTCGTTTTAATCGTATTTCTAACGTTTTTAATTGATTTTATTTTATTTTACAGATTTTGAATAATTTCGAAAAAATGGCCAAAAATGCAAGGAAAATGGTGAAAAATTTCGGGAATTGAAGAACCGGCCTAAACGGATTTGAACCCGCCCAAGAGTGGAAAAATTAGCCCAAAATGATAAAAGTTGAACTGGCCCAGTTGGAAAAACCGGACCGGTCCAATTACCCTATCCCGGTTCACATAAAACCCCTCCCCTTCACTCTCTCTCTCTTCGCGTCCCTCTTCTTTCCCTAACCCCCGAACCTAGAACCTAGAAATCTCGAGTTCTTCTGCTTCGCCCTCATCGTCCCCATCCTCGCTCCACCTCTCTCTCTACCCGGTCTCTCTCTTCGAACTTCCAACCCGTTATTCACGCTGCCATCGCCACTACACCTCCTGCGTTATCCTTCATCTCCACCGTCCAGATATCCACAAATCGAACGGTGAAGAATCAAGAGGCTCGTGCATTTATCAAGCTTGCAGACGCCATTGAAGGAAGCTAGGTAATTTTAGGGTTAATTTAGGTTTAATTTCAATTCATTTTCTTTCGAATCCCTTTTCATTCAGATGCGAATTTTTCAATTTCTCGGGCTAGGGTTTAATGTTAGATAGTTGCAGATTTTCGAATTAGGTGTAATTGAACGCTGGATTTGTTGGATTAAAGTTGATCTTTACATTTAGTTGAGGATTTGGTCTTAAACGATGCTAGTTTAGGTTGAAGTTTCCCCCTCCCCTGTTTCGATTTTTTTTTCGTTTGATAATGGCGAAGTAGCCATTGATGTTCGGCTGAGCTGCAAAGCTAGGAGGCCTGAACTGGTTGTGGTTTTGAAGTTTCATTTCCCCTTCCCCAAATTCGAATGTTGCTATTCACCATGGAGTTCGGTTCATCTTCTCTGTCCTGAGTGGCTGCTCTGGTCTGCATCTTGTTGCTCGATTTTTAGGTCTGTTTTTGGCTTGATTTCCCCTCCCTTGCTGTTTTGTTTATCTTCTGCTTTAGGCTCAATTAATCTCGGTTATGCGTTGAACATTCTGCTGTTTTCTTTTCTGGTTTAGTTCGAATATGCCAGTAGCTAGGATAGTTCTTGGTTGTTGATGGATGTCGTTTCAAGCTTGCTTAATTCTGCTGCTTCATTATGTTGGATCAAGATGTTTATTTGATCTGTTTGATTCTGGAATGGGAACTTGTTCTGCTGAGGTACTGGCTAATGCATTTGTCCTGTTTTACCCTAAGTTAGATTAATAAAGAGTGACCTATTTAGGATAGATTATAATGGTTAGTTTGGCTGCACGATTACTAATCTGATTTTAAGTTAGCTAAATAAGTCGAGTTAGTAGTTTGGTTGAATTAGTTGATTTAGTAGTTTAAGAGATTTATTTTTGTTTGATTTAAGTTCGAATAATCTCGTTGATTTCTCAAGTTTAGATGGCTTCGATGATTCGAAAGATTTGGCCTGGCTTCGTTTAGTTGAATGCTTAGGTTTAATGCGTGTAAGTTCATCGATTTAAGTTGCGTGCCTTTGATTTGATTGAGGGTTTGGATGATCGTTTAGTTGAAATAGGCTGTTAGATTGCTTTAAATAATTTCATTTAGCTTAGTGTAGCTAATTAGTTAATCCTCACTTTTTATGGCCTAAAACTCTTCCATCATCCTTGTGGAGACGACCCTCAAGTATTACAGCGAGAGCTGCACGCTTGCGGCACTTTTATTTAAACTCTCAATTTTTCCCAACAGTGACTCCTGAAATTACTGATTCGGAACTGAATGCAACTGATATGATTCAAGTGCATTTTAGCCTTGTAATTGTGCTGATTTTTAAGTACGCGTAGTTGATAATGTCATTGCATGATAATTTGGAAATTTATGAATCATTGAATTTTAAAATCGAGTAGTGGAGATGTTGAATTAAAGCCGAATTGTGCGGCTAATGTTTAGGCTGAAATATTGAGTGAATTTTGAGGATTGTTTGTGGGACGTGCTGTAAGAAGGGAGCTTGGGTTGTTGAATTATTTTTCAGTTGTCGAAATAAGCTTATATGTATATTGTAAAGTGATTCTGCTGAATTACTGAAACTAAAATTAGTTGCGAAATGATTTTGCTGAATTACTAAAACAAAAATTAGCTTTGAAATGATTATGCTAAATCACTGAAACTGAAACTAGCGTTGAAATGACTATGTTATTTGTAGACACTTTTTAAACTAAGGTACGGTTCAGCTAAATGGTTTAACGAATTAAATCATTTGAAATGGTTATTTGAATTCAGCGATGTAATGCTTAAAGAGTACGAACTTGCTTTTAGATTTCCCTTATTATTTATCGAAGGTTGAAATGAATTTAGAAACGATTAAAATGTTTAGTGGCTAAATTTAATTACGATATATATATATATATATATATATATATATATATATATATATATATATATATATATATATATATATATATATATATATATATATATATATATATATATATATATGCAAAGTCCTCGAAAGTGAAGTCTTGGGTTAGTGAACTCAAAATAATCTTAAGCGACTATCTCATTTAAACACAAACAGTTATAAACCGGTATTGCAGTAATAGAAATTATTTTAGCTTAATAAGCATATTTATGGTTTTATGAACATATCATTAAAATGAAAAGACTTGTGACTTACTTGAAGGTAGAAAAAGTCTTTATTGCTTGTGGCAAGAGCTTTAATATCTAAAACGATTTGTTTTAAATAAAAATGGCTGATATAGTGCGCACTAAGTGGCCATGTCTAGGGACTAGACCCAGAAATGGGAACCCTAGAAGACCCTAATGAGGGTAAGGTTTGATGTTATGTGATGCGTGATAAAACCTTGAGGATGGGACTTTCCGCATGATATGGCATGAGCTGTTTTCATCAAAGAGGACAATATCGAGGTTAGAGATTCCCCCTGCCTACTCTGCCAGGGCACGCATGGCCAAATGTTATTATATACCCCAGGGATAATGCGATTGGTGAGTGAAGATCTCATATAGGGTGAGTAACGATCTCCCGTAAATAGCACGTTGCAAACTCTTATGCCAAATAAATAATCTTTTCCCGATATGTAAATGAAAGGTTTAAAATTCTTACTTTATTTATTCGGGAATTCAGAAAAGAGCAAAAATCCTTGAATGAACCAAATTTGTATATAAATTATGCGTTTTAAGATGAAATAAGATATTTAGGTTTTAAACACATCGATGAGGTTTTTCCTCCTTTCTTGACTATATTAAGTCGCTTTACTTGAATATAAGCTCAGATGAAAAACTTGATGAGCTATGGATGCTTAAATATGATTGTTAGCCTTAGCGGATTTGTTTTATCAAAGAATGAAGTTTTCTTTGAAATCCTCTTTATCTAATACGATAATAGCAGTGTATATGCGATGTACTTACTATTTAAAAGTATTATATGCAGCTGTTTTGTGTTTCTCAGGGTTGAGGATCACTCATTGAGCATGTGGTAGTTCATACCCTCTCTATTTCCCCTTTTCCCAGGTTTTCGATGTGACAGGTAGAAGTTTATTTGCATAAGTTGAATTGGAGTCTCCCTTTTCCTTTGAAAAAGTGTTATGTGTACACATATACATAAGTAGACTTATGATTTTAATGGTGTAATATGATGTATGCTTAGATTTCTAAATGAACCCAAACATAGTACTTTGGTTCATGTAATGCATATTGTTTAGAAGTCGCTCCGCACGGCCATGTGAGCCAACCATCTGATTAGTCAGTCACCTTTTGTTGGAGTTGTTTATTTTTGGGATGTAAACCCCAGTACTTCAAATGTGTGATCCGTTGAGTTGTATCTTTTATTTTCTTCTTTATTATTGAATTTTATTATTTGGTATACTCCGGGCGTGTGACCCATAGAGTTGTGGGCTCCGATGTGTAGCTGTTGAGTTTGTTTTGGTGTTCTTTTATGCTTCTACTCATTACAGGAATCTAATGTAAGGCTTTAAGCCTAGGAAATGGTCAGTTTTTAGACAAAACTCTGTCCGTTTCACCCCAGAATTTAAGAAAACGTTAACATCACTAGCCCTAGGGTTAGGGGTGTTACGGATGGTAACAGAGCAAGGTCCTGTGGCCATAGGCCATGACCTGATTTTTACATTTCATATAATTATCTAGGAATGTATTTATGGTGATGTGATATATGCCATGTTTTGGTGTGCAAATGTGGTTTCGGTACGAAGGTTGGTGCTTAGTTAGCTATGTGCGGCATGAGTGAGCTGATTGATTCAATGAATGAACCATTTGCTAAAGTATAGGCTGAATGACTTGTATTCTCATGAGTGAGCCAAGTGTTAGCTCAATCAATGATTGTTTTGTATAGGCACCTTAGTGATTTAAATTGAAAGTTTAAAGTATGCTTGGTTTGAACTCAAACAATTGGAAAAGTCTTAACTCTAAGCTTATTCTTGCCCCTAAGGTATGATTTGCTCCTCGGGCCTTGTAATGGAGTGAGCAAATGTACTCAATGGTTGGTAAAGAAAGGGCTAGAAGCAATTAAACTATTCTCCTTTTGAAACCTAGAGACTTTAAAAGTTAAGGTCCTTCCTAAATAGTGAGTTAAGGTTTTTCTTTTGCATTAAAAGATCTTTCTAATTATATAGTTAGGCCTTACTGTTATGTCTGAAGACTTGCATTTGTTTTACAATAATGTTCAAGCCTCATTCTTTGAACGTCAGTTTCTAGTGTAACTGGATGTTTCAAATACAACAAGCCCAATGCATAAGTTTCCCGATCGTTAATGACGAGTTGTTAGTAAGTGATTAAAAGATTGCTTTTCTTGACTGAAAGTTCTTTTAGATGATACCACTTTTCACGTAAATTCTTAATTGCTAAGGAACTAAGTGAAAACTTCGTATACGTGCATGTCAATGTGGGTAGTTGCGATAGAGTCTTGTTGATAGTTGCCCAAGTGTTATTCCGAGCCCTTTGTATACGTGTCATTGATACTTAGATGTGGCCTAAATATGGATTGTCATTTACATAAGGAGTCTTCCTTTCTTCCCAATATGTAACTACCGTTGCTCATGAGTCAGCTAGGCGTTATGCTCATCGTGACATGGAATACTATTCTTATTATAGATTTGATAGTGTCCTAGCTATATCAACCCCAACACACCTAGAGCGAAGACAAAAGAAAGAACCGGATAGACTTTGGAATTGTTATACCGCATGCATCATCTCGTTATCTCCCGGGGCAATGATCTATACCTTTCCAACACCTTCTTAAGCATTAACACCAAGTGCAAAAGCCGGAATGCCCCATGGTAGAAGGTAGAACCTTCCCTTCCATATTATGAGCTCCTCATATTTCAACAATTACCTTATGAGACAAATGTGTTGCAAAGCCTCAACGTATATTCGTAAGACCATTAATGTCATTGTTCTTACCCCTTGTTAGTTGATCGATGGCAAACTTCTAATGATTTTGGGTAAGCCTCAAGACATACCTTCGACCCTAGGTTGCAAATGAGGGTTGTAATCATGTGTAGGTGAC
Source organism: Carnegiea gigantea (assembly GCA_029747015.1). NCBI lineage: Eukaryota > Viridiplantae > Streptophyta > Magnoliopsida > Caryophyllales > Cactaceae > Carnegiea > Carnegiea gigantea. The sequence continues at coordinate 142,324 of JAKOGI010000568.1, read as the reverse complement.
CTTTTGTGTGGCACTATTGCGAACCTGTGTGTTTTAAAGCATAACCATGGCATTATGCACAATGTAAAGACCTTGGAAGCTTATATAGTTACTTAGATTAGTGTGCAGGGTCATTTATATGTTTCACAAGTGAATTGTAGAGTACATGCACTTCTTGATGTTTGCTTGACTTGAGTTTGGTTAAGCATGTGGCTGAATTAGCCAAATGATTTAACTGATGTAATTCGTTGCATGGAATCATCTCTAAGTCATTAATTACACTCCATGAATTCTTTGATCTCATATTACAATTTGAATAATTGTATACGCACATATTTAATGCATGATATGGTGACCATAGGAGTTGCATTTGCATACCCTTACCTTTGTATTCTATGTTTGATCGAATGACATGTTAGTGTACCCATGCTTATAGTTGACTTCTTGACTTGAAGGCTTGTGAATGAATGTGTGTGAAATAACCTTCGGTATGCCTAAGTTGAACGCCTCGTCATGCTATAACTAAGTCATCTTGTACCATGCTTTGAGCTATAAGTGTCATGTGCCCCATGGTAGTTTTCTATAGGAGATTCTAGAATCGTACTATGCTAGTCATTATGCTTGCTGCCATTACTATTTTACTATATTATGGTTATCATATGTGGCTTCACTGCAATTCTGGGTACCTTGTGATTGGGATGTCTTGCTATCATTTTGCATACTACCACTACTATTTTTGAATTAATGACCAATAATTACATATCTATGTGTTTGCTTATAAGCATTTCCAGTAAAATGCAAAAGCACAAGGTGTACTCATGGTCATAGTGAAGCTGTATGAGCAATTGGTCTATAGAATATGGTTGTTGATATGATTAACTGAAGTGTATGACATGATGCTATCTAGTTGTGCTGGAGTATGTACTTTGGATAACCTACTTGGGATAAAAAGGGACGTAGATTTAAGCATATGAGCATAGCACTCTATTTGCATATTTCCATGATTAGGAAATAATTAGTTTTAAACAGAAACCCTAAGGCAAACATTATGATCACTAAACTGTAATTGCATTATTTGATGCATGAACTCGGTATCAGACATATCTTCACCAAGGGAACACTTCTCTATTTCCCTATGAAAACTACAACCCCCTAGTTACAATGCCCATGAGAAACCACCTTACCTTGGTAGCTACTCTCAGGAAATGGTAGTTAACCTCTGTTAATGCGATGTCAGGTAGGCGGATTGTGTGTCAAACCTATTCCAACCAAGAAATCAATCTTATTGCCTCTCTTGAGCAGCTTGTGTTCGTACCTATACTACTTTCACTGCATATTGACCACACTCTTGCTATATAGCTTCTCAAAGTTTTGTCCTTGCGTGACAATTTGTAGTTGTATATGTTATCCTCTTGGGAGTGTTTGTTATATACATGTTAGGCTAATCTATGTTACTTATGATTCTTGGGCGTGAGAATGCTGAGTTATTGATTCTATGCAATGTCATTGTACTAAGGTGATGCTACGTGATGCTATGTGATCACCTTATTACTTTCTATACTAAAGGAGCTTCCAGGTTGATCGACTTCTTAGAGTAATTTGACATCATGCTTTAGATTGGACGTGAGCCAATTGACTGCCCGTATATGATCTTGATTTGTTATGGCTTAGTTGTCATACCTTTAGATGTTGATTTATAGCGGTGCATATACTTAGAGTTGATGACTATGCAGATAGTGTTTACATAATTGAAGGTCTGCGTTCATTTTAAAATGAGTTTAATATGGTTTTTCATGCTAACTCATTTTCCCCTCTTCTATGGGACCGCCCTGGCACCTAAATAGAGTGAGTAGACATTTGAAGAGGATTGGCGATGAGGAGACCGGATACCATAAGTCTCTTTTCCGACTTAAAAGATACAATCAATTGTAAAATAAGATATTGGATTCTATTATTAGTTGTGCAGATCGTGTCATGTGTATGCGCATGTTGTGAATGACTGAACTATAGACCCTAGAATTTCGAGGACGAAACTCTTTTAGGAGGGAGAATGTAACAGTCGGGATTCTTAATCCGAGGCTAACTGTTTATATTAATGCTTTCATTAATTATATTCTATTTAATTGGCCATGTTAGACTATTTAATTGCATACTAATTAGGTGTAATATTTATACGGAGTGATTTATTACACAATTATGTGAAAATTAGTGAGTTTGTTAAAATTAAGTTGAGGCATAATTACGCAAAATTATCAAGTCATGTGAGGACATTTGGGGATAAGATTAAGCTAAATCAGATGATTTAGGACTGAACTCGGTTTAGTAAGAGTTATTAAACAACCAAAACAACAAAAAAAAATTAAGTCAAAAGGGGGCCGAAGCCCTTCTTCCATCTTCTTGGTGCCTCGAACGCAGAAGGGGGAAGGGTCGCTGTCACCCGTGACCCCGGCCACAACCAGTGGGGTGAGGGGAAGAGAGAGCGGGAGGGAGAGGGCAACGGCACCGGCGGCCAGAATGACGGTCGGTGCAACCGGACTCGCGCACAATCACCAGTAAAGAGAGAAAAAGAGACCCAGCGAGATAGACTGAGCGAAATGGCTTAACGCACCGCGACTTGCTGCCGGCGACTAGTGTGATCGAGGCTGGCGACAAGGCGGTGGATGAGCCTGGCTCAGGCAACTAGCAGAAACAGCACAAATAGCAGCAGGACTGGGCTTGAGCCCACTGATTCGGGGTTTGTGTTGGGCAGCAAATTAGGAGGTGAATTTTCGGATTCTTGAGCATCCAAATTCAGCCCCAAAAGGCCTTACAACGGGTCCTTTAGCTTGGATTTGAGGTGGATGGTTCTCGATTCCCTAAACTACTAATAATTTCGCGAAGTTCTTCAACTCTTTTAGGTGAATCACGTAGGACCCTAATTGCATGTATTTGATTGTAAATTTTAGTTGTTAGCATGCTGAATTTAGGGCTAAATTAGGTTATGGTTATAATCTGAAGATTGATCACACGTTTGACAACCGCTACATGTTAATTGGCGACTCCTAAAATTACTGATTCGGCGCTGAATGCTACTGATGTTGATTCAAGTGCATTTTAGTCTTATCATTATGCTGATTTTTAAGTATGCGTAGTTGATATTGTTGTTGCATGATAATTTGGAAACCTACAACTCATTGAATTTGAAAATTGGGTAATGGAGATGTTGAATTATAGTCGAATTGTGCGGCTGATGTTTGGGTTAAAATTTTGAGTGGATTTTGAGGATTGTTTGTGGGAGGTGCTGTGAGGAGGGACCTCGGGTTGTTGAATTATTTTTCAGTTGTTGAAATGAGCTTATATGCGTATTGTAAAGCGATTCTACTAAAATATCGAAACTAAAATTAGTTGTGAAATGATTCTACTAAATTACTGAAATTAAAATTAGCTTTGAAATGACTATGTTGTTTGTAAACGCTTTTTAACCTAAGGTACGGTTCAGCTGAACAGTTTGACGAATTAAATCATTTAAAATGGTTATTTGAATTGAGCGACGTAATGCTTAAAGAGTATGAACTTGCTTTTGGATTTTCCTTATTATTTATCGAAGGTTGAAATGAATTTAGAAACGATTAAAATGTTTGGCCACTAAATTGAATTATGATATATATGTGTGTGTGTGTGTGTGTGTGTGTGTGTGCGTGCGTACATATATATATATATATATATATATATATATATTTATATATATATATATATATATATATATATGTATATATATATATATATGTATATATATATATATATATGTATATATGTACATGTATATGTCTTTGTATATGTGGATGTGCATATATATATATATTTGTGCAAACTCTTTAAAAGTGACGTATTGGGTTAGTGAACCCGAAACAATGTTAAGAAAATTTCTTATTTAAAGGCAAACCGTTATAAATCGGTACTGCAGTTATAGAAATTATTTTAGCCTAATAAGCATATTTATGGTTTTGTGAATGAAATATTAAAACGAAAAGACTTGTGAATTACTTGAAGGTAGAAAAAGTCTTTATTGCTTGTGGCAAGAGCTCTGATAACTAAAACAATTTATTTTGAATAAACATGGCTAAGATAGTGTGTACCAAGTGGTTGTGCCTAGGGAGTTGACCCAAAAGAGGGAACCCTAGAAGACCCTGACAAGTGTAAGGTTTGATGTTATGTGACACGTGATAAAACCTTGAGGGTGGGACTTTCCGCACGATAAGGAGAAAACTGTTTCCACCAAAGAGGATAATATCGAGGTTAGAGACAGCCTCTTGCTACTCTACCAAGATGCATATGGCTAAATGTTATGTTATGCCCCGGGAATAATGCGATTTGTGAGTTAAAATCTCACATAGGGCGAGTGACGATCTCCCCTAAATAACACGTTGCGAACTCTTACGCCAAAATAAATAATCTTTACCCGATATGTGAACGAAAGGGTTAAAATTCTTACTTTATTCATTTGGGAATTCAACAAAGAGCAAAAATCCTTGAATGAACTAGATTCGTATATAAATTACGCATTTTAAGATGAAATAAGTTATTTGGGTTGGGTTTTAAACATGTCAATGAGGTTTTCCTTCCTTTCCTAACTCTGTTAAGTCGCTTTACTTGAATATAAGCTCAAATGAAAAACTTGACAAGTTATGCATGCTTAAATGTGATTATTAGCCTTAATAGATTTGTTTTTTTAGGGAATGAAGTTTTCTTTGAAATCCTCTTTGTCTAATACTATAATAGAAGTATATATATGATGCACTTGCTACTTAAAAGTATTATGTGCAACTCTTTTGTTTTTCTCGGGGTTAAGGATCACTTACTAAGCTTGTTGTAGCTCATCCCCTCTCTATTTTCCCTTTTCGCAAGTTTTTGATGTGATCGGTAGAAGTTGATTTGCGTAAGTTGAATTAGAGTCTCCCTTTTGCTTCGAAAAAGGTGTTTTGTGTATGCATATACTTTGGTTCATGTAATGCATATTGTTTAGAAGTCGCTCTGTATGGCCATGTAAGCCAACCATCTGATTTGTCAGTCACCTTTCGCTGGACTTGTTTATTTTTGGGATGTAAACCCCAGTACTCTGGATGTGTGATTCGTTGAGTTGTATCTTTTATTTCCTTCTTTATTATTGAATTTTGTTATCTAGTATACTCTGAGCGTGTGGCCTGTAGAGTTATAGACTCCAGCGTGTAGCCGTTGAGCTTGTTTTGGTGCTCTTTTATGGTTCTACTCGTTGTAGGAATCTAATGTAAGGCTTTGAGCCTGTGAAACGGTCATTTTTTAGATGAAACTCTTTCCGTTTCGTCCCAGAATTTTAGAAAACGTTAACATCACTAGCGCTAGGGTTAGGGGTGATACATGAGGACAAGCAATTGTTGAAGTATAGGGGAATTTGATAGGTGGTGGAAATGTGCATCATTTTAGGGTCATTTAATAGCATTTCCTAGGGGACTATGGTGTTTGAGCATATGATTTGCATCCCTTTTTTATTTTACACTCGGGTATGCTTTCTTGGTGAATTTTGAACGTTTTAGGCCCTTTTGACTCGGCTTTGATCCTTATTTAGGTACATTTTTTGAGTTAGCACGGTGGTACCCCCATTCCATGTGCTCGTAGAGCAAAGAGAGAAAGACGACCTTATGGCCAAAGATGACCACAGTTAGACCGTGGTAGGCTGGTAACTGTGAGCATCTTCATTTTCCCTCAATTATGTGGCAGGGAAAGCTTAAGTAAGGGTATTTGAAGGCATTTCCAGCTATGAGCAGGGGGATACACTCACCTTAACTCTCATTTCTCTCATTAATTTTAGGATTTTTCTAGTTTTTCTTAAACCAAAAGAAGATTTAAGGGAAGGAATTGGCAACTGGATCCTTGAAGCTTGAAAAATCATTGAAAAACCTCCACTGTTGCTAACCTTTTTCTTCTCTCTTCTTAAACTTTAGTTTGTTTGATTTGGATGTGGTTTTGTTTAATCATGAGTGAGTAGTCTAATTCAATTTAGCGGTTGGTTTGCTGAAGTACAGATGTTGAATTTTGAATCTCTATTTCTTGTGCTCAAATCTATATTGAAATGGTTTTATTCTGTCTTCTGATTACATTGATGGTGAGTAACTTTGACTAGATTTGCTTGTATATATTAGATAGTTGAGTGAAGTATCGAAATAAAAAATTCACTATTAGACCAACAAGGTTGAACTTGACTTAGTAACCCTTGAAAAAGAGTTGCAAGTTTAAAGGAAACCTTTACCAATCAAAAATCTTTAACCTAGACCAAAACGAGGGCATTTAGAAGAATGATAATTGGCTTAGTGTAGGGAATTCAGTTTATTTCAAAAGAAAAGATGAGTTAAGTTAGATTGCAATTCCTTTGAATCATTTAAACTAGAGAAGAGTGCATGTTAAATCCGAACTCTTTAATTATGCAAAACAAATCCCTAGACATTTTGCTTTGGTTGAATTCTCGAATGGCCAATTAGCATAGTTCAAACAACCCATTGAAAAATTTGTTCTCTTGGCATTTTTAGTTGGGCAAGACCCAATAGATTGCGTTGGTCTCAGAGGATGATATTTTATCTAGACTATAGCACCCATGCGATTGTGGAATGGGGAACCACCTTCCATTTAGTTGAGGGGTGCCTACGTAGCTAGTTTGGTAAAGGAGAGCTCTTTCAGAGTAAATTAAAGCATTGGACCATATTTGAACTCTAACCCATTATCACTACAAGTAATTTTCACATTTCTTTTAAACTGATTCTTCACCATAATAACAAAATTCTGCAAGACAGTAGTTACTTCTCTTTTTTCCCTCATTAAATATAACCATACTGCTCTGTTGACATCATCAACTATAGTGAGAAAATAATGTGCACCGCAAAATGAGGGAATTCTATAGAAGCCCCAGATGTCATAGTGTATAATTTTAAATAAATCACTTGCATTGCTTTCACTAACTTTAAATTGAGTTCTGGCTTGCTTTGCACATAGACAAACATCACAAGCATCTATTTTGTTTGTTCCATAGCTACTATCTACTCTTAAATCTTTGGGAAGCATAAAAATAACTTGACTTGATGGATGCCCAACACGACTAATCCATAAAACATGAGAAGCCACTGCATCAGCCTGTACCTTCACTGTAGCCGACTCATTGAAGCAGTAGACCCCTTCTCTCAATTCACCCACTCCAATCAGGTTCCTTTAGATACGGTCCTGTATAACATAAAGTTCATCAATGAACATTACAATGCATTTTAATTCTCTACTCAATTGAGCAATTGAAACCAAATTACAATAAAAGTTTGGAATTTATAAAGCATTGCTCAATTTGATGTTAAGGCCCATGTCTATGTTCCCTTGTAATTTTGCTACTCAAAAAACACAATCAAAAAGCTCTACAGGTACTAGATTAATATTTTTAACTTGGTTTGGAAAATTCAAGTTACCTGTCATATGTCACGATGCCCCAACATCGAAAATCGAAACACCATTACCTAATAGTCTTTCATAACCTATTCAAGTAGGCTCAATTAAGCTTAGCAATCTCTACATTTGTTCTGACGTTAAACTGTGCAGCATGGTCTGACTTGTCTCCTCGGTGTTCCTGCTGGCCATGGTAGGCTGCGGCTGTAGCATAGGCAACCTCTCTGCCTGTCCCTCGTCTGTGGCTACAGGTGTTTCTACCACCTCTTTTGCCTCTGGCTTGGCCCTTTCCTAGGCCTTGGTTACCCCATCCAAGTGGGTAACTTGTTAATTCGTAGCACATACTCTCGTCATGGCTAAATTTTCTACACTGCTTGCACCCAGCTTTCTTAGTCACGATGCCTAGCGTACGGTTTCCATACATGACAGTAACGGCAGTCGCTGACTTGGTTCTGTCTTCTCGACGGAGTATCGAGCTTTTGTGGTTGTCTTCCTGGACCACCATGTTGAAAATTCGGTCCAAAGAGGGCAATAGATTAAGTTTAAATATTTGACTCCTTATTGATGAATATATGCCATCATTAAGGCCCGTGAAGAATTGATGTGCCTTCTCTTGCTCATATTTTTGAATGATGTTATTAGCTGCTCCACACTAGCATTCCGTATAGTGCAAAATGTGATCTTGTTGTGGTTCTCAAGTTCTACCCATAAATCCATGATTTTAGAGTAAAACTCAACCACACTTAGTCCTCCTTGCTTGCAATTTGCTATGCTTGTCTACAACTGATGTATTTTTAGGGTATTCGTCATTGCATAGCATTTTCTCAATGTGTCCCACATGGCCTTTGCCGTGTTAGTGTATGCCACATAAGTTTGAAACCTCGAGTCTATAACATTGAGGATCTACAAAGGAATCGTCAAATTTTCTATCTTCCAGGCTTTTAATTCAGATGTATCATCCCCTTTACTATGGGTTGGTTTAGTGAACCGTCTATAAACCAAGTTTATTTGTGGCTCTCAATGTTGTTATTATGGCCTTTTCCCAGATATCATAATTCTTATCATTGAAGATTACCGCGGTGATCAGAACCACAGGCCCCTCTGATGGATGTAAGTAATAAGGGGAATGAGGATCGATAATAAATCCCTTTTGCGGGGTTTTATCGCTCATAGTTGCGGTTATAGGTGTTCTTCAATGGTGCTCTGATGCCATGAAGAATTGCAAGGGGATGTGAGTGAGATAGAGTGGCGTGAGGGTTGATTGCCATGGCCTCTACTTGTCTGATTTCATTGAGCAAAAATAATTACAAGATATATACAATGTAGGTGCAACTAACCCTAGCTTCAAGAGTAACCCACAAGAGTTCTAACCTAGCCATAATACAGTTATTGGAAATAAATATTTCCATATTATCTCTATATCAAATATGTTTTTAATAATGATAGGATGAGATTGAGGGACGCACTGATAGTTTGGGCTTGGAAATTCGGTACAAGTAGCAGACAATGAAGGACCAGGGGAGAGGAGCTTGTTGGCGTGGTCATACTAGGTGGTGACGCCGATGGTGAGGGACTTAGTAGTGGCTGGTTTGGTAGTGGCTATGATTGTTAGAGGCAGCATTCGGGATTTTTATTTTTTTGCATTTTTTTGGTTTATAGAAGAAACAGATTCAAAATTTAATGAAAATTAGTACTTCTTTCGTGAATGTTATATTTTTCAAAACCGAATTTTGATATAGGAAGAATTAAATATGACCTCTGCAAAAGATGAATATGTATTTATCTTCTAAAATACAAAATGAATAATAATTACGTCAAAAATGAATATTATTGATTGGGAAAATGAATTTAAAATTTGATTGTTAAAAACTTGATGAATATTTACTTACCGAAAAATGAGTTTTAACAGTGCCAAAAATGAATATACTTCGCTAAGAAATGCAAATGAAATGGTTGGGGGGTTAAGAGGGCTTCAAATATGCATGAAGAGTTTGTCTTATAAAAGTATGTTGGACATGAGTATGCAACAAAATGAATACATATATACTTATTAAGATGATAATAACCTATAAAAAAATGAACATGCTCACAAAAATTGATGTGGAAAAGTGAATATGTTCTTCACAACAAATGAATTTTGTTTTCCCAAAAAAAAGAATTAATAATGTATAATAACTAAAATTAACAAAAAGTGATTCCAGATTGGTTAAAAGGATGTCCTTTTTTGGGTGTGGGGATGATGGTGGGAAGGCCACATGATGTTTATTATTTATAAACCTAATTATCATAACTTTGATGAATCCATGGTTAGAGAAAAATAAATTTTAATTATGTCAAAAAGGAATGTTATTCATTGGAAAACGAATATCAAACTTGATTATCAAAAGGAATGTCAAAAAAGAATTTTAACGGTATCAAAAATGAACATCTTTTTACTAAGAAATGCACGTGAAATGATTGGGGTGGCTTTGAATTTGCATAAAGAGTTTAGTTTAGGAAAGCATGTCGAACACTAGAATGTAATAAAATGAAAATTTATTTACTTATTAAGATGATAATAAGTTATAAAAAATGAACATGCTCACAAAAAATTGATTTCAAAATACCTACTTTCTGAAGTGAAATGAATATAATGCCATGTACAATATTAATCTTCTATGTAAAAAAAAAATTCAATATTAATCTTTGATAATAAAATGCAATGATGAATATGATTTGACAAGTTTTGTGTTAGTTCATTGATGGGACCTCACAAAAACCCAAGCTAAAGGAGGGAGACGTCTTGAGCGAATTATAATCATGGGAAATGGTAAACTCCATGATTTGCTCATGGATATTTAACATAATTGAGCCCAAGCTGCAAAATAGTATGGTGTTTTTTGAGACCGCAGGACTCATGTGGAATAACCTGAAAAAACACTATGTTGTCGTCAATGCATCAAAGATACATCAACTTAAAGCTAGCTTAAGTTGAATGTAAGCAAGGTGGCATGGATGTAGTAGACTACTATGCAAAATCCATGGGCCTTTGGAGCGAATTGGAAAATCAACTACGGTTTCCTTAATGTTCTTGTAGGAAGTGTGAATGTGGGATCGGTGAGAAAGCAGTCAAGATGATTGAAGAAGAAAAGGCTCATCAATTCCTAATTGGACTAAATAATGAAGTTTACTCGAGTATATGCAATCAAATCTTGGCACTTAAACCATTACCATCGCTCTACAAAATCTCATACAAGATTTCTAAAGAAGAAGCGCACAAGAATGTCATGATTGGAAGGGATGATAGGAATGGAAACACTACTGGCTTTGCCGTGAAACACATAACCAAAGTCTAGCCTGTAGACATTGCGACCAGATGGGTCATAAAGAAGCTAAGTGTTTAGAAGTCATCGGATATCCTTTTGGATAGGATGCTCAGGGCAAAAGAAAAGGCCATGGCAGAGGGTACAGAGGAATGTCATCGTATGGAGCAGGACGCGGCGAGATTGGCATATGCTACCATGACTAAACCTAGCCGCAGCGAGGCAAGCCTAGCTGCTATGCCTGGGTCATTGCAGACCAAGTGCAATGTCCTTAGCCTCATCAAGATGCCTAAAGATGGGTATGAAAAATTATCAGGTAAAGGAGAGTGGTTGTTTGATATAGAGGCGTCATGACACATAATGGGAAATTATGAATATCTTGAAAATGTGAGGAGTATTAATTCTATCATGGTCGGTCTACCCATGGAAGACTAGCTGTAGTGAGCAAGATAGCAACTGTGAACTTAGGGCCAAACCTCAAATTAAAACATGCTTTATTTGTTCTTAAATTGACTTGTAATTTGATATCTATTTATTAGTTGAGCAGAGATTCAAATTATGTTATGACATTTACTGATAGTTTCTGTGTAATAGAGGATTGTACCTCAAGAGCACTGATTGGGATGGGTAAGGTCGAAGGAGGGGTCTTTCTACACAAGGTGGTGCCAGATAAAAAAAGCAAGTTCATGCTGTCAGAACCAGTGAATTATAGCATGGGCATCTTGGTTATCCATCTAGAGAAGTGTTTTCTTGACTTACAAAAGATTTAGATATCAAACATAGTTTTGAAAATAAAACAAAGGAGCCCTGTGATGCATGTTTGCCTGCTAAACAGACTCGTCCTTTTTCTCAAAGTGAAAGTAATGCTAGTGATCTATTTGAACTCATACATTGTGACATATGGGGTGCACATTGTGAGTCATCTTCTTATGGTGCACCACTATTTTTTTACTATTCTTAATGTTAATAGTAGAGTCGTATGGATCTAATTAATGCGTGATAAAAGAGAAATAACCAAGTTGGTACAACACTTTGTTAACTTTGTGAACAATCAATTTGGTAAACATGTGAACGTCATCCGTAGTGATAACAGAACAAAGTTCACTTCTAATCCCATGAAGCAATTTTATGCAGAAAAGGGGATTATTCACCGGACATGTTTTGAATGTATCCACGGCTCTTCGTTTTCATGCCTCTCTACCAATAAAATTTTAGGGTGAATGTGTGTTGACTGCAGCATGCTTGATCAATAGGACACCTACTAAACTTTTGCAAGGAAAAACTCCATATGAATGCTTGTTTAGGTCTCAACCTTGTTGTGACAATCTTCATATTTTTGGGTGCCTATGTTATGCTCAAGTAAGAGATACAAGAAAGGACAAGTTTATGGCACGTAGTCAAAAATACACGTTTATAAGATACCCGTTGGAAAAAAAAGGGTTGGAAATTGCATGATTTGGAGAGTTAAGAACTCTTTGTAAGCGGAGACATTGTCTTCTATTAGGATATACTACCATTCACTTTGGCAAATAGAAGCACCTTGCAAGACAAGCAAAAGATGGACCAACATTTTGCAATAAGAGATGGGGGTATTTGTTGAGATTAGTGAGATGCAATAGTTAGACCAGCAATCCCACATAGATGAACCCACTGGTGTTAAGGTTGCGACTTCAAGCGCTAATGGTCCTGGGAATGGGCCAGAACATGCGTTGGTCCAAGCACCTACTGAGAGAGCAATGCAACATGGATAGGACCTTGTTCTAGCAAGAGCCCAAGCCGAATCTGTTCCAGGATAGGAGTTCAACCATGTTCCTGATGAGAGTGGGTCGTGCGAAAGGGAGGGGGCCCAGTGCAGGATAGGGGGAGCTCCTTTCTGCGCTTACTGATTATGTATGTTTTTGCGCTTGACCTAAAGACCCCCCTTCTCCTAGCTCCTTTCAGTTTGAATCCTTAGGTACTCCTTATCCCATTCTAAATTATGTTACATGTAAAAAATTGTTCACTTCTCATTAGCAATCTCTAGCTGCTATTACCAAAATTATCAAGCCAAGTTTTATCATGAAGCAGCTAAAAATTCTTTGTGGAGAAAAGCCATGCCAGAAGAAATTCGAGCTCTAGAGGATAATCAAACATGGACTATAGAAGATCTTCCACCTGGCAAGAAACCTATTAGTTGTAAATGGTATACAAAGTCAAGTGCAAGTTCGACGGATCAATTGAGAGATACAATGCACGATTGGTTATTCATAGGGATCATCAAGTAGTGGGATTTGGCTATAATGATAACTTTGCACTAATCGCAAAAATGACTAGCGTTTGGATGTTTCACTCAATTGCAGTGGTCAAAGAATGGAAACTTCATCAGTTAGATGTCAACAACGCCGTCCTATATGAAGGCTTGGATGAAAACATATATATGAACCTACCGCCAGGTTTTCTTTCTAGTTACACAAGGTATGCAGGCTACATAAGTATCTATATAAGTTGAAGCAAGCTCCACGACAATAGTTTGAAAATTGTCTGGTAAATTGGAAGCACACGGATTTGTGAGATCTTATGCGGATTATTCTTGTTTCGGGAACTTCTCGTGCATTATTGGAGATGACGTGGGATGAGAGATTAGGCTTACATCATGGCATGTGCAGATCAGCTGACAGTCATCTCCTCCTGTGCCGAACCGAGAAAAAAGGCACCCCCGGGTTGTGGTCTGGGGAACGCCTCTTTGACGTTCAAGTCAAAGGAAGGTCCGAATGAGAGATAAATGTAGTAAAGAGAGAAAATATAAAGAAAATTATGTCAAAGTGTCCATCCCTTTTCTGAGGTGGATAGGTGAGTATTTATAATTCCTGTAGCAAAGGGTAGGATGATAATTTCATGCTGGGAAACCCCCAAAGTGGGCTGCTGACTGTTTGGTCCGTTTGGGCCTATGGTGGGAGTCCCAAGGCTCCCGCTAGGGCCCACCATGCCTAATTGGGCTTGATCTACAACGGAGAATTCGTGGGCCTTCCTAGTAAGATCATATTTTCCGTATCATTTAACCCCTTATATTTTACCTGCACGTATGCCTGCCCGGGTAGTCAGGTGAAATGTGGAGTGCGCCTGCGTAATGGAGGTTGGTGGGTCCTCGGGAAATGGCCTGTCTTTGGTCATTTACCCCCTCTTGTGCTGACACTTGGCTGTCAACTAGTTGCATGCTTGGTTTCCGAGGCAGTGCTTGCTTTCGAGGCTGGCCGGCGGTACAGGAAACCATTAACTTTGGGTTATAAGAGGGTGTTTTGCTAGAGTCCTACTTTGTGCCATGCATGCGGATTTCCCTTGCACCAGAGCTCATTAACGACGGACGAGATGGTACTCTATGCTCTGGGCATTTCCTCCCCTGCCCCTTCCATCTAATTGTGAGGACCTATGCACTAGTTTTGATTTGGCTATGGCTAAGTAGTATGCTCGAGACAACGAACTTCCAGAGACACCCAGGTGGTGTTCCTTGCGATGCTCCTTAACGACGCTATGAAGCTGGGCGTGCTGCATAGGTGGATGATTGGCATATGGAATCAGCCCTCAAAGAGTTGCAGTAGAGCATCTTCCAGGCATGGATAGGGCTCAACAAGGGCCGGATCTTGGAGGCCTAGTGACAGAAGGCCCTCAGTGACTCGAAAGAGGAGGGGAGCTCGGGGTCGGACGACCAAAGCCCCCTCTCTAGTGATGGCAGCGAGGAGTGAAGCTCGGCGAGCAATGACCTGTGAGACATGCATTCTATGTGTTGCATCTTCTTTCCTTCCCTTTTTTCCTTTCTTTCTTTCTTTCTTTTTTGTACTCCATGAACATCTATAGTAAGATGATGCCCTTCTTGTTTAGAGTTTTGCCTTTATTCTTGCATTTTTGCTCGATTAACTTGGCCTGAGGGCCGGGCTACTAGGGCCCAATCCTTTGATATTTTGCGGACGAAGGGCTGCAGCCTATGAGGCCCGGCTCCCGTGTCTACAGGTAGAGTGAGCGGCCTTGGTGCCCTTTGTTAGGATAGTCGGTCCCCTTTGTTTGGGGGCTTACAGTGTCCAAGACAAGTACTGAGTACTTTATACACCACGTGGAGTGAGCGGGGTGGCCCCATGGTTCTGGCATCGCTTCCGGGGGCACGTGGTCCTTTCCTCCCTTTACTTCCCTCTATAAAGATGGAGCCTGAATTCTGGTGAAGAGATACTTAAGCATGCTTCCCAATCATATATCTATATTAAAAGTTGGATTGAACTCATGTATGAGCGACATGTGGGATGCCACATAAGATGCCATCTAGGGTGCCACTTGGAATAAGAATGCCATGTAAGATAGCAACATAAAAGACTTCTATCACGTAATTAAGATGGATGCAAGTTATCAATGCAACTTTAATTCAATTTAATGTTAGCTTTTCTCATATGTTATGACTAATTAGTAATTGAATTTTATCTTAAAAAACTTAAATATAGACCAAAGAAATAATTTAGATATTAGCCAAGAAAAAAAATGAAGTGTGTTAGACATTATTCTTGAGGTAAGTATATATTGGACATCTAAATCTAAATATATTTACTTTTATATATTTATTTTTGAGTGAATATATCATGAGTTGACATTTGAATGCTGATTGGGCTACTTATTTCGCATACTATAAAGCTTGATTACTTAAGCATGTTGTATAATTGGGTTTAGATAATATGAAATATAGTAGGACCTTAATGTAATCGTGGGTTTCGTTTACGATTACTTTAAGTTGATACAACATATAGTTTCTTTTCACATTTGTAACTTACATTCATGATATAAAAAAATCATTTTAGGGATTTATTCAATTTATATTTCACTTAAGATTATAGTTTGCACTCAAAAAATCACATAGTACAATTAGCTCTTTTAGCAAATTTAAATTTAAATTTAATATGCAAATTAATATATAATAGTAGTTTGTCTGCATTCCCACAATAGACCATAATTAACTTCATAAATTAGTAGTACTGTCCTCTCCTCCCCCTAAGAAAAAATTTAAAAGTTTTCCTAAATTCAAATTGTAATTCATCTGCTACTAATCTCTCTTTCTTCTTTTTTTAATTTTTTTATTCTTCTTTGTTGGCTTTTTTGTCCAAATAATTATACACCAAAGAGATAAAATTAAGGTCAAAGACTTATCTGCCTTTTTGATACTATTGTCAACAATTTTTCCATGCTTGTTGATCACAAGAATAATTAATCAAATTTTATTTCTATTCAAATCATATGTCAAATAGTAGGAATAACCATCATCACTATTAAATAATATTAAAGGTACCATTAAATTATTGAAATAATCTGCAATTGATATATGAAATAAGTGCATGCATAATGAATACAATTAAACAGATAGGAATCTATAGGGAAAAAAATGTACCTTTTGTGATAATTATTAGTTTTAATTGGCATGTGTGACCCTACGAATTTTACATTTGGTCTCACATGTGCTAACTAATCTTTTGCTAATTTATTCTTATTGGTACATTACCTTATTATTTCATTTGAATGTACGTCTTCAATATTATGTTGCCTTTGCTAAATTACCTCAGTATTTCAATTTAATGCTAACCTTTAATTCTTATATTATATGTTATTTTTGAAATTAATTACTTCATTATCCCAATAGTTACTCATTTTACTCCAGAGTTTATCTCAATTTATAATTCCTATAAATAGAGACTTAATTTTGTAATATCTCATCTAAGTTTGTGTCTTCATTTGATCAAAAAGAAAATTTGTTTCCCTATATAATTCTTAGCTGTGGAAGGATACAAAAATGAGTCCTGACAAGTGTTGGCTAGCTAAAATGGAAGAAACTTATTCTTTTCTTGATCAATGTCATAATAAAGGTTACAATCCATAGAATTGTTATGTATTCATCTGAGACAAAGTAGTCATTCGTATTAAAAAGAGGGCAATTTTCTATTCATGTTTGTTGTGCAATGATTATAAATAAAAGTTAAGAACATTTACTGAAATGTGTAGGAGTTTACCTTCTAAAATCGGTATTGAGTTATAAACAATTGAATTGCAGCATTACAGGTGACTTCACTAGAGGGTTTTGAAGTTTATCATTAAATATGACAATGAATACTATAAAGGATACACAAGAAATATTGTCTACAAAGAAGCGTTCAACAACTTACCAATGGTATGTATGCACTCAAAATAACGTCACTACTACAAATTACCAAAAAAATGGCACTGTACATCTTTTATTGTTAGTAAACTCCCACAAAATGTTAGTTCTAATTATGCAAAGACCATGACATACTATGATTCTTAGAATTAAATACAATTGAAGATTAAAATAATAACAATTAATAAATTACTCCAAATTGTATAAGCATGTAAAAAATCATTACATACATTTAACAATATATTGTCGATGACAACTAATTAGGAACAAATGAATAACCAAAATCTAACTTAGTATAATATATGTTACTTTTGCAGGTTACCTAATCTGAGAGCGGAAGTTGGCGACTAATAGATAGCAAAGACGACAAATCTAATGTGTTATTGAATATTTCATATTAGAACTACTTTTCACACATTACCATATGATGCATTTTTAAAAATAAAGTCTAAGTCTACGAAAGACAACATTAAATTATTGAAAATACTATGGTTTTCCTTTGCTCCTTTGCTCCCACCGTCAATATGGCTATTTCACAAAATCATTTTAAACTTTAAAAAAATCACGTAGCGTCAAACCACATAATATCTTAAAAAAAAAAGACAATTAAAAACTTCTTGACTAACAGGATTAAAAAAAAGACTGTACATCAAAATTTTAAGTACATATAATTAAGGTAACTTCATATAAAATAAAGTCAGAAAAAAGGTGCTACCATCAAATTCATAGAACTCAAAATGGTACAGCACCAATAACAACATATAAAACAAGATACTGATACTTATCAACCGAGAAGTGATAGCCATCGTGCAACACACGGGGAAAAAACTAGTTCTTTTTAAAGACAGAGACAAGTACTCTAGAGGGAGAAACTCCATTCTTGTCTTTGTCATGGCCTTTCCTCTATTTCGTGATACTGAGGAGATGGCTAATCACATTAGGGAGACTTTCAAATGGCACTTGTGGGGGGCCTCGCATCCTCCACACCCGCTCTCTGAAGATTACCGTGACTTGTGCCTGGGCCTTACTCTTTCTGATGCGGAGGAAGCGCCGTGCGAATTTAAAATTTCGGAGATCGTCTAGGCCACGTTTTATGCTATGCTGATTAACGACATCGTGGAGCTGTTCATAGTGAGCAGGGAAATAGCCAGGGACCTGAAGTTGACCCTTAAGGGTCTGCAGTGGACTACCTTTGAGTCCTGGTTAAGCGTCAACAAGCCTACTCTTCTGGAGGTGCAGCTCCGCCGATAGACCCCTCCGAGAGGTGGCCTTGGGCCAACGAACGATCAGGAGGAGAGCTTGGGCTCAAATGACCCCACTCCCTCTAGTGATGAGTAGTCTTAGGTTTGCTTTTGTAGTTCATTCTTTTATTGCGTTTTTTATCCTTGTAAGGTTGGTTTGTAACCGTTGGTGGTGATAATACAATGTTGCCTCTCTACGCGAGGGCTTCATTTCTTCGCACAAGTTCTCATGTTCTTTCTCAATTAGGCATTATCTCATGGCCATAGTGTTCAACTTCTGTGCCAGTCAAACCTCGGGTCCTGTACGGAGGGTTGGTGTTGTAGCCCCCGTCCTTTGTGGCTGTGCTCGCAACCCTAACGACCTGCCTTAGGGTTGTAAACCTGTGGTGGTCAGTCCGCGGGTCACACCATAGGGCCGTGAGCCCGTTCTGGGGTTGGGAGATTTTGAGGAGGCTTTAAGCATGCAAGTGCCACGTGGCCTTTACTAAGTGGTACCTCGATTTCACCACCCCCTCGAGGAGTGTGATGCCCTTTCGCCTGCCCACCTTCCTCTATAAAGGTGGAGTGGAATCCTTAGGGGAAGGTCACTTTATCCAACTCTCATAACCCTTGTAGAGAGAGCGAGCGAGTGAGGTATATATATATGTAGAGAGAGAGAACCTCATCTTCGATTTCACATCATGGTGTTTCTTCATTTCGTCAATACAAAACAGGCAGCTGACCACGTTAGGGCAACCTTTTTTGACACTGGAGGGAACATGTTCGGCATCCTCGACCACTTCCTGAAGACTATCGTGGCCTCTGCCCTTACTTCGACCTTGATGTGGCTGAGACATCTACCCGAGACTGCCACATTCCCGAGCTGACTCAGGCTGTCTTCTACGCCATGGTTCTTAATGATGCCGTGGCATTGGGGGTCTCATGTGTGTTCGTGACCGACATCTTGAGGTGGGTCTTAGAGTGCCTAAACTGGGGTGTTCTTGAATCCTGGTTAAAGACCAATGGGGAGGCCCTTCACAGGGCACACAGCCAAAGACTTGCTCACCCAGGGCCAATCTTGATCCGATGGGCAGCAAAGAAGAAAACTCGGGGTCGAGCAACGCTCTTTGCCCTTCTAGTGATGAGGAGTAGGCTTAGGATTCTTGATCTTTGTAAAAGTTGAATTGTAACCGCCCAAAGTAGTGATGAGAAATGGCCCCATTCCGTATGAATCTAGTGTCCCTTTTACTGATCTTGCATTCTTCATTGTATGATATTCTCAAATGAACTTTGTGATTAGCCCCTAGGGTATGCCTGGGGGCCGTTATTCCCTTCTAGAGCGGTAAATACGTAGAGCCTGTCCAATGGCTGCGCCTTAGGACCCTCGTCGCTCCATTGGGGCTGCAGGCATAACGACCGTCCCTGAGGCCGTGCTCCTAGGGCCCTTAGCCCCCAATAAGGCCAAAGGTGTGGCGAACGGCCCTGAGGCCATTCTTTAGTATCGTTAGCCTCTATTGGGGCTAAAGGTGTAGCGGCTAGCCCTAAGGCCATGCTTTTAGAGCCTTAGTCCCCATTGGGCTAAGGGTATAGTGACTCGTTCTAAGGCCATGCTTACTGACCCTTAGCCCCAGCTTTAGTATCGTTATCCTCTATTGGGGCTAAAGGTGTAGCGGCTAGCCCTAAGGCCATGCTTTTAGAGCCTTAGTCCCCATTGGGCTAAGGGTATAGTGACTCGTTCTAAGGCCATGCTTAATGACCCTTAGCCCCTACTGGGGCTAAGGGTGTAACGGCCGGCCCTGAGGCCGCGCTTTAGGGCCCACAACCCCCAATAGGGCCAAAGGTGTAGTGATTAGTCCTGAGGCCGAGCTATAGGACCCTTCGCCCTCATTAGGGCTAGAGTATAATGATCGACCCTGAGGCCGCGCTCTTAGACTCCTAGCCCCCATTAGGGCTAAAGATATAGCGACCAGCCCTAAGGTCGTGCTCGGGGACCCTTAGCACCCATTGGGGCTAAAAATGTAACGATCGACCCCAAGGCCGTACTTTAGGGCCCTCACTCCCGATTGGAGCTAAAGGTGTAGCCATCAGTCTTGAGGTCGAGCTCTTAGACTCCTAGCCCCCAGTGGGGCTAAAGGTATAGCGACCGGCCTTGGAGACCCTTAACCCCCATTGGTTTAAAGGTGTAATGGCCGACCCTGAGGCCGCGCTTTAGGACCCTCAGCCCCCACTAGAGCTAAAGGTATAGCGACCGGTCCTGAGGCTGAAAGCTTGAGGAACCTTAGCCCCCCTTGGGCCAAAAAGGGTAGCGTAGCGACTAAGTCATAGCTGTAAGGGATAGTTGTCAGGTCAAACGATCTACTCCTTAGTTCTCAGGTGGTTACTTGGCGCTTGGGTGCCATGTGTTAGGGGCTGAGTAGCATTACGTTTCCTCAAGCGTTTGGGGAAGAGCACCCTCCCTACTCCCTTTTTTTGACTTTGCCTATATAAACGAAGTCAAGCTCCTTAGAGGAGGATCATTTCAACGTGCTTTTAAAATCCTTTTAAAGAGAGAAGTGAATTTCTAAAGAGAGAAGCTCTGCCTTTCCCTTAGGTTTTATTTAAGTTCACTATAGCGTCTTCAACCTTTCCCTTTCAATCTTCAAAGGCCTTCATCCCTGTCTTCAATACCTCATTCAACCACCTTATCCTTCCCAGGTTCATTTCTCGCGCCTTCCTAAGAGGGGTCATCCTTTGTATTGTTTTTGTATAAATATGTCTTTATCTTGTTCGTCGAGTGGGAACGTCCCTGAGAGGTCGGCCGGCCCCCAAATGGATGGCCGCCACCCTCAATTTCTAAGCTTCCTAGCACTAATTGATGGTCGAGTGGTTGCACACATTCCCCCAAAGAATCAGTTTAGGGAACCAAAGAAAATCCCCTATGCCGTGCCAATTCTTGAGCCCGGCACTCCCTTGTGGCTTAGCTACGAGTACTTTTCTACTCCTAGTATCCTCAGCATTGAGGGGGATGTCGTTTATCCGCTGGAAATTGATGTGAAGGTTGATTGTATGCTTGACTTTCAGGAACGTAGAATGGCTAAGATCTACAGGACTGCTCGACCGAGGAGTCCCGACGAGTTACTGGCCGAGTGAACTTCCGAAGGTAATCCTTGCTCATTTTCTAGCTCCCATAGGTCGAGCGTTGAGGTTGAGGTTGAGTGTACCATCACTAGCTCTTCCTCAGAGGGGGAAATAAGTAGCTCGGGAAGGGCCGTGTTGAAGAAGAGAAGCCGTGCTCAGGAAGAGCCAACCCAGGAAGTAGTGGCCGAGGAGATGGTCTTTCTGGGGGCTCCCGCGCGCTCAGACATCCAGGATGGACCGAGCGCTCAATTTCCCAATCCCAAGGTTATGGCCTTCTTATTGAGGCCGGCAATAGAGGAGAAGTATCTCCTACCCGTGGGGTACATATTCGTGCTCCCGGAGGTGGATGCCACCGTAAATAAGCCACCCTCCAAATGCATAGCGATATATCAGGCGGCCTTCTCCTCCGGCGTGAGGTTCCCACTCCACCCAATGATCGTGGACATTTTGAAAAAGGTACAAACTAGCACCTTACGTAAATTGTACCCACGTCTTGGCATAACATATGCTTTTTTATAGTGACGTGTGAGTTAAGCGGGTTACGTTGCACAGGCCTCGCGTTTGCGCAGGTCCATTCGGTCCAAAGGGCTCCCATCGATCGGGGACCTTGGGTGGTATTGTTTCAACAATAAGAAGGGTTTCATGATGGCCATCGAGAAGAAGTCCAAGGTTAAGAATTGGAAATACGACTTTCTTTTGGTACGCTACGAAGCGGGTTGCGGAGACCTACCCGACTGGAATGATGGGAAGCCAGTCTGGAATCCCGTTAGGGAGCTGACCGAGGCTGAGAAAAAGATGGTTCGATATGTCCACTTTTACATTCGAGAAGATGACCGACCCCGGCCAATTCCCCTCTTTCATGGCTAGGGTAGTGGAAGCTCAAAAAGGGCCCGAGCATCGGCGGAGCACATCCAGTGATAGAGAGCTCATGAATTGGCTTCCTAAGTTGAAATTTTTTACTAAAGATTTTTTCCTGGCTGCCGCGGGTCTTCTTCTTCTTAAAATTTTTTCTAAGGGTACTTGTCGTTCTTCTTGTAAGTGAGTTGTTCTTTTGGTTCTGACCTGACTCTTTTTTATCTTACGCAGAACAAGCGCAGGCAAAACTATCGCCCATTGAGTTTGGAGACACCACGACAGAGCAGATCACTGCTGGGGCCGAGCGGGTTCACGAAAAAGAGCGGCGCAAGTGGGTGGAGATGCAAGCCAAGAAGATTTGGACACTGACCCTCCAACTATTTCTTCTTATATCCTTTTCTGAGTTGAAACTGCTCACCGATTTTTGCTTCTTACAGGTGCCGTCGTTGGCACCCCCCAACAAGAAACCTATGGTGGGGTCCTTGAACCTCGCTCACTTGGGCTCCTGTAAGCGACCGCGAGCTGAGGGTGGGTAGGATGCTACCACGGCATCCGCTCTCACCCCCTTGAGGACCGGTGATCCATCATTAAAGGGCAAAGGAGTTGAGGGGTTTGCCCGACATCAACGATCTGGAGACCGCTCAGCCTCTGACGAGGTACGAGGGTTGCTTGCTGCCGGTAGGTCCCAAGGTAACTAGCGGTCCGCGACGCAGGCCGTAGGAGAGCCCTCAGTGAACACCCGGGTCCCGGCCGCAGACTTCTTGGTGGCCGATGCCTCTACCAAGTGTACCATGGTAGAGAAATTCGCTAAGTCGTGGTTGTTGGCGCCAACTAACCCTACAGAGCAGGCCATAGTTGAGGAAGAGCAGGTGGCCATGGCTGAGGTGAGGCTGAGTCCATGCCAGGTGCGCTCTATTTATTGTTGTCTTCCCTTAGCTGAACGTATTGGTATTTTCCAGGCCTTTGCGCGAGCATTGAAAATGGCCAGTTCGAGACCATCAATCAAAGCGCCAGAAGTCGGAAGAGGCAGTGGCTAAGTACAAACGCCGTTGGGAAAGGGTGAAGAAAGAGAAGGAGGCTTTGGAGGCCGAAAAGAAAGATCTGCAGCACCAACTGGAGGAAACCTGCTCCAAGGCTGAGGACCAGGGTACCGGCGGGGGCACGATGAGAGCGTTGAGTTTTTTCGGGAGCTCTTGGTGACCTTGGCACCACAGGCCTTTTGTGTGTAAGGCAACTTTAAGGTGTACGTCAAATATGTGAAAGAGCGTCACCAGGCCGAGGCTGAGGGTCAGGACCCTGAGTTGGTGGAATTCAACTCACCTGCAACCTTCGAAGATGGCCTGGGCGATGAGGAGACTATGCCTCTGGATGGTGGAGCCGCATCCTCCAGTGGTGATGCCGACGAAGGTGCTGTACATGATAGTGATCATGACGAGGATCCAGTTGTCTAGTGCATAGGGATTTTTGCTTTGCTTTTTGCTCCTTTTTTTTCCGCTTCCCGATTCTTTATTGGCGCTTGTAGTCTTTAATCCACGTAATGAAAAACTTTTAGCTCTTTATAATGAATTTTCTAGCTTCACCACTTGTTTTCCCCGCTTGTTGTTTTGCTTACCTCTGTTTAACTGCCTGCTTTTCATTTTCCTTATGCTCTGTGTGATGATGGCCCCTGAACGAAACGACAAGTAGGGGTCAGGCATAAGGACCTTAGCCCCCATTGGGGCTAAGAGTATAGCGATCGACCCGAAGGCTGTGCTGATGTAAGACCCACCTTCTTTATTTTAAGTTAACATGGCTGTCTTAACTTTTTTGTTCTAAAATCATATTTTTATTAACTATATAAGTTAAATTATTATCAACGTGCTTATGTGAAAGATAATTTTATTAAAAAGAATTACTATCGTTATTATTGATTTTATTGACGTTACTTATTTATAAAATTACTGAATCGATGCTAACCCGAGTTTGTAAAATCGTTTTTCATTTTATTTAGTCGATTCCCGAAGTTTAAGTAGGATGCCACTTATAGGGCGTTTCGACCCGAGCTTAGACTGATCGATAACGAAAATGGGAACATGATTTAATTAGTGTGGCTTTCGGAATCCAAAAAAAAAAAAAAACATAAGGGGCCGAAGCCCCTTACTCTATCAGGAAAAAGGCACAACAGGGGGGTCTCCAAACCCTAGCCCCGTAACCCAAACCCTGGGAGAGAGAGGAAGAGAGAGGGGGGATCGACGGACGGCACTGGGGGCCGGGGACGGCGGCGGTGCACCGGCAAGGCAGGCGACATCCGACCCCCGCGACACCACAGCAGAGAGAGAGAGAGAGATGGAGCGAGAGTGAGACGGAGCGAAAAGGGTTCGAGGAGCCACGACCCACGCTGGCAACCGTCACAACCGAGGCCAGTGACCAGGCGGCAGCTGAGCCCGAGTCCAGCAACCACTAGTAGCAGCATCCATAAAAGGGCTAAAATGGTGGGGTTGCTTCAGGTATGAGAGCACCAGCAAAGAGGGACAAAAATCGGGTCCTTAAGCGTCCAAATTCAGCCCCAAAGCCCCAAAATTGGGTCCTCTAGCTTGGAGTCCATGTGGGTGTTTCTCGCCTCCTAAGTATTAGTAGATTCGAAAACATTTTAGCCTAAACGATGATGCATGTCAGCTTAGTTTTAGTTCATTTCATGAAATATGTAATGAGAAACTATGCATGTTAAGTTAGATGGAATACATGCCTGAAAATATAGTTCGAAATGAGTTATGCATGTTTAGGTTCGATTCAAGTGAATTCAGTTATTACATGCCTGAAAATATAGTTCGAAATGAGTTATGCATGTTTAGATTCATGAGTTATGCATGTTTAGATTCGATTCAAGTGAATTCAGTTATTACATGCCCGAAAATATAGTTCGAAATGAGTTATGCATGTTTAGGTTCGATTCAAGTGAATTCAATTAATGCATGCCTGAAGGGTTGACTTGAATAGTAACATTCAACATGATAAATGAATGCCTAGAATCGTATCATGCTTAAATGACTTAAATAGGTTCGAGTAGTAACTTCGATATAATAAACGAATGTCTTGAAACGCATTATGTTTAAATGGTTCAAATAATAACTTCGACGTAATAAACAAATCCCTTGAATCGCATTATGTTTAAGTGGGTTATTTAGATTCGAATAGTAACTTCGATGTAATTAAACGAACGTGTAGAATCGTATTATGCTTAAATGACTTAAATAGGCTTGAAATGTAACTTCGAGACAACGAATGACGCTTCGAATCGATGCTTGTCTATTTAGTTGAATTATACTTGTGAAATAGCTTTAGAAACAACATTCAAATGACCAAAATGGCATATTAGTTGGTTAATTATGCGTTGAAATGACATGAACTTGGTATACTTACCTTCTATTCGCAAGTTAGGAATGTAGGCTAAGTTTCATGGATTGTGAGTTATTTCAGTTCGTTAAGTTCTTATTTCAAGTTAATGTAATATATACATATATATTTATGCTTATATATGCGGTAACGAGCTGTTGGATGGTTGCTGCTCGCTCGGTAAGTTGTACGTAGCTATTTCATAAGACCTTTATGATAATATATTATGATTATCGAATTGAAAACCGAGATGGTAGTTGGATGGTTTGAGGTAGAATTATGAGTGGTTCGAGGTCCTGTGGTCGGTTGCAATGTGAGGAGGGAGCCTGCGTTGTGATTACCGCAATTGTGTGGATTGCGAGGCTATGTGTGGCTCATTGTGATGGTTGAATTATGAAGTGTTTGAATGTGTACATGTGCACCCCTACCTTTTCTATGTCATTACGTTTGATTACTTGCATAAGGGTGAGTTTTGAAAAGAAGGATTTCATGTTTTGAAATGATAGTAGCCATAATTATTAGTGCATGATGGCCTATTTTAACTAAATGAATACAGTTTTAGGAGTGAACTCGCTTGAATAGGGAAATCCCTAAAGAGTTTTACAAAGGTGTGAGTTGCATGAGAAATGATTTCGCTGTGAGAGGCAGTAAACTTATTAACCGTTATGGCCATACGCTTTAAATTGGCTAAGATATTATGCATAGGAACAATAGATGGGAGTGAACCTGCTTGAACGGGGGAATCCCTTGTCTAGGGATTATCCTAGTAGTGGGAAGCCCTAGAGACCCTGACGAGGGTTAAGGTCCAAAAGTTAGTTGCCATCCTGGGAGTAAGAGCTATGAGCGATAGTCTCACTAGGGGTTGAGAATAGATCTCATCCAATCCGCACATTATGATGATCTTATACCCAGAGTAATTTCCTAATAAGTAAGAAAAGCAGTTGGCATTTCACCTTTTTAAGTATTTCAGAAAGAAAGTTTTTAAGGGTCATTATGAGACCAAGATGGAAGAGATTCTTTTAAAGAATATGAGCCTCAAGAGGTTAACAGAAGTGTTTTTATGAGCCTTAAGAGGCTAAATGAAGTGTTTTCAGTAAAAAGAAAGAAAGCTTCCTGTGTATGACATGTGCATGTTCTAAGTATAACTCATGAATGAGATGCTAAGTAAGATACGAATATGAAGAGAAAGCCTTATGAGCATATTTCATGCATACTCTATGAATGAGATTTGATTGAGACTTGAAATGTGTGTGTCTTATGCATATCATATGAATGAAATGCCTAGAAAAGTATGATCATGAAAAGAGATAACCTTATGTGCGCATCATATGAATAAGGTTTCATGCATAGTTCGAATAAAATGCTAAGAAGTTATGTTTATGAAAAAGACAGTCTCTGTGCTTAGCCTCGTTTCTTGCTTAAGTGTTTGACTGTCTGTTAATAAAGAAGTTTGGTCATTTAGAGACCTAAAAATGTGTTTGAGTGCTTAAAGTGAAGTTTATGGTTAGTGATATTTCCATAAGAATTTCGTGAATGCCTAATATGGCAGTAAAGTATGAATACGTGACATGTAGCTATTAAAGATATTATTGCTTGTAACGGTTTTGGTTTTAAGGGGGTCGAGGGACACTCACTGAGCGTGTGGTTGCTCATCCCACTACTCTTTCCCCTTTTTCCCCCAGGTTTTCTTTGTAACAGGAAGAAGTTGAGTCAGCTATGTCAAGATGGAGTCTATTCTCGCTTGCAAGGTGTCATGTTGGCCTACTTACGTCTTTAATGAAGTCATGTAAAGTATTCTTAGTTTGTAAACGTTTGTAAATAATTATTCTAGTTCATGTAATGTGTATGGTATGAAGGTCGCTCTGTATGGCCGTATGAGCCAACCATCTAATTAGTTAGATGTCTTCTTGGTTAAAGTTAGTTATGTTTTGGGATGTAAACCCTAATACTCTGGTTGTGTGAACCGTTGAGTTGTATCTTTCATTTTTTTCTTTATTAATGAACTATTCTGTTTGGTGTATCCCGAGTGAGTGGCTCGTTGAGTTATGAACTCCGGCGTGTAGCCGTTAAGATTCTTTTAAATGTTTTACGCTTCCGTTGATTTACAAGGGTTTATTGTAAGGCTTTTAGCCTGGAAACGGTCAGTTTTTAGGGGAAACTCTGTTCGTTTCACCCCAGAATTTTTAGTAAGAACTCAAGAAAACGTAGCACTCCTGACCCTCGGGGCTGGAGGTGTTACAGCTGAATGACCCTTAGCCCCTATTAGGGCTAAAGGTATAGCATCCGGCCCTGAGGGCGTGCTTATTGACCCTTAGCCCCCATTAGGGCCAAAAGTAGAGCAATCGGCCCTGAGGCCATGTTTAATGACCCTTAGTCCCTATTGGGGCTATGAGTAAAGCAACCAGTCCTGAGGCCATGCTTAATGACCTTTAGCCCTCATTGGGGCTAAAAGTATATCGACCCGCCCTGAGGTCGTACCCCTATTGGGGCTAAAAGTATAGCGACCGGCCCTGAGGCCGTGTTTAATGACCCTTAGCCCCCACTGGGGTTAAAGGTATAGTGATCGGCCCTAAGGCCGTGCTGAATGACCCTTAGCCCACACTGGTGCGAAAAGCATAGCGACCGGCCCTGAAGCCATGCTTAATGACCTTGAGCCCCCACTGGGGCTAAAGGCATATATAAAAGAGTTAGACGCGAAATAGCCATCATAGCCGTTGTATTTATTCCATGGGGAACATAAGTACATAGATGTTGTGCTTGAACAATGGAAAAGTACTGGTGGTAGTATTTTCGCGGATTGCGGATGTGCCATGTGCGTGGCATGGGAGTTCCTTCAGGGGTTTCTAGGCGATACGTGCCTGGCCGTATCTGGGCGGTGACCTTATATGGGCCTTCCCAATTCACCGTGAGCTTGTCGTGTTTTCCTGCACGTGCTACTGCCTCGGTGTGCTGAAGGAAGAAGTCTCCGACATTGATTGGGTGGAGTTTGACGGCGCCGTCATGGAGGAGTGCGATGCAGAGCTTGTAGAGTGCCTCATGGAGGAGGGCATCTCCCCGAACTAAGGGTAGGAGGTCTAACACCTCTCCGAGCATAGCGTTGTTCAACTCCTCCTAGAACGTGGTAAGCAGGTGGGTGTGAAGTGCAACTTCAACCGGTAAAACCGCTTCTGACCCATACGCCAACATAAATGGCGTTTTGCCCGTTGCTGTCTTTTCGGTTGTCCTCAATGACCAAGGGACACCATGTAGTTCATCGGCCCATTTGCCCTTGGCCTCGTCTACTTTCTCTGCAAGCCATGAAGGATAACCTTGTTGGTTGCTTTGGCTTGACCGTTGGTCTGAGGGTGAGCAACGGCGATAAACTGGGCTTGGCACCTGAGGGTGCTTAGGTAATTTGTGACCTTCGTAGTGTAAAACTGGCACCCGTTGTCGAAGATCATTGTATGAGGATGCCGAAGCGAGTGATGATGTTCTTCCAGATGAACTTTCGAACCTCGGCCGCGGTAATGGAGGCGACAGCCTCAGCCTCTATCCACTGGGTAAAATAATCCACCGCGACAAAAAGGTACTTGCACTGACCTGTGGCTTTGGTGAAAGGGCCTAGTATATCCATGCCCCAAGTAGCAAATGGTAAGGGGCTGATAATGGGTGTCAGGGGGTTGTGGGTAGTGGTTGAACCGCGGCAAACTTCTGACACTTGTCACATGTGCGAACTAAGTTCATAGTGTCCTCGCGAAAGCTTGGCCAATAGTAACCAGTACATATTGCCGTAACTGCAATGGTGTAGCCCCCAACATGGGAGCTGTACACCCCTTCGTACAACTAATCCAATATCTTCTTCCCCATCTCAGGGACTACGCAATGCAGAAGCGACCGTACGAAAGATCGCTTGTATAGGATCCCATCATACAGTATGAACCAATTCGCCCGTCTCTTTACGCGGTCGGCCTCCTTGTGGTCCGAGGGTAGCGTGCCGTCAGCCAGGTATGCCTGTATGGGGTCCATGCATGTTGAGCTCCTGTCCAGCCAAAGTACTTCGTGGGGGTCAACACTTTGCTCCGTCAAAGTCTTCCATTGAATGTGTTTTGGCTTCCCATCCTCGGAAGAGCTAGCTAGCTTGGATAGTGCGTCGACTTGCCGATTTTCGAACTACGGTATGTCAGTGATTAAGAAGTGCTTCAACAACTTAGTGGCCTCGCGTACCCGACGAACGTAGGCCACCATGGTATCATTCTTTGCTTCGTATTCTCTATTGAGTTGGCTAACTACGAGCTGAGAGTCCAAAAACACTCGAACCGAGTCAACACCCAGGGTATAGCACAACTCAATTCCTACTATCAATGCCTCGTATTCGGCCTCGTTGTTCGATGCTTTAAACATGAACTTCAAGGCATGCTCATATCACTCCCCTCAGGGGCTCTCAATAATCAGGCCGACCCGGCTCCCATCCTTGGTGGATGAGCCCTCCACGTAAAGGTTCCAAGAAGGAGGGGTTGGACCATCGTCCGCAGCGGTGTTGGTGTTCCCGGCTAGGAAGTTCGCCAAAGCATGTGCCTTAATGGCCCGTCGAGTTTCAAAGGTGAGGTCGTATCGTGACAACTCCACCGCCCACTTTAGGAGTCGTCCTAAAGCATCCAGCCTTTGAAGGACATTCTTCAGGGGTTGGTCAGTAAGGACAGTCACCTTTTATGCCTCAAAGTAAGGTCGCAACTTTCTGTTGGCCATTACCAATGTGTAAGCGAGCTTTTCTATACAAGGGTAGTTTACCTCGGTCCCTGCCGGGGCGTGACTTACGTAATAAAACGGGATCTATTCCTTGGCTCTTTTCACCAATAGAACCATGCTTATGGCCTAGTCCGAGACAGCCAAGTAGAGGAGGAGCGTTTCTCCTAGGAGAGGACTGGCTATCTTGGACAGATGAGCCAAGTATGTCTTCAGCGCTTAGAAGGCCTCATCGGCTTCCTAATCCTAAACGAAGTTGGCGTGCCTCCATAGGCCTGGAAGAAAGGCTGGCATTTTTCGGTGGGCCCGGACATGAACTACCCCAGGGTTGTGATACATCCAGTCAGTCGATGTACCTCTTTGATGCTACGTAGCGGCTTCTTATCCAATACGGCCTAGATCTTGTCAGGATTAGCTTCTATCCCTCGGCTGCTGATCATGAATCCTAGGAAGTTGCTAGATCTGACGTCGAACACACATTTCTTTGGATAGAGTTTCATCCCTAATATTCGAAGGATGTCGAATGTTTTTCGCAGGTCCTGGTCGTGCACATCATCAAGCATGCTTTTTACTATCATGTGATCTACATACACCTCCATGGTTCGGCCGATGAGGGGCTCGAACAACTTGTTCACCAGTCGTTGGTAAGTAGCCCCCGTGTTCTTCAACCCAAACGGCACTACCTTGTAGTAATGCAGACCTCGGTCGATTATGAACACGTTCTTCTCCTGGTCTTCAGGGCACAGAGGTATCTAGTGATACTCCGAGAAGGCGTCCATGAAGCTCAGTGGGGTATGCTCGGCTGTTGCATCTACTAGTTTGTGAATCTTTGGGAGGGGGTAGCTGTCCTTTAGGCAGGCTCTTTTCAAGTCCGTGAAATCTACGCATATTCTCCAAATCCCATTGGGCTTTTTTACTAAGACCACATTTGAGATCCACTCTGAATAGTGACATTCCCAGACGAACCCTGCCTCTAGTAGTTTCTACACCTTTGCGGTCGCTGCTACGGCCCGCTCGGGGCCCATGTGTCATTTCTTCTAGATGACAGTTTTGTAAGTAGGATCGACATTCAAGTTGTGCGCCATGACAGCCAGGTCAATACCGGGCATCTCTTCCAGGCTAAAGGCGAAGACGTCATGGTATTCTTGCAAGATTGCGACCAAAGAATGTCGGGTAGGAGCCTCCACCTCCTTACCCAACCGAACTGTGCGTTCGGGACGCTCCTTATCGAGGGGGACTTGCTTAACACCATCCATGGCTACCGGACGAGGTTGCTCGGGTTCGGTCGATGGCATCGTGTGAATGACCAAGGCCTCGGCCATGGTGGGAGGTGGTCCGGACCGCGGCTTCTTATTTGGCGGTGGGGGTCCAGTGCCCCTTCGCTCAGTCGTTCGCTCTACAAGCTGGCGGATACTAACGAGATAGCATTCTCATGCTGTCCTCTGGTCTCCTTGCATCGTGCCCACGCTTCCATCGTCGGCCTCAAACTGGAGTTGGAGCAAATATAGGGCAATGACGGCCTTTGCCTTGTGCACGGTAGGCCACCCGAGGATGATGTTGTAGCCCTTGGGCACGTCAACAACTAAGAAGTCTACCTCCAAGGTTCTTGCTTTGGTTTTATCTCCAAAGTGCAAAGGGAGATGGATCATCCCCATAGGGTTTACCTCTTGTCCCCTAAATCCTAAGATGGGGTGTCCCAAGGGAATAATTTCCCTCCCTAAATATTTCATTTTTTTTAAACAATCCCAAGTGATTATGTCCACTGAGCTTCCCGAGTCAACAAGAATTCTCCGCACAATTGTGCTCGCCACCTTCATCTCCACCGCCTATGGATCATTATGCGGGGAAGTGAAGCGTGGACCTTCTCCCCCAACCGAATACCATTGTGGGTACTGTAATTCGGCTGCCTTGCATAGCCATAAGAACCTGTTGGGCCCCTTGAATCTGGGCCTTCCAGGCGGACCGGGTGATGCACTCTGCATACCCCCGGCGATAGTGGCCACTATTTCCGTAAGCATTCCTTATCCTGAGGCTCAAGCCATGCGGGTTCACGCTCTTCTCGAAGGAACCACATGCCACTTGTTTGTGTTTCAAAACTGTGAAATAAAACCATAAGTGTACAGCCGTGGTTGTAGCACTTTACGGGTCGCCCACAGAGATGGGTTGAGTTTAATTGCTAGAATCTAACTATTAAACTAATCAAGACAAACAAGAATTAATTCAAATAATAATCAAAAATTTATACTAAGATGAAACACTTGGAATTTAACTAAAACTAATTGAAACAATAGTTAACAACAAAGAAATAAGGTAGAATTAATATAATCCAAACATGAAACATGAAATTTAAGCTAAAGCCTGCACAAAATAAGAAGGAAGAAAGAACTTACCTCAAGAGAAGAAGTTATGAGCTACAATCAAGAAATCCATAATAAAGATTGAATCTTTGAGAGTCACCTTTGAACTTAAATCTTGGAAGAGAACTCTTGTAAAGAAATTCCAATTTGAGAAATAATATTTGAACTAATAACTCGAATGACAACTAAAACGCGAAATTTAAATTGAAACAAGCGCTTGAAAAAAAAAGTTCAACTAAAAATTACAAGAATTCTCAAGAACTACACCAATACTATGAGAGACGAAGAAAAGAAGAATTGATGAATGGATGATCACCAAGAGTCTCCTAAAGCCCCTATTTATACTAATGCTAATTTCCTAATTACAAAGATTGCCCAAATAAAAATCAAATTTTCTACCTTCCTAATAATACCCATATTCCAATTTTCACCCAAAATTCTAATTTTCCCTTCAATTTCCAATTTGTGGCTAATGAGAAAAGGAAAGCAGGGAGCTGGGAAGCTAGGAGACTGCAACTGGGCTTCTCTTCTAGGCTGGGTTCTTCTCTTTTTTTTCCCCTTATTTCTTCTTCTTCTTTTATGCTGGCCCAATCAATCAGATTTTCATCACAACATTATTTTCTACAAAAATCAAATAATAAACAAATAAAATTCAAAAATAATCTCGATTACAAACAAAAACTAAGTGATTAGAAGTACTTAATTTGACACTTTTGGTGCTCAAACAAATACCCCCACACCTAGACTTTGCTTGTCCTCAAGTAAAATGAAAAAAATCTAAGTAAGACACCTAACTCACTTTCGTAGGAATCACAGTTGCACTTAGCACGTGCAACAAGTCCTTTAAACCCCTACGTTCCTCCTAGCGGACGAGTGTGGTCTCGTGAGGGTTTGTAGAAGATATACGCACAAAATCTTTGAAAAAGAAAAAGAGAAAGACAATAGAACTCTTTTTGATTTTTTTTCCCTCAAACATACATACATATACACTAGGGAAAACTGTACACACTTTATCAACAAATCACCCCTGTAACCTAAGTATCAAACCATACATAAGCACAATGTATACATCAAACTCTTAACCACTAAAGATGATATCCGTACACCAACTTTTCACCCCACAAGCCCTTGCAACAGTGAATCCGTCCTAGTGCTTAATGTGCTAATGTACCATCATCTCAGGGGTTCGAGTAACCATGATCAGTCCCATTTGGCAACTTTATCGACTCAATTATTTTGGTTGCAAGTTTTTCCACTAGCAATATTGTCTCAAAGGGTACCACCCAATAGCACATGCCTCAAAAGGATACTTGTCATACCCAATTCTAAGACTTTCTATTTTTGATTTTTGTTGCCTTTTTTTTAAATGAAACAAATAAACGACAAGTGGGGGATCCACCTATGGTTGCCTAAATTCCTAAGACAATAGTGCTATATGAATTAGGATTGGACTCAAGTTACAATGAACTGTCAGGATTAGAATTGGGATACGAAATGATACTCCTAGGGTCAAGGCCTACTACGTACATAGTACTCATATACAACCTGATATTCAATCCAAGGGTCAAAAGTTAATCAAGATAATACAACTCCCCAAAATTACATAGAAAATCATTTTTTGGATTTTTTTTTCAAAATTTTGAAGCATAGCTTCCCCTCTCCCACACCAAGATTATACAATGTCCGCATTATGGGAAAAGGGAGAATCAAGCAAAAGGAAGAAAACAAAGTATATCATATACACCATATACAAGGGACAGAACAATACGATCAGGCCGGATACTGAATGCCCCCGAACTACCTCACTACCCATCAGTAATCACTGGGTGGTTCGTGGAGCATCAGACACTCCAAGTCCTCGTCTGTAGGGAGCTTGAGGAATTGCTTCAATCGTTGACCATTGACGTTGTGTTTAGCTCCAGTAGCAGGATCCTATATCTTAACTACACTATAAGGAAATGCACGAGTAATAACAAAAGGACCCGTCTAGTAGGACCTAAGCTTACCTAGAAAGAGGTGCAGTCTCGAATCATATAGGAGCACTTTCATGCCTGGGGCAAAGTCCTTCCTAATAATGATCTTGTCATGAACCAACTTCACCCTCTCCTTGGACAATCTAGCACTCTTATAGGCCTCAGATCGGATCTCCTCTAACTCACTCAACTGTAGTCGTCTCTCTTCACCTGCTACAGTAAAATCATAGTTAAGGGTCCTAATAACCCACTAAGCTCTATGCTCAAGCTCAACTGGAAGATGACAAGGCTTCCCATAGACTACCCTATAGGGCGACATACCTAAGGGTGTCTTGAGAGTCATCCTATAAGCCTATAAGGCATCAATAAACTTGTCGGTCCAATCTTTTCTGTTCCTATTAACTGCTTTCTCTAAAATCCATTTTATTTGCTTGTTGGCCACCTCCACCTGTCCACTGGTATGGAGATGATAAGGCGTGGTTACCCTATGGACAATAGAGTACCGTCTCAGTAATGAATCAAAGGATCGGTTGTTGAAGTGCGTACCTTGGTCACTAATGATTGTACAAGGCATGCCATACCTAGAAAATATGTTCTCCCTCAAAAACTTCAACACAACCCTAGCCTCATGAATCCTAGTGAGGATGGCCTTAACCCACTTAGACACATAATAAATAGCTAGTAGAATATACACATTTCCAAAAAAAATTGAAAATGGTCCCATAAAATCAATACCCCATACATCAAAAATCTCCACAATAATAATGGGGTTGAGGGACATCACATCCCTCATGGTGATACGGTGTAACTGGTGACATCTAAGGCATCTCCTATGACCTTGTCGTCCACATTTGAAGCATATCATTTTCAAACCCTCATATTGGATACTCCAGATCTTTCCATTCATCCGAAACTTCAAGAGCAATGGTTTAGTTAAATCTATCTCCACACAAAGCCTTGCGTATTATCCTCTCTCCACATTAGCTGTGGTACTATCCACCTTTAGTAGTTGCCCAATTTTTTGCCAATTTTTTGCAATAGGAAGTTCTTATTAAAGTATTCCACACTTAATTTCGGAGTACGCACCTAGGCAGTCAACTTACTAATGGTATCTTCTTTTGGGATGAAAGTAGGAACTGACTCCCTAATCATAAGGTAGTTGTCTCCAATCGTGCATGGACCATTAAGCATCACTTGTTCATAGTCCTCCAAATTTGTGAATCGAGTGACATAGTAATCACATCCAATATCAATTAGGGAGAAGTCCCCTTTCAGTGCCCATTTGGTCTTAAGTCTTCTTTACAATTGCAAGTACTCAATGCCTTTATCAAACATACGGATAATCAGTGCATTGCGCCATGGTTCTAGTAGCATCCTTTTTTCCACTACTGTTAACAAGATGGTGGGGCATGTAGGTTCATCATCTTCCGAAGGTTCATCGTCTTCGGATACATCCCTACACTCCCACTCTGCTTATACTGGTTTGTCCCTAGTATCAAAAGTCAAATTTGGACTATTTATCTGTAAAGTATCCCCACAGGGGATGGATCTTCCTTGAGTAGAATCCTCCACCCTATCTCCGTGCGTCCGCACCTACTTCCTCCCCAATTTCAGCCACCCTAGGAGAGCCAAGTCCATATCGTCAGCCACCACATCTTCAATGGATTCCCCCTCCGAGGGGAGATCCCTAACTATCCTTTTCATCTTTCTTGTCGAACATGCCAATTGGTTGTTTTCTTCTAGTGAGAGCTCTCATTCTCCCATTTTCACTCCTAATCACCTATAGTTAACTAATTGACTACTCTTTTGAGAGTAATGAGAGTATGAGAAATTCACCTTGTAAAATCGATGTTGTGATCCCCTGGTAAAAGGGAAAAAACAGCACATTCGAGTATAATGTGTTCGTTCGCTTCGTGGTATATTAAATTAATGAAAATTTAACTCAAACCTTGTCCAAGTCCAATTATTTTGTTCTAGTTTTCAATTAATATAATTTTACAATTTGAAAGTACATACATTTGTTTACAAAAAACAACAATTAAGGATATATAAGAACAATTGTTAGAATACTCATTTAAATGCTCATTTAGAAAATAAAACAGATGCTAATTAATCTAGAATAGTAAACAACAATACTGTGGCTCCTTAAAAGTAATAAAATGTAAAATAGGAGAAACAGCAATAGTAAAATATTAATAAAAGTTACACTAAACGTGCAAATAAAGCATTATATGAGAATTCTTCTCTTCCTCAAAATCAGGCCCTATCCTTGTCAATATCATCCTCTTACAACATTCTCATGTAAGACATTGCAAGATGCATAAAAATACGAAATGTTCTTCACCAAAATGCTGATTTGTACACCATTAAATGCCCATTTGTGACTTGACTAACATGCAATTTACATTGATATATGGATCCAGGTCCATGACATAATTTTCCCTACGTCATAGGACTATTGTTGTTTTCATGTATCCCCAAAAAAACAAAAACCCAAAAAAAAAAAAAAAAGAAGAAGAAGAAAAGGGGATGATAATAGTCATTTCAGCAAATGTACATCCTCTATCCTCTCTCTCCTCTTTTTTTTTTTTTTTTTTTTTGGGGGGGGTGGGTTTGTTTGCTTTTTTTGGGGTGCGCATTGGGGGAGCTGGAGCTACTAGGAGCTAGAGCCACTAGCATGACTAACTACAGAGCCTCCAGTTTAGAATGGTATGAAGAGAGTTTACTTAACTTGCGTTGGTCGACCAAGTAGCTTTGCAAATTCAGAGGATGGCTGCACTTGCGCAATAATGACACCAACTAACCTAAGCTGCACAGAATTCGACGCCCAATTGCTCACCTGAGATGGAGGCTTTGCCAACCGTGCTCCCTCAAAAATCAGAATTCACCCTATGTTCTAAATGTTTGTCATTTGCTTTTAGTGAAAAGTACTTTGTTCTTCAAAATCACATAAATCAGAATCGCTCTACGGAAATCTACAAATTGGATGATTTTTCAACAAGTTCAGATGACTAAGTATTCAAAAGCTTGACCTCAGCAAGCCTTCTTGCCAATCGGAGGTCAAGGAAGCTTTATTGTCCATACTTAATAAAAAAGCCTAGGTTACCCTAGCCAAATAATAAGCCTATGTCCTTATGAGTATTGTTATAGTTTCTTTGAAGTTAGGGCCTGTTTTTTTCGTGGGTCAATTCCAAAATATCAACCTCAATCCACTTCAACCCACTTCCACTATTTTAACCAAGTTCAATTTATCAAATAAAAAAAATTCAATCCACTTCAACCTACTTCAACCTACCTCAACCTACTTCAACCCACTTTACCCTTTTACCCACCTCAATTTACCCACGAAAAGAACAGGCCCTTAATATCTAGTTACAGATCACTAGAGATACTGCAAAGTTCCTTTGTGTTCAAGAGTTATACTAGAGCGCTTGTATAATTGATGTTCAAGGTTGAAAAATCCTACACTGGCCCAATCCAAATCATAACACTATAAATAAATGTGTCGAACATAATCAGACCTGGCAAATGGGTCATTCGCTTTGGGTATGGGTCGGGTCAAGTTCGGATTGGGTCATGTTCGGGTTAAATGACATTTTGGGTTGTTTTGGTTTGAGTCGGATATGGTTCGGTTCAGGTCAATTTCGGATCAACCAATTTTTGTTCAAATACGCTCGTCATGCCAAAACAAACAACTTTGTGAAAAATTTCGGGTCGGGTATAGCTCGGTTCGGGTCAATTCGGGTTTCGGGTCTACTTTCGGGTGAGCATATTTCGGGCGTCGGATCAGGTATGGGTCCGGATCGTTCGGTTCGGGTTTCGAATCTCGAGTTAATTTTGTCAGGTCTAAACATAATGAGACGAAAACATTATGGGCTTTAGGCCACCTCATACTCCACACAAACATAAATTCTGCCTCCACAGCAATACAAATGGGGTTTTTATTTTATAATCGAGGAGATAGTTCTTTCTCATAGGATAAAGACCCATTTGTATTATTCTCACGGGCCTAAGTGATTATCCACCTGCAACAGCCATTTTGGAAATTTTGACGCAACGAAACATCCATTTGGTGTGCCACAAGGGCAAAACATATGTAGCAGCCCTCAGATAGTCATACGCATGGAGCCACAAAGTCTGAGAGAAAACTATACCATAAAGCTTGATTCAAAGAACTGAAGCAACAAACTCAAGAAATTGCAAATATCCATGTCGACACATGAATTTATTGTAACCATGGATGCCAGAAAAACCCTAGGTATTGTCAAAGAAATTTATCAAGTCAAACATGAGAGAACTTCAACCAATTGAGCAGACAAAATGACTTTGTGACCATCACAGAACCCCAGAAACCTGCTCAAAGAACAGAAAAGTATATCATTGACGGAAGAGAATAGAAAACACACATAAAGAAAGGCCGACATCAGTAATTGAAACCTCATAATTGTGCAAAAAAAAATGCCTCCATTTAATTGTGACAAGCCATGCATATACAATGGAGTTCACAGTTTTCGAAGGCATATCGCCTGCAAATCCACAAAATGCCAACATTTGCATGAGTTCATACTCATAGAAGGGTTGTACCCAGCGCAGCCACATTGAGCTGCTGAGGAAACGAAAATTGAAACAATAAACAGCCCACATTCACTCAGTTGGGGCCTTCTTTCTGCATTATGATGAGTTTCAACCAAGGTGAATACCTATGTGACGAACTTGGTGGATCTTGCAGCATTCAGAGATGGATTTCATGAGAGGACATGCATCGGGCAGAAGACGGTAGCATTGCAGGACCCAAACTACATGGTCCAATAACAGATTGCAACCGTAGACTTTATCAGAGACCAGCACAGAGCCAGACTCCACATTGACAAACTTGGTGGGCCTTACAACATTCAGGATGGACTTTGTTATGGTTATCGCCTGTCAACTAAGCTCAGACTGATTTTCACAATCATTCATTTCTACCAGTGTGCAGCACACCGTGTTTTCAATCAAGTATATCCAAGACAGCTTCACTTACACTTGGTTTACCTTAATTTACTTCACTTTTCACATAACTTGACAATCCAGGAAATCTTAAATTATCCTTCATTATTTCTTACGTCCGTAAAGAGATATAAAGAAAAATGGAGATGCGTCTAACTGCAGATCCCTGGCGCTATCTTCAAAAAAAATTATATGTTAAGGTAGCAAACATCTTGTTTTAGACACGACTGGAAATAAAAATAATTGGTTGGGACATGATAAATAGAGGAGTAATGGTCGTAAGCACCCAAAAAAATTTTAAATAAAGCAGACAAATTGAAAAAAGAATACAAAAAATGAAAAATAAAAGGAAGCAAGAATCAAACACAGAGCACCAAAAGGATTGACATCAATCGACTTGGCTGCATGAATAATGCGTTGTTCATTCAACATATTATAACTATGGGCCTGTTCTTTTCGTTGTTAAATATAGGTTGGTAAATGGGTAAAGTTCGTAAAGATTGGTATAAGTGGGTAGAAATTGGTATTTTTTTAGAATGATTGGTAGAAGGTGTTTAAGATTGGGATAGGTGGGAAGAAATCGATAGAAGTTGATAAAAGTTGGAGGATGTTGGTGAGAAATGTAAGTGAGTGGGAATTTCTTTGTAAGACATCTTGAAGGAGATTAGTAAGAGGTATAGAAGTCAGTAGAAGTTAGTTGAAGATGGTTAGAGTTGGAAATGATTGATTTTTTTGGGGGGAAGGGTAAGAGATGGTAGAAGTTCGTAGAAGTTGGTAAAAGTAGATTTACCAACGAAAAGAACACGCCCTGTATCTGCAATTTCAGGACCCTCCCCCATTCATTACTGGTTGACAGTTGCAGGACAGCAGGAATGCTTTAATATCTCTTGAAACTCTGACATCTATCATGGTTCAGATTGGCACACTTGTTGACATCCATGTCAAGAAAACTTAGCAAATAGGAAACAATACGGACTTGAAGCTTCGTGTCTCTTTTAGGATTTGCGCAAGCACGTTCAAGAAGCACAAAAAAGTGGCTCTAGTAGATAATGCAACCATGCTTCAATCTACCACAGGGCCATTCCATCTGAAGGGTCAAATAAGGAGCTGCTCTAGTCTTTTTACCTTGAGAAGGGGGCGGGGGTTGTCCCCTTGAACAGGCAGTATTGTGCACAATACAGGCAATGCAGAGCATAAATAGAATGACTAGGGAGACTTTTCAAAGCTCATCCAGCAATTCATGACCAGGACAAGAGTAAAAAAGCTAATGAGGATATTGACAACAATGACAAATGGGTGTGCCCGCATGATAGCTGAGACGCTGGCAATAGAGTACTTGGAGGACTTTTTTGAGGCTTGCAAGGTTGGATTGACATCATATAGGCAATAAAGGACTGTATTAAAAGGTTCTACCAACCTCTGCTACACGACCACGGGTATAAGTTTCAGAAAATAGTCTGCACTATGGATCCGAATGTCCAACTCCTCCCATGTAAAAGTTTTGGAGTCCAAAGGACATGGTTTAGAAAGTGGAGATGGGCACGCAGACAAAGGATATCTGTCCCCACCCCCCCTCCTCCTTGGGCGGGGGTGGGTCCATTTCAGTTATCTGTCACCTCCTCCCTCTGCTACACGACCACGGGTATGAGTTTCAGAACGTAGTCTGTACTATGGATCCGAATGTCCATCTCGTCCCATGTAAAAGTTTTGGAGTCCAAAGGACATAGTTTAGAAAGTGGACATGGGTACGCAGACAAAGGTTATGTCCCCCCCCCCCCAAAAAAAAAACCTCCTCCCTGAGCGGAGGTGGGTCCAATTCAGTTATCTTAGTCTGGTAACTAGAGCATTTTCGTCTTTAGCCGAGCCAAAAAAAAAAAGAAAAAAAGAAAGATGTCGTAAGAAAACCATGTATAGATTATTGAAGCTTTAGGAATTAACATATTTGATATAGTAGTTGTAACTTGCCCATTAAAAATTCAAACCTAATCCACAACGTGCATGCATATACCTAATTCAGTTAACATATGAAGACCGAATAGCCTGCATTTTAAATTCCAAAATTGCTCTCTCTCTCTCTCTCTCTCTCTCTCTCTCTCTCTAAATTTTCTCAGCCCTCCACCATCTCCTTCGCATTTATCATTATGTATGATGCATTACCATAACTCTGATAGTCTCTGTTTCTCTCTTCATCCTCCCCCTTTCTTAGTGACTTAGCTATCGACTTCTTATAAGACACTTCAGCTAGTAGCCTCGAGCCAGCAACTCTACAAAGAAGGAGAAGGTTGCAGTTCTCCAGATGGAGGGCGCTAAACCCGTTGGGCTAGATTACAAGCACATGGATTGCATGCTATTTTCACGCAAACTGGAGCAGCCTGAGCTGAAACTAAGGTTATGATTCATCTAACCAGGGTTCACACAGAAATCAATTTATTGTCCCTCTAAATTTATTTGAGTTTCAGTAGATCTAGTGTGAAGTGTGGTCATAGCAGTTTACGTTTATTCAATAAAACGACTTTACACAGTGAAGCAGGCTACTCAGCATGATTTGAATCACAATGACAAAGAATGCAAAACGCAGAAGTCTATCAGGGCTTTGAATGCACCAACCACACTAAGGATGTGCCTTTTGGAAGATTTATCATGATGCAATTTCCTCTTTGATTCACTCTTTCAGGGTCCCCTTGCAATACTGAAGAGAAAAAGATGAAGCACCTATTCAAATTTAATCAATTCACCAGACATTAAGTGGAGTTGATGTGAATTGGACATTTTCTTCGGGAATGAAGGAATTGAAGACAAGTTGCAGCTATATAACTCATACAAGGCTCTCTGTAGGCTACCAGATGCAGGAACAACACAAAATGCGAACCTAAATAAAAATACTAAATCTAACTAGGGTTTGGGTTTCCAAACCATCTAAATTAAACTCAACATGAATAACCCATAGCTAGGGAACTAATCGGTTCAGATTGACCGCTAATCCATTTATAATGGGGTCAACTTCGTGTCACTCTTGAAAATAGCATAGATTTACTCAAAAATAGAAAATATGCTTCCACTCTAAATAGTCGATTGATGTTGGCTTTGGATCAAAATTGGTCCTGATAGTGCTGGGTTTGTGTTTCTCTCAGTAACCTCGGGTACGGTTGGGGTTATGTTATCATGTTGGGTCAAGCCCCTTAGGTTACACTAAAGTTACATGTTTGATTTAATCTAGGTACGTAGGCTGTCCTGAAATAGACCCATTAACCTAGTTATCATCCATATTTAATGTGTTATTACGATAAGGTTTCAACATTTGGCATGTGGTCG
The DNA here is from genome assembly GCA_029747015.1 of Carnegiea gigantea. Classification (NCBI taxonomy): domain Eukaryota; kingdom Viridiplantae; phylum Streptophyta; class Magnoliopsida; order Caryophyllales; family Cactaceae; genus Carnegiea; species Carnegiea gigantea. The sequence continues at coordinate 99,535 of JAKOGI010000568.1, read as the reverse complement.
TCAGAATTTGATAATTGTATTTCATTTTATTCTTTTTACAAGTGCAAATATTAAAAATATTACATGACTAAACATAGCAGATAATAAGTTAAATTAGGTTAGCTGTTTTCAACATATTGAATAAAATGGGTAAAGAGTTAACAACAATTCTCAATTATCAAGCATGTCAATTCATGTCAAGCATTTTCATCTTGTTTATTAGACAATTTCTTCAATATGCTTAAATCCAGACAAGAAAAATGAATGGGACATGACTTAATTCACAAGGAGATCACGCTCTCTCCAGGTGGCTCTGGCTGTCGTCTGGAGTATTCGAATTTTGGAGGAAATAGGTTAATCCAGAATGATATCCATATTGACCCAAACAGATCATTTCATGGCTCGATTTTGAATCATGTAGACCAAAGAAAAGCAACAATTTAAAGGTGGACATGAAGACAGTCAACAGAGTAATGGGCGCATTAGCCAGAAATGATAGGCAAAGGTGTAATCACAGGGACACAAACAGGACGAATGGTCATTTTTCTGTGAGCATGTGACTGGATAGGCCATTGAAAAAGCACTGATTGAAAGGAAGATGTGGGCACATCGGAGACAATGAACATTGAGGAAGTTGCAGAATTTGTATTAACAGAGTTCAGTATGCAAGCTGAGTCAGAGATGCTTTAAGGGGCTACTCAGTATGCCTCCAGCTAAGGGATGGGGATATAATGAGGTGGGCACAGATAGATTCACAATGTTGCTGACATGCCAGCAAAGAGAGAGTGCCACTTTCTTCCTGCTTCCATTTTCTCCGTTGTAAGAATGTTTCCCTTTTGGAGGGTTTTTAACGATAGCAAAGCCCATAACTGAGCTATTTAGCTAGGAGCAAATGCTGCTTCATACACATGCTTGTCATTCTGTTATAGTCAACTATCTGAAGCCCCTCTCTCCAAGGAACACCACATGAAGTTCTGATGTATTCAGATAATCGCACCAGCGACCCCAAAATGAAGTAAAAATATCAAGTATTTCAGAGGAAGTGTCATAATTTCATGATAATCACTGTTCCTGACTCCAAACCAGGGACTTGAACATAGTAAAGTCAACCAAAATATAATACCAAGGGAACAATTGCTAAACTGAAGATGAAGAACACGAGAAAGGCGGAAATTCCACAGAAAGGAATTCAATCCCGATGAGCAGGGGCTCAAAATCTCCCAACGGCAATACAATTAGAATGAAATGCAAGTAATTACAATGCGGAAACGCACAAGAACCCTAGAATTCGCATAAACCAGCAAAAAGGGGTAAAACCCAGAAATAAAAAATTAAAAAAAAAACCGAACGATTGAGAACCAAATTGAACAGATATTGAGGGGAGGGGAAGCACACCATCGATGACCAAGGACACCACAAATTAAAACGACCGAATTAACATCAACATATGAAAGCGCCAAAGGAACCCTAAAATCGGCATAACCAAAATCCCGCCCAAATCAACAATCAGAGTATAGAAGGAATCAAAATAAGATCAATAATGAGTGACTGACCGATGAAAAAAAACAGATCTAGGCATTAGCGGTTTTAGGGATGAGAGGGATGGGCTGCTTCTGCTGCTGTTCGTTTTTCTGTTGTTCGCGGATCTTCTGCATCTGAAGCATGCGCTCCATGACAAGCTCGTATTCGCACTTCTCGTAAGAATGGCGCTCGTTCTCGCACTTCCATGGAAGGTAAAACTCAGCTTGACGGCATTTGTTGAGAGGGATAAGGAGATGGGCGCACTGATCTCTGTAGGGTAGGGGCACTCTCGCCTCCACCATTTCTTCTTGGGTTGCTATCATCTTCTTCGATGATCCTGGCACCTCCATTCTCTCTCTCTCTCTTTCTTCTCGCTCCGATGGATGGATGTACGGCTTCTTAGTTCTTTTTCCAAGTTCACCCAGTAGACCCTAGCAACAAGGCAATCCCAGGGACCAGGCCTGCTTTATCAAATTTGGGAATAAAAATTTCAAAGATGCTGCAAGCCTACTGCTGAATTTAGCCCGACCCAGTTATAATTATCTGGGTTAATTCGATTTAAAACAAATTGGTACAGTTATAAATTATTTATATCAAATTTTAGAAATTTTTATACTTCAAAATCTGATTTGACCTAACTTTATACTCATTTTCTCATAAAATCGATCAAATTTTAAAACTTCATTCAATTTTATCTCATTTAGATCAGATCAAAACTCGAACTTGTTTCACTTCTAAACTACAACAAATTAATAAAAAATAAAGGAGTAATAATATTTTTTAAAAAATAAAAATTCGATGATAAAATAAAATAATTATTGGAACACTGGATTATTCATTGTTTCAATGAGAACAGGGGACAAAAAAACTTCTAAACTAATAAAACTTGAAATAATGTGTAGATTGTTAAGTTGCTATGAAAAGCATATTGGGATTTTCAATACTATATATCAAGGGAAAATGTCATTAAGGAAATAAAGGATATAGTGCTAAAATAGTTTTGAACATATGTATAACTATTTTTATTTTAAATGATGAGTTTTTTATTCTTAGATTGAGAATTTTGATCGTTCTCATTATTATGAATATGTTAATATTTGATAAGATATAAACCATAAATATAATAACATACTTTGTAACGATCACAATAACTAATTCTTTGTTAATAGTTATAATTACTATTGAAAATATTAATGTCATGAGATTTGTGATTAACGCTATACATAACTTTAGAAATCAGAATTTTTATTATAAGAATCTTTATTAGTAATTTTGGTATTATCAATCATTACCAAAATTTTGGTAATGTTGGAAATTAGAATCTTTTATGATGTATCTTATTTTTTTAAGATTGAAAAGGAAAAAAATAACAATGTTAGAGGTGTCAAAAAGGAATCAAAATGATATCGGAAAGCTTTTCCAATAACGGCAATAAATATGTGATAATTAAAGAAAAGAGTTCGTTTTATTCTAATATGTAGTCTACAATTACAACATAATTTTGCTTGCTCGAGGTTAAACAACTTGTGTGTTGTTGTTAATTGGCATTATATGTCAATCAGCTAGAAACTAATAAGAATTTTATGTTATGAGCAATATTGTCTAAAATGTTGACAAGCATGAGAGAGTGAAATAAGGAAAATTCAGTGGCTACTATTCAATTAAATTATTTGGAGAACATACGAACCGTGTATGTTCAATGTCTTCCATAGTATACGTGCATATATAAAACAAATCTCCAGCTTCTAGTTGCACTCTTTAGACCTGAGACATCTCAAGTACATAGTTCACTAATTTCTTTTGAAGGTCCGCAACAAAAATTAGCAGACACCGGATCAAATAAAGGATTATATAACCATACAAGGAAAGTATTTACTGTTTTTGAGAAACAAACAATCCCATGCTGATGCAAAGTAAGAGCAAAGATGTTACCAGCAATCAACAACATGCAATTCATAGCGGTGGCATATTAGAAGTGTTTAGGGTATTTTTGGAGCCCCCTGTAATAGTTCAAACCTAATAAATGATTATTTGCTTTAGTAAATTCCAATTTGATAAAGTTAAGTGCAGCATTTCGATTTAAGGTTTTAAAATCTTTATGCATTTGCAGGTTGGAACGGCAAAATGGTCTTGGAATAAACTAAGTCATGTTTCGTGTTAAATTATTCGAAACTTACAAATAGATGAATAATAAATAAATAAAAAGGCAAATTTATAAAAGTGAGTAGTCATGGGTAATATATATAATACACAATTTGCTCAATTACATTATAGAAATGAGACTATGATGTAAATAAACGAAATAAAAATAAGTGCAATGGGTATATTAATTATTGCGGGTTGAATTTACAAGTTCCTTCCAAATAAACCATAGAAATACTAATAAAAGCCCTAAACATTAACCCAAACTTTAGCCCAACTATTTATTATCCTAAAAAGGGGAAAGAAAATAATAACCCAAAAAAAAACTAAATTTCGGGGGATTGAACAAAACAAAAAAAAAACAAAACAAGGCAAATTATTTAAAGAATAAAACTAATATACCCCCTCACCGACCCCCCCATTTCCTAGTCGTGAAAAACACCCGCCTGATTTTATTTCCCAGTCACACAAACACACACACCCCCACAAGCCCCCTTCCCCTGTTTTTTGAAGCAACAGGTCCCATTTTTGCCTAATTCATTAGCCAACACCGGCCAATCGCCGCCACACTGCCCGTGTCGCTGGTCACGACTGTTGTCGCCAGCCCTAGTAGGACCTATCTCCTTCCTTTAACTCCCCTTTTAGTTGTTTCAATGATGGTTTGGGAAGGTGAAATCCTAAACCCTTATTACTCATTCCCACGATTTTTTATTGTTGATTTTCCTAGTAAATGTCTTTTTTAAATTAGATTAATCTTAATTTGTGAGTATTTAAGATTTTGACGATGAAATTGAGCTTGGAGACGCTTGGAAGCCAATGGGGTGGACTGATGAATTAGAGTTTGGTGTTTGAATATGGGTTCATGTTTAATTTTATTGATTTTATGAAATTTTGATGAATTCTAGTAGTAATTGAATGAAAAATTATTAGTGTATGTGTATAGTATTTTTGGGTTGTGTTGTGATGGAAAAGGATGCTTGAGCTTGAGGTTAATGATGGGAGTAAAAGAGGGGAATGCAATTATGAGATAATTTCTCTTGAAGTAAATGGCATAATGTAATCTTCAAAGTAATTTGAGGAAATAAAATGTGTTTGTATATGAGAATTGAATAGAAATATTATTTTGGGTATTTTGAAAACAAATTAAGTTCAAAGTGGATATTGGAGGTTAATTTAAAAGGATTGAATGAAATTTTACTGTGTGAGTTTGAGTGGTATTATCAATTAAAAGTAACTGTGTAGCTTGACTCTTATGACTTGGTTAAAAAGGTGAGATTATTGGGTCTGAATTAGTGTTAAAGATTAATTTCATGTTTTTGTAACTAAAGAGAGGAATAAGGATCGATTCACATTTGATGAGAGCGAATGATATATATTCTTGTGAACCAAACTACTAAATAGGCATTGTTGAATTAGAGAGTACACAACCACAAGAGGGGGGTGAATTATGGTGTCCGATTTTCGCAAGTTGCTGACAAACAGTCTTAGACTCTGTTCGCACAGGTTGTTTCTGAGATAAGCAGAAGCGAAAATCCAACAAAATTGAATGCGGAAATAATAGACACAGGATTTTTACGTGGAAAACACCTCTAGCCCAACTGAGGTTAAAAACCACGACCTACCTCGTGTAGGATTTAAACACTTCACTAAACGGGCTAATCACGTTACAATAGTAACACACCTTGTTACAACTTGTAACACACGTAACCTGTCTTCCCTAAGACAAGTTACCCCACGTCCAAAATCCCCTTGATTTGGACACACACTCTACTCACTCTTGTGAAAGAAGAATGTAAAGAAAAAAAAACCCTATTACAATGCTTCTCAACTAAGCTAATATAGGGTACAATGAAGTCCTAGTATGCCAACTTTGAAAGCTCAATTAATTCACTCACAAGGCTCGGTTTTCTTTTCAAACGTTTTAGCTCATGAACTCAGATTTTTTCTCTTTGAAAACCGATGTGTCCAAGATTGTAAGAAGCCGCCTTTTATAGTGCTTGGAATACAATTCATCAAATTTTTGGAAACTAAAAAATCTGAAGAATATAGAATCCTTTACCCACAAGGGATGGAAAAACTATTTCTGAAATTTTTTGGAAACTAAAATCCTAGAGAAAATAGAATCCTTTAGCTACAAGGGGTAAGGTGACATGAGCTGAAAACACTTCCTGAACCGCGTGCATAAGGCGGTGTTCTTCAGCAGCTAGCCCATGTTTTTCTCAACTACCTTATCCACTTGCCAAAAATTGGATATTCTTTTTATTCAAAAAGATTTTGCAAATCCCTTAAGATTTTTGATAACCGTTTTTAGGGTAAGGAATAAGATACTCCATAGAAAAATCTTTCTTACAAATCTTTGAAGAAGCTGCTCAAAATCCAAAAGATAAAAATCGTGCAAAGTAGTTTTTCGCAGCTTATTCTGGAAACACCCTGATCGCCCTGTTTCCAGGGTTGTTCTGAAGGGTGATCCGAAGTATTTTCTGAAAAGCAAAACCGTTTCTAGTGAGTGATAAATTAAAACTTTCTAATTGGCATATTAACAAGAGTCTAAAAATATAAAACTAAATCAAATCAAGACATCTTGTTGTAACCACTAATCATCTTGTAGAACGACTTTGCTGCAAACACTTCACAGAATATGCTTCAAACACCGCACGGAACCTGTTTGTCACAGCTGCACATATCTTATGTTTCAAACACTTCTCAGGATATGCTTCAAAACACCTCACAGAACCTGTTCCTCACAGGTGTTCTTACATTGCTGACTTGAGTACCTGTTCTTGATAAACCATTAGTCAAGCAGTTTTAATACATTGAGAACAGCAGTAAGGTCCTGTTTGGAAAGCCTGTTTGGAGCAACAACAACAACACTTGGATTTGTTATCATCAAAACTTTATACATTCTAACAAATTCCCCCTTTTTGATGATGACAAACCAAGTGACCATATTGACTTTCAAGGACAATTGAAGTGATTAGTGCCAATTATTTATAGGACCGACAATTCACATGAAGCAGTCAGTATCGAAAGAGTGTAAGAAATTTAACTCGTCCATGGCAGAACTAAAACAGTATTGGTCATCCTATCTTCCCCCTTTTGGCATCATTAAAAAGTAGGGGCGAACAGTCAAACAGAGGGTGTTTGCTATCACCACCACTTGGGTAATGGAGGAAAGGCAACAGGCGATACCCTCAAGTGTGTTGGTACGGTAATGAGATTGGCCATCCTAGTCACACACAAGCAATTCACAACAGAAAGCAAGCAAGGCAAAGCCAATCAAAAAATAAGATAACCTGTCATTCATCAAAAGAGTGCAACAGAGTACAAACTGATTCACCAAGAGAAGTGAGAACAGGCTATGAGAACAACAGATGGGAACAGCTCATGACGGGTGTTCAAGGAGCAGAAGGAGAAAATTTTGCTGAAAGTGAAGAGAGAAGGGCGAGGAGATCTGCATGGCGTTTTGCATTTAGAGCTTTTTCCTCGTCCAGGGCAGCCTTTACAGCGTTAAGCTCAGTACTGAGGCGAGAGTTTTCTTCCAAAGCAGCCTCAAGCTTGGTTGAGGAACTGCCAGGAACAGGAGGACGGGGTGTTCTGGTCCCCTGTTCTGAGGCAGACCCTTCAATCAAAGCATACCCACACCCCATAAGGGTGTTACTCCCGATCTCATTAATGAACTGAGCGCCCACCTTCTTCTGCAGTGTCACCCCAAAGTGCTCAAACACACTAGTCAGAAAGAAGCCGTATCCCAGATCATGTTCCCTAGTGGTGTTTGCAATTCTTGCAATATGTCGAATCATGATGGCAGGAAGGTTAATTTGCACTTCCGTGTCCATCAGATCCATCAAACACTGATCCATGGCATCAGCAAGATTGCGACCCTGGCCTCTGGGGATGACATTCTTGATGATAAACCAAAATAGCAATTGATGGAGCGATGTCATGTTCCCTTTCTTCACAGACTTGGGTGTTTGCAGGCTTGATTGCTGGCTAAATTTCTGGGGTGAGTTCCAGCAGCCTGGTTGTCCCTAGAATAGTCTTGTCTTCCCTTACATATATATCAAAGCCTGTGGAGGGAATCCCAAGAATGTCCCCTAATATCTTCGCATCAAAGCGAAGCTGCTTCCCATTAACAGTACTTGTCACCACTCCTTCGGTGACAGTGCAGTTGGCATAGAACTCTGCCAACTCATGTACAGAACACCCCAGCTGGGTGTTTGTAAACAACTCATACCACCCCTGTGCATGCAGCTTGTGCAGAAACACCCCCAGTCCCTGTTCCTCAAAATATTTGACCTTTATAATTTTGCCCCTGACAACCCGTCTCTGAAGTAATTGGGTCAGTTTGGCTGAGATTGCAGACGGGTTAGATTTCTTGGCTCGTTTAGGTTGGGGCTCAGTAGGAGCGTCTTGGGTGGAGGCGTGTTTGAGGGAGGCTTTTCTCTTGGGAGTTTTGAGGGGTGATGGTTTTGGTGTAAGAAGAGGCTTATTCTCTGAGGACTCTGAGAACACGGGCGTGCCCTGTTTGCAGTGTTCTCAGTGTCGCTATCTGATGAAGGCTCAGAGGAGGAATCAATCTCCTCAATAACAGGGGCTGACTATTTGGCAGGACGAGGAGTGGAGTGAAAAGCTACTCGGGCTGATTTTCTTGTGGGTCTGTTTGTGGGTTTGGCCGAAGAGGGGATTTGTGGTTTTGGTTTGACAGGGGGTTCATTTTTTGAGGGCGCTTCAGTCTGGCCGCTTTTAGGCCTTGATGGTGGTCGTGTTCTTGGCATTCTAGTACGCCTAGCCACAATTTTGTATCGTTTACGTTTCTCACCGGTTGGTGGTACCGGTGTGGCTTGTTCAGGCTTCACAGGAGACTCCTCCATTTGACCACTACTTCCCCCTTCTTCTTTTGACAAATCCTCCCCTAGGTCATCCCTAAAAACTTCAAGCCCTGTTTCTGACCCTGTTTCCTGCTCAGAAAATAGCCCAAACGAATTGATGTCATCTAGCCCATGGTCCAACAGAAAGAGTTCATCCAAAGCCCCAATTTTTCTTTCAGATGCCCCAATAAGTTCTTGGGGTTGACATGCACCCGTTTCACCAAACAAAATCAATTCCCACCCAAAATTGTACGGGATGTCTTCCAATTTCAAATTCACTGTTCTAAGGTCGATACTTTTCAAAAACCCAAAAGGTTTATAGGCAATGGGTCGAGGAGGTTCAGTATTTTTACCTTCCATGAGGGCCGTCAGAAATTGTGTAGGTGCAAACAGGGCTGTGGCTGTTTGCAAGGCTGTGCCCTGTGTCTGGTTGCCCTGGGTCGAGGTTGAGGAGCTCTCGAAGCTAATGGGGACCGCCATTTTTCAGAGGAAGGAGAGAGATTAGGGTTTCTTGAACAGAGTTTCAGAGAGTTTCAATGGAGGTGAGAGATTTGAGCATGAGAGCTTTAAAGGGAGAGAGAGACGTGCGAAATCTTTAAAAGATTTTGCCCGTTTTTGCAAAGGATTTTAGCATTTATTTAGGCCGCGCACGCCTCGGGAAGAGATTAGCAGTTTTCATTTTGTTGCACACATTTGACAAACAAGAGGCGTACCTGTTCCTGATGCTTGTTCTTGAGGTTACTTGCTCGGTAACATTGGACAATAGGGGCAATCTCATTAGACCTCAACGAGTGTCAGCAAGTTGCAAACCTCACATATGCTAAACATAGCACACAAGTTGATTGCAAACAAAAATTTAACATGTTGTACCCGTCACTTTTAAATTTTACAAACAGGGAGAGAGAACAGGTTGGTCAGGTTGCTCTAATTAAGCCTAGTTCGAGTCTATTCCTTTCAAATTGTTCTCTACTCAATGCCTTTGTGAATATATCAGCAATTTGATTTTCAGTGGCACAAAAATTCATTGAGATCACTCCCTTTTCAACATTGTCTCTCAAGAAATGATGACGAATGTCAATATGTTTTGTTCTTTTGTGTTGACATGGATTTTTGGCAATGTTAATTGCACTTGTATTGTCACAATAAATAGGAATGCATCCTATGTCAACACAAAAGTCCTTGAGTTGTTGTCTTATCCATAATAACTGAGCACAACAAGATGCAGCTGCCACATACTCAGCTTCTGCTATGGACAAGGCAACAGAGAGTTGTTTCTTGGTTGCCCAAGATACCAAACAAGGTCCAAGAAAGTGAGCCATATCTTGTTTCTTTCGAACTGATGGAGTTCTTCTTGCATGGCTGTGACCCAATCTGAATCTGCAAGAGCTTCATTAATATTCTTAGGCTCAATTTTTGAGAGAAAAGCATAGAAAGCACAGAAATTTTTAAGCCTAGATCTAGTTTGAACTCCTGCATTAATATCAGACAAAATTTGATCAAGAGGATGTGAACTTTGGTATTTCCATGATCGTGGTGAAAGTGGGTTCACAGATATGCTCTCCATCCTAGCTGGAATACTTGGTGAAACAAGTTCAGGACCTGTTCCCAAGCCTGTTTCCCAAGCCTGTTTGGGAGCCTGTTCCTGAAATTATCTCAGAAGGGTTCGGCTGATGTTGTCCCGAACAGGGTTCCACCCTGTTTCCCCCTGTTTGGTTCACACCCTGCCTACCTTCCTAAAGAATAGCTTCAGGCCTTGATCTCTCAGGTTGATCCTTACCTGGTTCATCTTGAAGCAGCATGTCTTTTTTAACAAGACCTAGTTCGAGGTCTTCCTCCTGTGTATCATTCTCACTTGGAGAGTTAGTTTCATCAAAAAGCACATGCACACTTTCTTCAACACACAAGGTTCTCTTATTAAACACTTTGTATGCCTTACTATGTGAGGAGTAACCGAGGAATATTGCCTCGTCACTCCTTGGATCAAATTTTCCTAAGGCATCCTTTCCATTATTATGCACAAAACATTTACACCCAAAAACTCTCAAATGCAAAATATTTGGTTTTCTTCCTTTGAGGATCTCATAAGGAGTTTTGTTAAGAGCAGGTCTAATCATGCATCTATTTATAATGTAACATGATGTGTTTAAAGCTTCAGCCCAAAAATTTCTAGGAAGACCACTAGCAACAAGCATTGTTCTAGTCATGTCCTCTAGAGTACGATTTTTGCGCTCTACCACCCCGTTCTGTTGGGGTGTTCTTGGAGCTGAAAAATTGTGATCAACACCATGCTCATTACAATAGTCAATAAAGCTCGAATTTTCAAATTCTGTACCATGGTCAGACCTTATGCATACCAAAGAGTGTCCTACCCTCTTTTCAGTCTTTTTAATGAAAGCAAGAAATTTTTCAAAAGTTTCATCTTTAGAAGCCAAAAACAAAGTCCAAGTGAAACGAGAGTAGTCATCCACTATCACAAGCACATACCTCTTGCCACCTCGGCTCATGATCCTCATTGGACCACATAGATCCATATGTATTAATTCAAGGGGTCGAGTAGTGCTTATACACTTTTTAGACTTAAATGAATTTTTGACTTGTTTGCCTTTGGCACATGCATCACATACCTTGTCATCATTGAATTTGATGGAAGGTAAGCCAACTACTAAATCTTTGGTTACAAGTTTGTTCAAAAGAGAGTGGCTTGCATGACCTAGTCTTTTGTGCCAAAGCATAACATCATCTTTTAAGGCACTCAAACAAGTCAAATTATTTTGGGGAAGAGTAGAAATACACACTTTATAAACATTTTTGTGTCGCTTCCCCCTCAACACAACATCTCCTGTGTTCATGTTTACAACCAAGCAACGTGTTGGAGAGAACACTACTAGGTTGTCTTTGTCACACAGTTGGGACACACTTAGCAAGTTGTGTTTTAAACCATCCACAAAATAAACATTGTCAATTGAATGGGAGAGTGACTCACCTATCTTACCTATACCGACAATTGCCCCAAATTTTCCGTTTCCAAATGCCACACTCCCTCCTTCTGATGCTGTAAGTGAGAGAAAATTGGATTTTTCACAAGTCATATGCCTCGAACACCCACTGTCAACATACCACAGCTGCCTGTTCCCTAGACTATTTGCTGCACTGTTTGCTGGGTTGTTCTCTCTCACTTCAGCCTGCAAAACAAATCATGGGTTAGTTTTGGGAACCCAGATCCACTTGGGTCCCATTCCTTTAGACGTGTAAATCTCATCTTTCCTAACCCATATTTGTTTTACATGCACTGAGTTCTTTTTAATGGCATACTTTCTTATAGGACAAGCATATCGATAATGCCCCGTTTTACCACAATGAAAACAAACAATATTTTCAGGTAATGCCACATATTTGTTATTCACTGGGTAGGTCATCTTAGGCACAAAACCTAGTCCTCTTCTATTTTGACTATGATGAGTGTTTAACCATTTCAACGCCCTTAAGGACCTGTTCCAGAGCTTGTTTGTGGCAAGGTCCGATTCTAAGTGTTTTATTTTTTCAACCAAGTTTCTGTTTTCTTCCAGCAAAGACTCGACCTTGCCTTTTAAGTCAAGAGATTCTTTTTCTAGCTCAGTCAGTTTAGTGGAACAAGTCTCTTCTTTCATGAGTAGAGTTTCTTTAAGCACATTGATGTTTTCATGCAAGGCAAGAATCTCTTTGTCAACTGCAAGCTTTTCTAATTTAAGGGTTTCATTTTTAAGTTCTAAATCTCGAACATCCCCTTTTAATTCAGTACATATATCAATTATATTGTACACTAATTTCTCAAGAGTTGATTTATTTAGACCATGTACCTTGTTCTTGAGTTGAGTCAGACTATCCGTTGACCCATCATCTGAATCAGTGTCACTCATTGCCATGAGTGCTACATTAGCTTCCCCAGCTTCAGACCCTTCCTCATCCTCACTTAAATCTCCCCAAGCTGCGAGCATAGCTTTTGAGAACCTTTTCGCTGAGCTGCTTACACCCTGTTTCCTCCCCTATTTTCTGGGGTGTTCGAGTTCTTGTTCTTCCTTGTGCAGTGGGCAGTTTCTCACAATGTGGTCTAGCTTACCACACTTGAAACACCCAGTGAACTGTTCCCGAGGGGTGTTCCTGGCTTTGCCGAAGTCCTTCCTTTTGATGTTTTCTTTGACTTTCTTGAAGAACTTCTTAAATTTTTGAGTCATCATGGCAATCTCCTCCTCCTCAGAATCAGAATCATCTTCTAAGGCCTTTAGTGCAAGACCTCGTTCTCTCTTTGTCTCATCTTTCTGTTGAGAATATTTCCTAAGTTCATATGTTTGGAGGTTTCCAATCAGCTCATCTAGGGTGATCTTGTTCATGTCCTTAGCTTCTTGGATGGCCGTTACTTTTGCTTCCCAAGAATGAGGTAAAATTCTTAGGATCTTCCTTACCAATTCTTCGGTGGTGAAGGATTTTCCCAAGGATTTCAACTCATTCGTTATGTGAGTGAAGCGAGTGTACATGTCCATCACACTTTCCCGATCACCCATCTCGAACAGCTCATACTTTCTCATAAGCAATTCAATCCGGGATTGCTTTACTTGATTGGTCCCTTCGTGAGCTACTTGCAAAGCATCCCAGATTTCTTTGGCCGACTCACATTCAGATATGCGAGTATATTCATCAGGACCTAGGCCAAAATATAGGAGTTTCTTGGCCTTGGCATTCTTCTCCATCATCTTATAATCTTCAGCATTGAACTCCTTAGGCTTATTGGGGATTGACTTTCCATCTTCAGTTGTTTTCTTAGGGATGAGTGGTCCATGCTTGATGAGCATCCACAACTCATAGTCCTCGGCTTGGATGTAGTTTTCCATCCTATTCTTCCACCAACTATAGTGTTGGCCATTAAAGTATGGTGGACGAGTTATGGATTGACCTTCAAGCATGCCTTGTGGAGTACTCATCTTCAAGGATCTCTCAAAGGTGTTAGCCTTTCAAAGGAGAACCTGCTCTGATACCACTTGTTGAATTAGAGAGTACACAACCACAAGAGGGGGGATGAATTGTGGTGTCCGATTTTCGCAAGTTGCTGACAAACAGTCTTAGACCCTGTTCGCACAGGTTGTTCTGAGATAAGCAGAAGCGAAAATCCAACAAAATTGAATGCGAAAATAATGGACACAGGATTTTTTACGTGGAAAACACCTCTAGCTCAACTGAGGTTAAAAACCACGACCTACCTCGTGTAGGATTTAAACACTTCACTAAATAGGCTAATCACGTTACAATAGTAACACACCTTGTTACAACTTGTAACACACGTAACCTGTCTTCCCTAAGACAAGTTACCCCACGTCCAAAATCCCCTTGATTTGGACACACACTCTACTCACTCTTGTGAAAGAAGAATGTAAAGAAAAAACACCCTATTACAATGCTTCTCAACTAAGCTAATATAGGGTACAATGAAGTCCTAGTATGCCAACTTTGAAAGCTCAATTAATTCACTCACAAGGCTCGGTTTTCTTTTCAAATGTTTTAGCTCATGAACTCAGATTTTTTCTCTTTGAAAACCGATGTCTCCAAGATTGTAAGAAGCCGCCTTTTATAGTGCTTGGAAAACAATTCATCAAATTTTTGGAAACTAAAAAATCTGAAGAATATAGAATCCTTTACCCACAAGGGATGGAAAAACTATTTCTGAAATTTTTGGAAACTAAAATCCTAGAGAAAATAGAATCCTTTAGCTACAAGGGGTAAGGTGACATGAGCTGAAAACACTTCCTGAACCGCGTGCATAAGGCGGTGTTCTTTAGCAGCTAGCCCATGTTTTTCTCAACTACCTTATCCACTTGCCAAAAATTGGATATTCTTTTTATTCAAAAAGATTTTGCAAATCCCTTAAGATTTTTGATAACCGTTTTTTAGGGTAAAGAATAAGATACTCCATAGAAAAATCTTTCTTGCAAACCTTTGAAGAAGCTGCCCAAAATCCAAAAGATAAAAATCGTGCAAAGCAGTTTTTCGCAGCTTATTCTGGAAACACCCTGATCGCCCTGTTTCCAGGGTTGTTCTGAAGGGTGATCCAAAATATTTTTCGAAAAGCCAAACCGTTTCCAGTGAGTGGTAAATTAAAACTTTCTAATTGGCATATTAACAAGAGTCTAAAAATATAAAACCAAATCAAATTAAGACATCTTGTTGTAACCACTAGTCATCTTGTAGAACGACTTTGCTGCAAACACTTCACAGAATATGCTTCAAACACCGCACGGAACCTGTTTGTCACAGCTGCACATATCTTATGTTTCAAACACTTCTCAGGATATGCTTCAAAACACCTCACAGAACCTGTTCCTCACAGGTGTTCTTACATTGCTGACTTGAGTACCTATTCTTGATAAACCATTAGTCAAGTAGTTTTAATACATTGAGAACAGCAGTAAGGTCCTGTTTGGAAAGCTTGTTTGGAGCAACAACAACAACACTTGGATTTGTTATCATCAAAACTTTATAAATTCTAACAGGCATCAAAGTCCATTTGAGGCTTAAATAAGCAAAAATCCTTTTGATTTACATATGGAAGTATGACTTGAAATTAGAAATCAGTCCAGACCACAAGGTGAGCTTAGTAATCTGAACCCCTTCGTAATAAATCACTAGAACTAACAATAATATTTTTTCTCGTAACGATCATAAATAATAATAGAAATGGAATTATAATGGCATTAAGTATGACATCTAATTTTAATAATAACAATGATCATAATAACTTTAATGACAATAACGTCAATATCATTTATGATAATAATAATAACAAGACTAATCGAAGAAAGCACATCCAAATGGAGAACCAAAATAAATTTGTGAGCTTAAGTAACAGTTATTAGTGTACGATAACTAAGGAAAATGCCAAGGAGGACTCTGAATTATTTATTAACATCGTAACTAACAAAAATTACTTGGAAATTTCAATAAGCAACTAAATATGTATACCCGAACACCGCCACTGTCAAGCCATGAACAACTATTTGATAAAAGGGAAGGGATTTTAAAATTTTCAAGTACGTTTACTACCTGTACCCTTCAAATATCCACATCTTTTTGTAAATACAGAAATCTCATAATATACAAGTATTTAGTTAATCATTTTCATGAATTATTTTTGCTATATAATCAAGTGGATTCATCAATTATTAATCATTAGGGATTAGGCCTTTCAATTCACCCAGGTGGCCTCAGGTTAGGCTTTTCGATCGGCCTAGTATATATACACCTATTCAATGATCGCACTGTGCTTATGAGCTCATCAGTTTAGGGTCCACTACCAAATAAAAACCGACAAGCAATTTACACTTATTCTCTCCCGCTCCTGTTTTTCTAGATAAAAGGAATTGAGATGCGAGGGCCCAACTAAATTGTTCTGAGAGTTTATTTTACAGTAGTAGGGATAAACGTACTAGGCTTCGGCTCATTTCTGAAATCTTTTTTGTGTTTTTAATTTTAGGTAAAGAATCGGTGAGTAGACCTCTCCTTAACAAGAAGCAAGAGCTAGAAGCAAAGTCTCGTGTTTATGCTATTTAATGCCGTAAGATGTTCACAGTGGATTTTAGCATAACTTGAAGACTTGATAGGACTTAAAGATCATGTTGTGTGTATAACTTGAATAAGCATGTCCGAAGTAGAGAATTAGGAGATACCTAATCTAGTTATATTTTGATTATGTGAAAATTAATTTAGTTCGAAGTTGACTTAAATGCCCGCAGTTTAGGGACCTTGGATCGTGGCGATGTTTCAGTTAAAATCATGCAGTATATATATAGCCTTGTTTAACTTAGGAGGATGATCATGCCTCTAATCATTAAGACTTCTGCTATAATTATAATAATAAGTGGTTAAATTATGGTAATTAGATAATTAGTATATGGGGGCATTGCAATTGTGGTATCAAAGCCAGGTTTAGGGGCCACTGTAAGGTTTAGGATGTTTATGAGTTATGTTGGTCTAGGTAAATGAGATTTTACCTATAAGTTCATGCTTATGGGTGCATAGAGTAGGGAGGCGTTAGTTGACCTTACATGAATGTACATTTCCTAGAGAAATTCACCAAGCTCATGGCAATAAATATGTGGAATTTTGGGTTGCCCATTATTTTGGGAGGATGACTTTATTCTATAAGCCTCATTAAGGTGTACAGACATACTTAATGTTTGGAAATGGTGCTAGTTAAGACATGATGCGGGGATGCCATTCACACTTTTGATGTAGTTAATGGAGTGCCAATTACATTTAACTTTTGACAGACGAAATACATAATGTTGCTGAATCTATGTGTTGAGCCGATATGAATAACCATTGCAATAGTGTACATGTCTGAGGGCTTATCACTCTATCATAGGTGATTTGCAATAATAATCTAATACAGTGAATTATCTGAAGAGAGTTCAATTGCTTATGGTGTACTACTGGGTATTAAATGCGTTGTATGGAGTGAGATAAGGTTCTCTTACAAAAGAAGTGTTATCATTAACTGGTTTCCAAATTATGTGAACTTACGTAGACTGCTAAATTTAAGATGTATACAAGTCATCGTACCTTAAAGCATGCTCTGTAATGACGGAGGTAATATATAACAAAGAGGTAGAGGATATTTAGTTTTGGGTTGTTGGCTGACATTGCAACTTTGGACCGTTGAACCAGATTATATAAATAAATATGTCTCGATCTAGGCAATTGTATACATTGAAAACTTAAAAGGTGTATAGAGAGACTCCTTTTGAGGTTAGAGATGGTATAATGTGGCTTTGCCTATAATGTCCACACTTATTGTGAGGCTAAACAAACCCCAAGTGCTCATGGAGATTACTAAAGGTGGATCTTAGTGCCAAGGTCTTTATAGGAGATTTTTAATGTAATGGTGTAAATAATTCCTTGTCTGATACTAGTGGATAAGGTGTACGATGATGGTGGGTCAAGTTATACTCACTAGGTCATTTAAAATAAGTTAATGGGAGAGAGTTTTATTATGTAATGTAGAAGGTAATTAGGTAAGCAGACTCCTTGGGGTTAAGAAGGGTTAGACAAAAAGGAAAAGGGGGAAAAAAGAAAAAGAGAACAGAAAAGAGAGAGGGAGAAGAGAAGATACTTCAACATTGGATTCTTCAAAGAAACAAAGGTGGTGGTTAACAACTTTAAGTACATTCATTTTGCAGAAAAGGACCATTCACACATGTGAAACCATCGGGAAAGGCTCGCAAATGTGCTATATGTGTATGAACTCTCTGCTTTTGCATACAACAAACTTCTAGGGGTCCTATTTATATTCTACCTAAGCAGACATGGTTCATGGATGAGACTTGGGGAATAAATGAGCTATAGAGAAGTATAATATAATCATAATGGTTCTATGGTTAAACTCAGGTTACCTGATATCATGACTCATGCTAGTAACAAATTAAGAGTGATGACCCGAGTATATATCACATAACGTTTTAGGATAATTACTAGTGGTTTTGTAAGAATGAGATGTCAAATTGAAGACGGTATTGTCCAGATACAATCCCGGGTGCAACAGCAAGGTATTATTAGACAGTAAGATATTGAAAGGGTCTGCATAAAGATTCAAAACCGCAAGTGATTTTCTTTTTCTACAACTTCAGCTAAAGAAGTCCCTGGATTGATCTAAAAGAGTATATAATGATCTTTGGTCAGTTAACCATCTTTATAAGCTACCATTTCATAATTACAAGTCTTTGTTGGGAATCTTTAATCTCTTTACAAACCAGAGCTAGCTACACCCATATTATGCAATAACATTACCTAACTAGAATTCATTTTTGGATCATATTAACCACCTTTGCCTTACAAAAATCATTGAACATCTTAACAATACTTCATTGTGCATCCTTTCCATCGTTAACTTGCCTCATAACATTAATTTTTATGTTGAATCCCTATCACTAAGGTGAAATATGAACCACTTGCTTTCACTAATTATCTCTGCTTAGCTTATATTTTACGATCGTCCTTTCAACAAAGACATACCTTCCTTGTTCATAGCCGACTTTGATTCTTATTATTTCATTTTTTCCACTATTCGTGAATTCAATGCATTTAAGAGGATGATCCCCTTTCGTACAAGTGAATTCAAACTAAGTATGTTGATGACCAAAGAATATCTATATCTGTGATACTTTAAATCTCATTTCTTTTCGCTTCCTAGTGTTGTTAACGCTATGTGTTTTTGTGAGCATGAATTGAACTCATATGACGACACTTTGAATATAAGATCACCCTGTCCTTTACATCATTGGTCGCATCCCTATTTGTGCATCCGTAAGCTCTCTATTGGATTTTGTAACTTTGACTTTTATTTTACTCTTTTGATCCTCAGGGATAAATGGGGGATCGTCATGACTTTTCTTCTTATAACCACATAAACTTTCATGTGGATTTCTACATAATTGGTGAAGGGCACATTTGTTAGATCACATTACGAGTGTTCACTCTCCTGTTATTGCAGAAGGATAATTCCATAGTTTGATCCTAGGTTAATACCATGTACTTATTGTTCTTTGCAAATAATGAATTCGATCTCCTTTTAAAATATTATCACCACCTAAGTCATCTATTTCACTGTTAGTCCACCTTTCAAATTTATATCAAGTGTTCTTGCTCCTATTTAACTAATGTTTGGAACTATTTGACCCTTATGGTCTCCTTTTTTAAATTGTTTATGCTTATAGTCACTCTCATTCTATCCGTTTCATAATACTATTTCCTTTCATGTCAAAATTTGTCATTTGTTCTTTTAACTTAAAATCCTACATAAGCAACATTCTCATTATTTTCAGTCCCTAATATACTCATCTTGAGTTATTTACGGGTATTGTCTCTTCGCTGCTGCATTTTTTCTTGATTCTAAACCTATGCTCAAAAGATCGTAATTGGCATCCCAACCCTGCCAATTTGAGTGACTTTTGTGTTAATGCTATTCCTTCTAGCATCTCTTGTACTTGTTTAAATTGTCTTATCTATAAATTTGCTTCCTTTTAATGCTATATAATTTCTATTTCTCATTCCAAACCTCTAGAGTTTTGTGGATCTTCAAGTGTACTTACATGTTCTTTCTAGTATGACTCAGCTAGTCTTTGAAACTTGTTGCTAAATATGGAGTACATTCCTATTCGATTTTATGGTTGCTTACATTATAATACTTTTGATTCTTATCTTCTTCTTCTATGTACCGCAAAAAGATATTTATACATATATCATGCATCTTGTCTATTCATGGCAGTAAGCCCATATAACTTGTGTTAAGTTAAAGATTCAAACAAGCTCTTATTAGTGTATGGGGAATGTTGAAGATTGTAACCCATCATTCTTTTTGCTTATGAATCCCACTCCTTGCAAAGGAATCGACCCCTCTTTATTTAGTTTTATTGCTTTTATTGGACTTGCTTCATGTAATCTAGAATATGCTCATGTGAAATCATTATATGATAAATCCAAGATGTTCTGCACTTTGCTTGTCTAAATCAGTTTGTCACCCTTATCATATTGACTATGGCTATTTTGTTTGTAATTCGACTACTAAATCGAAGTATAGCTAAATCACTTTTCTATTCTAAAATGCTTAGGCCTCCATCTTCCAAAACCCATTTTTGGTTGTTATCTACTGCCCTATGTTAGACATCAAGATCATGATATTCCCTATAATGTTAGAACTATATTTATGATTTTGACATTTAATCACACCTTGATGTGGAGATTACATGAACAATGCACCTCATACTCCTGCTAGGGCTCAATGATCCCAAATTGCTTTCGATTCTTGATACTTTAATCTTTCCTTATAGCCAAGAATGCTCTAGTTTCTCTATTTTAACGCATATCTCAACTACTTGTACATCATCTTCATCCATTTTATCATTTATTTTCGTAAAAAATTCATCCATTTCTAATCATTGGGAGCTAAACGAAGGATCAAAGGATGACACTTGTAAGAGGAGGCTTTGAAGATGAAAGATCTTATGAAGAAACTTTTTTGTTGATAGGCATTTTTCTCTCTATAGTTCTTGAACTCATTTTAGTTAGTTTTGGTTCGATTGATATTTAGTTTAGATTCTTTTGATTTAGTTTCAATAATCATGAGTTTCCTTATAGTCTAAGGATTTGCTAGCTAAAACAATATTGTTGAAATTCTAATTTATCAAATCAAATCTCGTGTTTGATCTTGCTTGGTTTGTTCAATCTATCTCCTGTTTTGATTGATTATAAGTAATTTTGGCCAGTTTACTTGCATATATTTGATAGTAGGATGAAATATCGAAAGGAGAAAACTGCTATCAGATCGGCAAGATTAGACTCATCTTTATGGTTTTTAAAAGAGGACTGCACGTTGAGAGGAAAGAAACTTTGTAATCAAGATCTGTAAGTTAAACTAAATAAGAACCCTTTAAGAGGATGGTGATTAGATTAGTTTAAGTAATTTAATTTATTTCCAAAGGAACAATTAAATTTTATTATATTGTCAAACTTTGAATCAACCAAACTTGAGAAAAGCCCATGCTTAGTTCACAAACCTAACTTATTGTAGGCAAAACAAATCTCTAAATGCTTTAATTCAATAGATTTCTTCTTCTTATAGTAAAGTGATTTTCTGGTGTAGATAAACCATTCACTTAAGTAGTTTTATTTTCAGTCCCTAATATACTCATCTTGAGTTATTTACGGGTATTATCTCTTCGCTGCTGCATTTCTTCTTGATTCTAAACCTATGCTCAAAAGATCGTAATTGGCATCCCAACCCTGCCAATTTGAGTGACTTTTGTGTTAATGCTATTCCTTCTAGCATCTCTTGTACTTGTTTAGATTGTCTTATCTATAAATTTGCTTCCTTTTAATGCTATATAATTTCCATTTCTCATTCCAAACCTCTAGAGTTTTGTGGATCTTCAAGTGTACTTACATGTTCTTTCTAGTATGACTCAGCTAGTCTTTGAAACTTGTTGCTAAATATGGAGTACATTCCTATTCGATTTTATGGTTGCTTACATTATAATACTTTTGATTCTTATTTTCTTCTTCTATGTACCGCAAAAAGATATTTATACATATATCATGCATCTTGTCTATTCATGGCAGTAAGCCCATATAACTTGTGTTAAGTTAAAGATTCAAACAAGCTCTTATTAGTGTATGGGGAATGTTGAAGATTGTAACCCATCATTCTTTTTGCTTATGAATCCCACTCCTCGCAAAGGAATCGACCCCTCTTTATTTAGTTTTATTGCTTTTATTGGACTTGCTTCATGTAATCTAGAATATGCTCATGTGAAATCATTATATGATAAATCCAAGATGTTCTGCACTTTGCTTGTCTAAATCAGTTTGTCACCCTTATCATATTGACTATGGCCATTTTGTTTGTAATTCGACTACGAAATCGAAGTATAGCTAAATCACTTTTCTATTCTAAAATGCTTAGGCCTCCATCTTCCAAAACCCATTTTTGGTTGTTATCTACTGCCCTATGTTAGACATCATGATCATGATATTCCCTATAATGTTAGAACTATATTTATGATTTTGACATTTAATCACACCTTGATGTGGAGATTACATGAACAATGCACCTCATACTCCTGCTAGGGCTCAATGATCCCAAATTGCTTTCGATTCTTGATACTTTAATCTTTCCTTACAGCCAAGAATGCTCTAGTTTCTCTATTTTAACGCATATCTCAGCTACTTGTACATCATCTTCATCCATTTTATCATTTATTTTCGTAAAAAATTCATCCATTTCTAATCATTGGGAGCTAAACGAAGGATCAAAGGATGACACTTGTAAGAGGAGGCTTTGAAGATGAAAGATCTTATGAAGAAACTTTTTTGTTGATAGGCATTTTTCTCTCTATAGTTCTTGAACTCATTTTAGTTAGTTTTGGTTCGATTGATATTTAGTTTAGATTCTTTTGATTTAGTTTCAATAATCATGAGTTTCTTTATAGTCTAAGGATTTGCTCGCTAAAACAATATTGTTGAAATTCTAATTTATCAAATCAAATCTCGTGTTTGATCTTGCTTGGTTTGTTCAATCTATCTCCTGTTTTGATTGATTATAAGTAATTTTGGCCAGTTTACTTGCATATATTTGATAGTAGGATGAAATATCGAAAGGAGAAAACTGCTATCAGATCGGCAAGATTAGACTCATCTTTATGGTTTTTGAAAGAGGACTGCACGTTGAGAGGAAAGAAACTTTGTAATCAAGATCTGTAAGTTAAACTAAATAAGAACCCTTTAAGAGGATGGTGATTAGATTAGTTTAAGTAATTTAGTTTATTTCCAAAGGAACAATTAAATTTTATTATATTGTCAAACTTTGAATCAACCAAACTTGAGAAAAGCCCATGCTTAGTTCACAAACCTAACTTATTGTAGGCAAAACAAATCTCTAAATGCTTTAATTCAATAGATTTCTTCTTCTTATAGTAAAGTGATTTTCTGGTGTAGATAAACCATTCACTTAAGTAGTTTTATTTTCAGTCCCTAATATACTCATCTTGAGTTATTTACGGGTATTGTCTCTTCGCTGCTGCATTTTTTCTTGATTCTAAACCTATGCTCAAAAGATCGTAATTGGCATCCCAACCCTGCCAATTTGAGTGACTTTTGTGTTAATGCTATTCCTTCTAGCATCTCTTGTACTCGTTTAAATTGTCTTATCTATAAATTTGCTTCCTTTTAATGCTATATAATTTCCATTTCTCATTCCAAACCTCTAGAGTTTTGTGGATCTTCAAGTGTACTTACATGTTCTTTCTAGTATGACTCAGCTAGTCTTTGAAACTTGTTGCTAAATATGGAGTACATTCCTATTCGATTTTATGGTTGCTTACATTATAATACTTTTGATTCTTATCTTCTTCTTCTATGTACCGCAAAAAGATATTTATACATATATCATGCATCTTGTCTATTCATGGCAGTAAGCCCATATAACTTGTGTTAAGTTAAAGATTCAAACAAGCTCTTATTAGTGTATGGGGAATGTTGAAGATTGTAACCCATCATTCTTTTTGCTTATGAATCCCACTCCTCGCAAAGGAATCGACCCCTCTTTATTTAGTTTTATTGCTTTTATTGGACTTGCTTCATGTAATCTAGAATATGCTCATGTGAAATCATTATATGATAAATCCAAGATGTTCTGCACTTTGCTTGTCTAAATCAGTTTGTCACCCTTATCATATTGACTATGGCTATTTTGTTTGTAATTCGACTACTAAATCGAAGTATAGCTAAATCACTTTTCTATTCTAAAATGCTTAGGCCTCCATCTTCCAAAACCCATTTTTGGTTGTTATCTACTGCCCTATGTTAGACATCATGATCATGATATTCCCTATAATGTTAGAACTATATTTATGATTTTGACATTTAATCACACCTTGATGTGGAGATTACATGAACAATGCACCTCATACTCCTGCTAGGGCTCAATGATCCCAAATTGCTTTCGATTCTTGATACTTTAATCTTTCCTTATAGCCAAGAATGCTCTAGTTTCTCTATTTTAACGCATATCTCAACTACTTGTACATCATCTTCATCCATTTTATCATTTATTTTCGTAAAAAATTCATCCATTTCTAATCATTGGGAGCTAAACGAAGGATCAAAGGATGACACTTGTAAGAGGAGGCTTTGAAGATGAAAGATCTTATGAAGAAACTTTTTTGTTGATAGGCATTTTTCTCTCTATAGTTCTTGAACTCATTTTAGTTAGTTTTGGTTCGATTGATATTTAGTTTAGATTCTTTTGATTTAGTTTCAATAATCATGAGTTTCTTTATAGTCTAAGGATTTGCTCGCTAAAACAATATTGTTGAAATTCTAATTTATCAAATCAAATCTCGTGTTTGATCTTGCTTGGTTTGTTCAATCTATCTCCTGTTTTGATTGATTATAAGTAATTTTGGCCAGTTTACTTGCATATATTTGATAGTAGGATGAAATATCGAAAGGAGAAAACTGCTATCAGATCGGCAAGATTAGACTCATCTTTATGGTTTTTGAAAGAGGACTGCACGTTGAGAGGAAAGAAACTTTGTAATCAAGATCTGTAAGTTAAACTAAATAAGAACCCTTTAAGAGGATGGTGATTAGATTAGTTTAAGTAATTTAGTTTATTTCCAAAGGAACAATTAAATTTTATTATATTGTCAAACTTTGAATCAACCAAACTTGAGAAAAGCCCATGCTTAGTTCACAAACCTAACTTATTGTAGGCAAAACAAATCTCTAAATGCTTTAATTCAATAGATTTCTTCTTCTTATAGTAAAGTGATTTTCTGGTGTAGATAAACCATTCACTTAAGTAGTTTTATTTTCAGTCCCTAATATACTCATCTTGAGTTATTTACGGGTATTGTCTCTTCGCTGCTGCATTTTTTCTTGATTCTAAACCTATGCTCAAAAGATCGTAATTGGCATCCCAACCCTGCCAATTTGAGTGACTTTTGTGTTAATGCTATTCCTTCTAGCATCTCTTGTACTCGTTTAAATTGTCTTATCTATAAATTTGCTTCCTTTTAATGCTATATAATTTCCATTTCTCATTCCAAACCTCTAGAGTTTTGTGGATCTTCAAGTGTACTTACATGTTCTTTCTAGTATGACTCAGCTAGTCTTTGAAACTTGTTGCTAAATATGGAGTACATTCCTATTCGATTTTATGGTTGCTTACATTATAATACTTTTGATTCTTATTTTCTTCTTCTATGTACCGCAAAAAGATATTTATACATATATCATGCATCTTGTCTATTCATGGCAGTAAGCCCATATAACTTGTGTTAAGTTAAAGATTCAAACAAGCTCTTATTAGTGTATGGGGAATGTTGAAGATTGTAACCCATCATTCTTTTTGCTTATGAATCCCACTCCTCGCAAAGGAATCGACCCCTCTTTATTTAGTTTTATTGCTTTTATTGGACTTGCTTCATGTAATCTAGAATATGCTCATGTGAAATCATTATATGATAAATCCAAGATGTTCTGCACTTTGCTTGTCTAAATCAGTTTGTCACCCTTATCATATTGACTATGGCTATTTTGTTTGTAATTCGACTACTAAATCGAAGTATAGCTAAATCACTTTTCTATTCTAAAATGCTTAGGCCTCCATCTTCCAAAACCCATATTTGGTGGTTATCTACTGCCCTATGTTAGACATCATGATCATGATATTCCCTATAATGTTAGAACTATATTTATGATTTTGACATTTAATCACACCTTGATGTGGAGATTACATGAACAATGCACCTCATACTCCTGCTAGGGCTCAATGATCCCAAATTGCTTTCGATTCTTGATACTTTAATCTTTCCTTATAGACAAGAATGCTGTAGTTTCTCTATTTTAACGCATATCTCAACTACTTGTACATCATCTTCATCCATTTTGTCATTTATTTTCGTAAAAAATTCATCCATTTCTAATCATTGGGAGCTAAACGAAGGATCAAAGGATGACACTTGTAAGAGGAGGCTTTGAAGATGAAAGATCTTATGAAGAAACTTTTTTGTTGATAGGCATTTTTCTCTCTATAGCTCTTGAACTCATTTTAGTTAGTTTTGGTTCGATTGATATTTAGTTTAGATTCTTTTGATTTAGTTTCAATAATCATGAGTTTCTTTATAGTCTAAGGATTTGCTCGCTAAAACAATATTGTTGAAATTCTAATTTATCAAATCAAATCTCGTGTTTGATCTTGCTTGGTTTGTTCAATCTATCTCCTGTTTTGATTGATTATAAGTAATTTTGGCCAGTTTACTTGCATATATTTGATAGTAGGATGAAATATCGAAAGGAGAAAACTGCTATCAGATCGGCAAGATTAGACTCATCTTTATGGTTTTTGAAAGAGGACTGCACGTTGAGAGGAAAGAAACTTTGTAATCAAGATCTATAAGTTAAACTAAATAAGAACCCTTTAAGAGGATGGCGATTAGATTAGTTTAAGTAATTTAGTTTATTTCCAAAGGAACAATTAAATTTTATTATATTGTCAAAATTTGAATCAACCAAACTTGAGAAAAGCCCATGCTTAGTTCACAAACCTAACTTATGGTAGGCAAAACAAATCTCTAAATGCTTTAATTCAATAGATTTCTTCTTCTTATAGTAAAGTGATTTTCTGGTGTAGATAAACCATTCACTTAAGTAGTTTTATTTTCAGCCCCTAATGTACTCATCTTGAGTTATTTACGGGTATTGTCTCTTCGCTGCTGCATTTTTTCTTGATTCTAAACCTATGCTCAAAAGATCGTAATTGGCATCCCAACCCTGCCAATTTGAGTGACTTTTGTGTTAATGCTATTCCTTCTAGCATCTCTTGTACTCGTTTAAATTGTCTTATCTATAAATTTGCTTCCTTTTAATGCTATATAATTTCCATTTCTCATTCCAAACCTCTAGAGTTTTGTGGATCTTCAAGTGTACTTACATGTTCTTTCTAGTATGACTCAGCTAGTCTTTGAAACTTGTTGCTAAATATGGAGTACATTCCTATTCGATTTTATGGTTGCTTACATTATAATACTTTTGATTCTTATCTTCTTCTTCTATGTACCGCAAAAAGATATTTATACATATATCATGCATCTTGTCTATTCATGGCAGTAAGCCCATATAACTTGTGTTAAGTTAAAGATTCAAACAAGCTCTTATTAGTGTATGGGGAATGTTGCAGATTGTAACCCATCATTCTTTTTGCTTATGAATCCCACTCCTCGCAAAGGAATCGACCCCTCTTTATTTAGTTTTATTGCTTTTATTGGACTTGCTTCATGTAATCTAGAATATGCTCATGTGAAATCATTATATGATAAATCCAAGATGTTCTGCACTTTGCTTGTCTAAATCAGTTTGTCACCCTTATCATATTGACTATGGCTATTTTGTTTGTAATTCGACTACTAAATCGAAGTATAGCTAAATCACTTTTCTATTCTAAAATGCTTAGGCCTCCATCTTCCAAAACCCATTTTTGGTTGTTATCTACTGCCCTATGTTAGACATCATGATCATGATATTCCCTATAATGTTAGAACTATATTTATGATTTTGACATTTAATCACACCTTGATGTGGAGATTACATGAACAATGCACCTCATACTCCTGCTAGGGCTCAATGATCCCAAATTGCTTTCGATTCTTGATACTTTAATCTTTCCTTATAGACAAGAATGCTGTAGTTTCTCTATTTTAACGCATATCTCAACTACTTGTACATCATCTTCATCCATTTTGTCATTTATTTTCGTAAAAAATTCATCCATTTCTAATCATTGGGAGCTAAACGAAGGATCAAAGGATGACACTTGTAAGAGGAGGCTTTGAAGATGAAAGATCTTATGAAGAAACTTTTTTGTTGATAGGCATTTTTCTCTCTATAGCTCTTGAACTCATTTTAGTTAGTTTTGGTTCGATTGATATTTAGTTTAGATTCTTTTGATTTAGTTTCAATAATCATGAGTTTCTTTATAGTCTAAGGATTTGCTCGCTAAAACAATATTGTTGAAATTCTAATTTATCAAATCAAATCTCGTGTTTGATCTTGCTTGGTTTGTTCAATCTATCTCCTGTTTTGATTGATTATAAGTAATTTTGGCCATACTTGCATCTGCATTTTGTCATTTATTTCGATAAAATATCTTTCCTTTCTATGCGCGGAGCTTAGACATCAAAGGATGACACTTGTAAGAGGAGGCTTTGAAGATTGAGAAAGATCTTATGAAGAAATCCTTCTAATCATTGTTAAACGAAGGATCAAAGGATGACACTTGTCTTTGAAGATGAAAGATCTCTCTTTTTTGTTGATAGGCATTTTTCTCTCTATAGCTTGAACTCATTTTAGTTAGTTTTGGTTCGATTGATATTTAGTTTAGATTCTTTTGATTTAGTTTCAATAATCATGAGTTTCTTTATAGTCTAAGGATTTGCTCGCTAAAACAATATTGTTGAAATTCTAATTTATCAAATCAAATCTCGTGTTTGATCTTGCTTGGTTTGTTCAATCTATCTCCTGTTTTGATTGATTATAAGTAATTTTGGCCAGTTTACTTGCATATATTTGATAGTAGGATGAAATATCGAAAGGAGAAAACTGCTATCAGATCGGCAAGATTAGACTCATCTTTATGGTTTTTGAAAGAGGACTGCACGTTGAGAGGAAAGAAACTTTGTAATCAAGATCTATAAGTTAAACTAAATAAGAACCCTTTAAGAGGATGGCGATTAGATTAGTTTAAGTAATTTAGTTTATTTCCAAAGGAACAATTAAATTTTATTATATTGTCAAAATTTGAATCAACCAAACTTGAGAAAAGCCCATGCTTAGTTCACAAACCTAACTTATGGTAGGCAAAACAAATCTCTAAATGCTTTAATTCAATAGATTTCTTCTTCTTATAGTAAAGTGATTTTCTGGTGTAGATAAACCATTCACTTAAGTAGTTTTATTTTCAGCCCCTAATGTACTCATCTTGAGTTATTTACGGGTATTGTCTCTTCGCTGCTGCATTTTTTCTTGATTCTAAACCTATGCTCAAAAGATCGTAATTGGCATCCCAACCCTGCCAATTTGAGTGACTTTTGTGTTAATGCTATTCCTTCTAGCATCTCTTGTACTCGTTTAAATTGTCTTATCTATAAATTTGCTTCCTTTTAATGCTATATAATTTCCATTTCTCATTCCAAACCTCTAGAGTTTTGTGGATCTTCAAGTGTACTTACATGTTCTTTCTAGTATGACTCAGCTAGTCTTTGAAACTTGTTGCTAAATATGGAGTACATTCCTATTCGATTTTATGGTTGCTTACATTATAATACTTTTGATTCTTATCTTCTTCTTCTATGTACCGCAAAAAGATATTTATACATATATCATGCATCTTGTCTATTCATGGCAGTAAGCCCATATAACTTGTGTTAAGTTAAAGATTCAAACAAGCTCTTATTAGTGTATGGGGAATGTTGAAGATTGTAACCCATCATTCTTTTTGCTTATGAATCCCACTCCTCGCAAAGGAATCGACCCCTCTTTATTTAGTTTTATTGCTTTTATTGGACTTGCTTCATGTAATCTAGAATATGCTCATGTGAAATCATTATATGATAAATCCAAGATGTTCTGCACTTTGCTTGTCTAAATCAGTTTGTCACCCTTATCATATTGACTATGGCTATTTTGTTTGTAATTCGACTACTAAATCGAAGTATAGCTAAATCACTTTTCTATTCTAAAATGCTTAGGCCTCCATCTTCCAAAACCCATTTTTGGTTGTTATCTACTGCCCTATGTTAGACATCATGATCATGATATTCCCTATAATGTTAGAACTATATTTATGATTTTGACATTTAATCACACCTTGATGTGGAGATTACATGAACAATGCACCTCATACTCCTGCTAGGGCTCAATGATCCCAAATTGCTTTCGATTCTTGATACTTTAATCTTTCCTTATAGACAAGAATGCTGTAGTTTCTCTATTTTAACGCATATCTCAACTACTTGTACATCATCTTCATCCATTTTGTCATTTATTTTCGTAAAAAATTCATCCATTTCTAATCATTGGGAGCTAAACGAAGGATCAAAGGATGACACTTGTAAGAGGAGGCTTTGAAGATGAAAGATCTTATGAAGAAACTTTTTTGTTGATAGGCATTTTTCTCTCTATAGCTCTTGAACTCATTTTAGTTAGTTTTGGTTCGATTGATATTTAGTTTAGATTCTTTTGATTTAGTTTCAATAATCATGAGTTTCTTTATAGTCTAAGGATTTGCTAGCTAAAATAATATTGTTGAAATTCTAATTTATCAAATCAAATCTCGTGTTTGATCTTGCTTGGTTTGTTCAATCTATCTCCTGTTTTGATTGATTATAAGTAATTTTGGCCAGTTTACTTGCATATATTTGATAGTAGGATGAAATATCGAAAGGAGAAAACTGCTATCAGATCGGCAAGATTAGACTCATCTTTATGGTTTTTGAAAGAGGACTGCACGTTGAGAGGAAAGAAACTTTGTAATCAAGATCTATAAGTTAAACTAAATAAGAACCCTTTAAGAGGATGGCGATTAGATTAGTTTAAGTAATTTAGTTTATTTCCAAAGGAACAATTAAATTTTATTATATTGTCAAAATTTGAATCAACCAAACTTGAGAAAAGCCCATGCTTAGTTCACAAACCTAACTTATGGTAGGCAAAACAAATCTCTAAATGCTTTAATTCAATAGATTTCTTCTTCTTATAGTAAAGTGATTTTCTGGTGTAGATAAACCATTCACTTAAGTAGTTTTATTTTCAGCCCCTAATGTACTCATCTTGAGTTATTTACGGGTATTGTCTCTTCGCTGCTGCATTTTTTCTTGATTCTAAACCTATGCTCAAAAGATCGTAATTGGCATCCCAACCCTGCCAATTTGAGTGACTTTTGTGTTAATGCTATTCCTTCTAGCATCTCTTGTACTCGTTTAAATTGTCTTATCTATAAATTTGCTTCCTTTTAATGCTATATAATTTCCATTTCTCATTCCAAACCTCTAGAGTTTTGTGGATCTTCAAGTGTACTTACATGTTCTTTCTAGTATGACTCAGCTAGTCTTTGAAACTTGTTGCTAAATATGGAGTACATTCCTATTCGATTTTATGGTTGCTTACATTATAATACTTTTGATTCTTATCTTCTTCTTCTATGTACCGCAAAAAGATATTTATACATATATCATGCATCTTGTCTATTCATGGCAGTAAGCCCATATAACTTGTGTTAAGTTAAAGATTCAAACAAGCTCTTATTAGTGTATGGGGAATGTTGCAGATTGTAACCCATCATTCTTTTTGCTTATGAATCCCACTCCTCGCAAAGGAATCGACCCCTCTTTATTTAGTTTTATTGCTTTTATTGGACTTGCTTCATGTAATCTAGAATATGCTCATGTGAAATCATTATATGATAAATCCAAGATGTTCTGCACTTTGCTTGTCTAAATCAGTTTGTCACCCTTATCATATTGACTATGGCTATTTTGTTTGTAATTCGACTACTAAATCGAAGTATAGCTAAATCACTTTTCTATTCTAAAATGCTTAGGCCTCCATCTTCCAAAACCCATTTTTGGTTGTTATCTACTGCCCTATGTTAGACATCATGATCATGATATTCCCTATAATGTTAGAACTATATTTATGATTTTGACATTTAATCACACCTTGATGTGGAGATTACATGAACAATGCACCTCATACTCCTGCTAGGGCTCAATGATCCCAAATTGCTTTCGATTCTTGATACTTTAATCTTTCCTTATAGCCAAGAATGCTCTAGTTTCTCTATTTTAATGCATATCTCAACTACTTGTACATCATCTTCATCCATTTTATCATTTATTTTTGTAAAAAATTCATCCATTTCTAATCATTGGGAGCTAAACGAAGGATCAAAGGATGACACTTGTAAGAGGAGGCTTTGAAGATGAAAGATCCTATGAAGAAACTTTTTTGTTGATAGGCATTTTTCTCTCTATAGTTCTTGAACTCATTTTAGTTAGTTTTGGTTCGATTGATATTTAGTTTAGATTCTTTTGATTTAGTTTCAATAATCATGAGTTTCTTTATAGTCTAAGGATTTGCTAGCTAAAACAATATTGTTGAAATTCTAATTTATCAAATCAAATCTCGTGTTTGATCTTGCTTGGTTTGTTCAATCTATCTCCTGTTTTGATTGATTATAAGTAATTTTGGCCAGTTTACTTGCATATATTTGATAGTAGGATGAAATATCGAAAGGAGAAAACTGCTATCAGATCGGCAAGATTAGACTCATCTTTATGGTTTTTGAAAGAGGACTGCACGTTGAGAGGAAAGAAACTTTGTAATCAAGATCTGTAAGTTAAACTAAATAAGAACCCTTTAAGAGGATGGTGATTAGATTAGTTTAAGTAATTTAGTTTATTTCCAAAGGAACAATTAAATTTTATTATATTGTCAAACTTTGAATCAACCAAACTAGAGAAAAGCCCATGCTTAGTTCACAAACCTAACTTATTGTAGGCAAAACAAATCTCTAAATGCTTTAATTCAATAGATTTCTTCTTCTTATAGTAAAGTGATTTTCTGGTGTAGATAAACCATTCGCTTAAGCAGTTATTTTGCTTAGCATTTTAGAAGGATAATCCTTGGTTGATAGCATTGGTCCATGTGGAACGATATTTAATATGAACTTATAACACCCGTACGCTTGTGATGCATGTCAAATTTTTGGTGTTGAGGACCAACTTGTCCAATATCGCGTTAATCTTTATGATATTGACTAACCACTTTTCTCTTTTATTTCTAATTCGCTTTGGTAGTGTCAGTGTTGATGCTTGAAGGATTTCTTTTGTTTTATGCAAAGTCCTTATAACCCTCACAACCCCTAGGGTTAGGAGCATTAACAACTTCTTAAGTCCTACTTAAATTCTAGGGCGAAACGGACAGAGTTTCGCCTCAAAACTACCATTTCCCAGGCTTAAAGCCTTACATTAAATCCCTACAATCAATAGAAGCGTAAAAAACTTTAAAATAAGCTCAATGGCTACACACTGGACTTCATAACTCTACGAGCCACTCGCCCGGAGTACATCAAAATAATAAAGTTCAATAATAAAGAAGGAAATAAAAGATACAACTCAACGGATCACACATCCGGAGTATTGGGGTTTTACATCCCAAAAATAACCAACTTAAACAAATGGTGACTGACTAATCAGACAGTTGGCTCACATGTCCATACAAAGTGAGTTCTAAACAATACACATTACATGAACTAGAGTACTTTGTTTACATACATTTATAACTCTAGCGATACATCATATTACATCGTTTAACTCTTGAGTCTACTTCTATATGTGCATACATTACATCTTTTCAAAGCAAGGATAGACTCCATCTCGACATAAGTAAATTGACTTCTACCTGTCACATTGGAAACCTGGAAAAAAGGGGAAATAGTAATGGGATGAGCAACCACATGCTCGGTAAGTATTTCCTGACTCCTTAAAACCAAAACCATTTGCAGGCAATAATCATAATAATACGTAGCATTTACACAACATTTGTATATTACTATCATATTAGGCAGTCATAGTCCCCAAGGAAAATTATCACCTCTAAACTTCATGCTAGCCACTCAAGCTCGATTCTAGGCCCTTAATAGCCAAACTTCCTTAATAAACAAGCATTTAGGCACATAAGCAAGTAAACAACAAGAATGGGGCAAAATGCTTTCGAATACGGATTTTGAAAACACACAGACTCATGTTATTTTCAAAGAATAATTTACAAATCACATTATCCTCTTCAAAGAATAGTTTACCAATCAAACTAACTTCTTTAAAGAATAGTTTACAAATCAAGCTAACCTCGTTAAGGAATTATTTACAAATCACACTAGCCTCCTCGAGGCTAATATACTCTTTAAAAATAAATCTCTTTCACATTGGTCCTCTAATGACCCTTATAAGCTTTTCGAATCTTATTTGAACTGGCCTCTTTATGGCCCTCAAAAGCTTTCTTTTTCCTCAAATATCTAAAATGGCGAAATGCCAACTGCTTTTCTTACTTATTAGGAAAATACTATTGGCATAAGATCATCATAATGTGCTGGTTGGGTGAGATCTATTTTCGACCCCTAGTGAGGCTATCGCTCACACATAAACATAAGCTCTTACACCCGAGATGGCTACATAATTGGACATACACCCTCGTTAGGGTCTTCTAGGGTTTCCCACTACTGGGACTACTCGTTAGGCTAGGGATTCCCCTGTTCTAGCAAGTTTACTCCCATCTTACATATATTTCTGAGCACGTTATCTTAGCCATTTAAAGCCTATGGCCATAGCGGCTAATAGGTTTGCTATCTCTTACAGCGAAATCATTTGTTATACAATTCACTTCTTTTTAAAATTCTTTATGCTTTAAAAATTGCATTCGTATAGTGAAAAATAGGCCATCATTCGCTAATAATTATGGCTACTTTTATTTTCAACAATGAAAAACCTTCTTCTCTCAAAATTTCACCCTTACACACATGATAAAGTTTAATGACATGAAGGGGAGGGGCTCACATGTGACACATTCAAACACTTTATAATTCAACTTGAAAACTCTTAAAATCATAATGGAGTTACTAACTTGCAATTCGAAACACATTCCAAACTCAAAGTACTTAGCTAGCATATATTTTGCACTTAACGCATTCAAACGCTTCATAATTTAACTTGAAAACCTCTTGAAATCATATTGGAGTTACTAACTTGCAATTCGAAACATGTTCGAAACTCAAAGTACCTAGCTAGCATATATTTCAAACTTTATTTCGCAATAGACATCTTCAGTTGCCATTTTTCAATTCGTTTCAATCCTGTTTAACACAAGAAGGGGATATGAACAAACTTTAGCCTTAAAACATTTTCGAACTCGCTACTAGTTTTCTTTTTAAATTCTTAAACCTATTGACTATTCAGTTGAGTCACTCACTGAGTAGTTCGACGATTTAGGATCTTTTAGGCTACAAACATCTTAGCAAATTAGTAGGCAACTGGTAAATATTTAGAAACATATGCAATTATGAAAACAGGCTTTTAACGACCCTTTTTATAAATGTCTAAGTACAAAAATCAATCACATAGCATCACTTAACATCATCAAGAGGGAAGGGATTCACAAGTAGCACATTCGTAACACTTCGCAGGAATAGTTTCAGCAGAATTCACTTTAATGTTTCATAAACCTCACAATCCATATGATTGCGGTTAAGATCAAACCCAGGCTCCCTCCTCATATAACATCGACCACAAGAACCTCAAATTACTCAATAGGTCCACCTCAAACCATCACACTACCAAGCTCGGTTCAGTTATCACAATAATTCAATCGATTAATTCACAAAACCAATATCCACAAGCAAAATATTCATATGTAATGACTCAAACAACTTTAAACATGTTTAAACTAATTTTGGCGACATCATTAGAGCATAATTTGCCTACTCTGCAATTTCCCAAATTGACAAATTAGCAAAAGTATGCGTCAATTCAACATGCATGGCCCTAAATCAGCATCATCACCACTTTTAGCAGATTTCAACTTCAAATCCTCCGATTACTGATAACAGTTTTGGAATTAAACTTAACTACCCATAATCGTTGAAATTCGTTTGAAATTACCACTAATTTAGGGGAAGAGAAACATCCACCTCGATTCCAAGCTAGAGGTTCGTTCATAGGGATTTGGGTGCTGTTGAAGATGGTCAGAAACTCGAAAATTCCCCCTCTCCTTTCTAATGCCGCTCCCACTACTGTTCTGCCTAGTTCTCCTTCCTCATTCCCACTCAGTCGCTGGTTTTGGGCCCAGTCACCATTTACAGTGGTGGTAGTAGTGGTGGTGCTGATGGGTTGTGGCAGATTAGGGCTTAACCCATGCCCTAGTTGCTTGCGTTTTGCCCCGATCTCATTTCTTCTTTGTCACTGTTCACTATGCTTTCTCTCTCTTTCTAGTTTCGTGGGTCACGGGTAGTCACCGGTGTGGCAGTGTTGTGCCGCCAGCCTCCACCTCCTCTCCTCCTGCTTATTCTCTCTCTTTGGTGACCGGTTGTCGGGGAGGGGTCATGGGGAAACCAGAAGAAACCCCCCTTCCGTGCGTGAAGAAGAAGAAGAAGGGGGCTTCGACCCCCTTTTTAGTTATTATTCTTTTTCCTTTTTTTTCTTTTGTTTCTTACCATATTTAACTAATATTATGAGCCCAATCTCATACCTCTTAGTCTAAATTCAAGCCAGTAATATAATCGCTCATCAATTTATTCGTTCCCAAACACTTCAAGGTTCGATTTAATAAACCTCGAACTAATTCTAAGGTTGACAATCTAATCGTGGTCGGGATTCTGCTCGACTTAGTACCCGATAATAATCCTTATGAACGCTTATTGGAAATCATCAAAAAATTTTCAAGACTAATAATAATAGTAATGTAATGCCCGTGTTATTGATTTGTATGTCAAACTGACTGTCTTGCCTTTTTACGTTATAAAATTGTATTTTATTAACTATGTAATTAAACTATTACGGATGTGCTTAAGTAAACGATAATTTTATTAAAAAGAATATTTTTGTCGCTATTAATATTGTTATTAGTTTTGAAAATCTTTCGATGATTTTTAGTAAGTGTTAATAATAGTTATTAACAAGTATTGAATCGAATAGGGACCCAAATACGATTAGATTGTCAACCTTAGAATTAGTTTATTATTTATTAAATCGAACCTAGACATA
This sequence comes from Carnegiea gigantea, assembly GCA_029747015.1. Classification (NCBI taxonomy): domain Eukaryota; kingdom Viridiplantae; phylum Streptophyta; class Magnoliopsida; order Caryophyllales; family Cactaceae; genus Carnegiea; species Carnegiea gigantea. The sequence goes on along the minus strand of JAKOGI010000568.1, from coordinate 62,637 downwards.
TTTGGGAGCGAATAGTTGATGAAGGGTCATATTATTGATTTGGGTTTAGAGGTTGAGGTACGAGTTAGACTAACGGTGTTAATTTGAGGAAGCTTGAGACACAAAAAAAAAGAGAACTAAACTGGGGCAGAAGCCCCTTTCTTCTTCTCGCGCACAACAAAGAGTGGGGGGGTTCCCTTACTACCCCAGACCCTCGACCACCACCAGAGGAGAGGGAGAGGGTGACGGCGCCGGTGGCTGGACTCGCGTGCAACCACCAGCAAAGAGAGAAAGAGAGAGACCTAGTGAGAGAAACTGAGCGAAAAGGCTCGAGGGACTGCGACATGCTGTCAGCGATTGGTGCAATCAAGGTCGGCGACCAGCGTAACCAAGGTCGGCGATTGAGCCCGGTTCCGGCAGCCACCAGAAATAGCACGAACAGCAGCAGAATCGGCCCTGGGACAAACTGATTTGGGGTCTATGTTGGGCAACGAAATCGAAGGTGAATTTTCGGATTCTTGAGCATCGAAATTCAGCCCCAAAAGCCCTTAGGCAGGGTCCTTAGCTTGGAGTTGAGGTGGGTGTTTTTCTCCTCCTAAATTATAGTAATTTCAAACGAATATAACGATTTCAGGTAGTGCATGTTTAGATTCTGATATTGTATCAGTAATTATAGAGTTCATGCACGTGATTAACGCTCGATTTTACTAACTGGATGATTTGAAGAATTATAGAGCAAACCAGAATCGTGTTTGAATGTCACTACTTAATCAATTTAATATGTTTAATTTCTATTGGAGGTTGATATGAAGCTATGCTTATGGACATTGGTTTTGTGAATTAATTGATTGAAACTATGTGATATTGAACCAAGCTTGGTAGTTGGATGAACTGAGGTGAAACTAATGAGCGATTCGAGGTTTTTGTGGTCGGTGTTGTATGAGAAGGAAGTCTGGGTTGTGATTTACCGCAATCGTGTGGATTGTGAGGCCATGTGTGGCTTATTGGACAGATTCTGCCAAGTTAAGTTATGAAGTGTTATGAATGTGCTATGTGTGACACCTCTCCCCCTTGAAAATGTTAAATGATGCTATATGATTGATTTTGAACTTAGACATCTTTAAAAAGGGTCGTTAAAGGGTCGTTTTCATAATTGCGAATGATTTGAGCATCTACCAGTTCCCTATTAGTTTGTTAAGATGTTTGAAGCGTAAAAAGGTCCTAAATCGTCGAACTACTCAGTAAGTGGCTCAACTGAATAGTCGATAGGTTTAGGAAGTTAAAAAGCAAACTAGTAGTGAGTTTAAAAATGTTTTCAGCCTTTGGTTTGTTTACGCCTCCTTCTTTGAGTTTAAAAAGGATTCTAAACGAACTAAAAATGGGCTGGAGGAGTCTATTACGAAACTTAGTTTGAGTTGTATGCTAGCTAAGTACTTTGAGTTTTGAAAGTGTTTTGAATTGCCAGTTAGTAACTCCATTACAATTTTAAGAGGCTTCCAAGTTGAATTATGAAGTATTCAAATGTGCTACGTGTGAACCCCTCCCCTTTTATATCGTTAAGCTTTATCATGTGTGAGGGTGAGTTCGAAAAAGAAGATTTTCATGGTTGAAAATAAAAGTACCCATAACTATTAGCGAATGATGGCCTATTTTTAACTATACAAACATAGTTTTTAAGGCATAAAGAATTTTGAAAAGGAGTGGTGTTGGAAGGAAATTATGTTTTCGTATTATGAACTCAGAAAGCATATGTATGAATAAGTATAAGTATGTATGTGTATGAATAATTATGTTCATGCTTATGTGTACGTGGAGGAGCTACTCTAGAAACTTTAAGTTTAAGTCTGAGACCCAGGGACGGTGGCTTAGTATCCCGCCTGGTATATCGTAAGCTATGTTAAGATGATTCAGGGATAGTGGTTTGATTCCTGTATGAAGTCTAAGTATGTAAGTTATGTCTTAGCATAGTATGATGTCTGTCCGAATAGGCGTATGTTGCCGCTCGAGTTTAGCCAGCTCGGGATGACAGTGACAAAGTACCTCTAAGAGTCTAGACTCCGCACTTATGTGATTAAATTATTATATATGTTTCTTTTAATAAATGATGATCTTACGCCAAGGGTATTTCCTAATGAATGCGAAAAGTCATTGGCATTTTGCCATTTCAAATATTTCAGGAAAAAGAAAGATTTTAAGGGCCAATAAGAGGCCAGTTCGAATGAGATTTGAAAAGCTTATAAGGGTCATTAGAGGACCAATACAAAAGAGATTTCTTTTTAAAGAATATGAGACTCAAGAGGCTAAGTAAAGTGTTTTCAAGAAAAGAAAGGAAACTTTTAAATGTGCATATCTTGCGCATATTTTATAAATGAGTTTCCAAGTATAGTTTAAATGAAATTTCAAATGAAGTATGGTTATATCCTAGTAATGCATCGAACATTTAAGCTTTCAAATGTACATATCATGTGAAAGAAAGTTTCTTGCCAAGTCTTTCTTACCAATATGAGTGCTTCAAAAACTTTTAGAAAGAATTATAAGCCTTGAAGAAGTTAGCGTGATTTATAAACTATTCTTGGAACATATTATGAGTCACTGCATTTTCAAAAGTGTGTTTGAAAGTATCTTACTCAATCCTTGTTGCTTACTTGTTTATGTACCTAAATGCTTGTTAGTAGGGAAGTTTGGTCATTAAGGGCCTAGAAATGAGTTTGAGTGGCTAGTATGAAGTTTATGGATGGTAATCTTTCCTTGGAGATTATGATTGCCTAATATGATAGTAATATACAAATACGTGATATGTGGCTATTATTAATATTATTGCCTGTAAGTGGTTTTGGTTTTAAGGAGTCGGGAAATGCTCACTGAGCGTGCGGTTGCTCATCCCATTACTATTTCCCCTTTTTCTTAGGTTTTCATTGTGACAGGTAGAAGACAATCTGCACATGCTACATTGGAATATTCCCCTACTTAAAAAGGTATCATATGTGCCATATAGAATCAGACTTATGAATTAACAATGCAATATGTTGTATCCCTACAGTTGTAAAATGTATGTAAACAAAGTACTTAGTTCATGTAATGCATAATGTTTAAAAGTCGCTTTGTATGGCCATGTGAGCCAACCATCTGATTAGCCAGTTGTCTTTTAGCTGAAGTTAGCTATGTTTTGGGATGGAAACCCCCAGTACTTTGGATATGTGATCCATTGAGTTGTATCTTTTATTTCCCTTCTTTATTATTGAACTATATTGTTTGGTGTACTTCGAGCGAGTGGCTCATTGAGCTATGGACGTTGGCGTGTAGCCGTTAAGTTTAATTAGAGTTTTTTACGCTTCCGTTGATTGTAGGTGAAATTCTATCCGTTTTGCCCTAGAAGTTAAGTAGAATTTAAGAAAACGTAATACTCCTACCTCTAGGGGTTCGGGGTGTTACAAGTAATAGCAACGATAATATTCTTTTTAATAAAATTATCTCTCACATAAGCATATCAATAATAGTTTAACTCATATCGTTCCTAAAATATAACGTCAAAAGGCAAGATAGTCAGCGTAACGTAAAAATCAAGAACGCGGGTGTTATATTCTTCCCCCTTGAAAGAATTTCGTCCTCGAAATTCTAAAGCTCAGTTCAGTTGTACCTAAGATGAGTACACACTTGACACAGTCTACATGAATCGCACTAGAATCCAAATTCTTGTTTTGTGATTAATTGAAACCGAAAAAGAAGATTATGGTATCCAGTCTTCCTCCTCGCCAATCCTCTTCGAGCAGCTACTCACTCTATTTAGGCGCCGAGGGCAATCGTATAGAAGAGGGGCAAATGAGTTGGCGTGGAAAACTATATTAAGCTTGTTTTAAAAAGGAAAATAGACTTTCAATTATCTAGACTCAACCGCATAGTAAACAACCACTCTATGTATGTGCATCATATTAACGGTATGATAATTGGGCTATAACAAACTTTAAGGTCACATACAGGTAGTTTCTTTCTAAAACATGAACTTAAGTCACCTCTAAAATCAAAACGGTTGACCTGGAGACTCCTATAACACATTGGAGCAGTAAAGGTATCACATACGCATGACGTAGCATCACATAGCATTATATGAACGACAACACACAAGAACGACACATATGTTCACAACAATGTCACACATTGAAATCAAGCATAATCCACGGAGTTAATCCACATTTCAGTATATATGAAGCAAGTTACTGGGGTAACGCATAAGCATAGAACAGCTTGGGAAACATGGTCCCGATGAAGGATGTTCCGTCATCAAGTATAGTTACATGAGTTATATAACAGGCACGATAATTACATTAGCTTAATCACATTGGTTTACCTAAGGTAAGGCAGTACCCTCAAGTTTCCATAGGGAGTTGGTTTCTCTCTAAGTCATGAAGCCAGGCAGGTAAACCGACATGCCCATGTCCCAATGAGGATGCACAAATATTTAACATTATACAGTCAAACCGCCCTAGTACCCTTCAATCAAACACTTTAACTGCATGTTCCATAACTTAGGGACTAGGGGGTATATTCATGGCTCACATATGACCGCAAGTATACCTACACATCATCGTGTCACATGAAGCTCATAGGCATTTACGTATCCACATCGAGGTTGGCCCCTAAATGCAAGGTACTAACATGCTATTCTTAGTAAACATAAGATATGCCATGGTGAGCACATGTAAATGCAAATTCTGATAGTCACTAGGTCATGTATTCAATCTATGTGCATCAAGCCACTCAAGATGTAATAGGAAGCAATAGGAGTCACGTAATGCAAGTAACACGCCAACAATCACATCACGCAATAAGCCACACATGGTAGACTGTGCATCCAACTCAATTGCATCCCATATACGCTCAAAACAGGTACCAAGAAGCTATGTACTTAACAGTTCATTCACACACACAACTAGTCGGTGACCCAACTCCTATAATGCATCAATGACCATGTATAATGAACGTGAATATTTATATTTATGCTGACAACACCTTGAATGCTTACGATGCTACCTTTCTTACACATGAGGTGTACCCTTCCATCAATGTGAATACATGCAAATATAACTCTATTGTCATATAGTCACGTATTACATGCATCGTGTTCAATTACTCCAACTATAACATGAGGAAGCAGAATTCATGGATTGTAAATGATGATTCAAGAGTCATGTTGTGCAACTAACAGCATAAATCAATTCGCTCGATTAATACCGTCATATGTTTAATCAAGTTCAAGCCAAGTATAAATCAATTCGCTCGATTAATACCATCATATGTTTAATCAAGTTCAAGCCAAGCAGTCACCGAAAGCCTATTTTCTTAGCTTTCAACCACAAACACATCAATAGCCACTCACAACAGTCCTATCTATAGGTACTTCCATGGCTTCATGCAGTACATTAGGTCACATTCATTTCTGAAGACCTAGAAACTCGCGGGGTTGCCTCATAGGGAAAGACCTAAACCCGTATATTCGCGTACAACCCCTATTTGCAACCTATAGTCAACATCATGCCTTAAAGCTCTTCCAGTTTTGGGAAAGATTGGCTCTCAACGGCTATGATTGTTTGAGTACGGTCGACATTAAGGGTCCTTTAGGTGTGTGTCGAGGTCTAATGGCACATGCCCATCGTATAAGTGATCATAGGAGTCTTACTGTGTAGGTTGCTCACCTTATTAGGAGTCGTTTACTAGGTACAATTCCAAAGTCTACTAAGTTCTTTCTGTCTTGCTCTTTCTAGGTGCATCAGGGTTCATTCCAGCCGAAACATTAGCACCCCACATTGTAAATAACAATTTGTATGATAGAAACCATGTAATGCACTTATACAGGCAATAATGACAAAGATGGAGAACGACAAGTACACTTACACAACGTTTAATGAGATCCTACCGCTAACACTTAATCCTTCAGGCATGCAATAAGAATATCCCCTAATCTCTTTAGGCAATTCAGAATTCAGAATAAAAGGGGGGTTATCATTTAGTAGGATCATCGATCATAGCTGTGGTGCTTTAATCATTCCCTTCCTAGTCCCCTACATTTCTAAAGGAACACAAGTTCTTAAGTGTAAGATAAAACCTAACTCAATAGCCAAAAGGACATTAACATTTCAAAATATTGAATTTCAAGGTGGATAATAACTTATCCATTTTTAGCCTCTTCTCTACCATCTCAAGTACGTATGCTCTCTCAATTGTAGGGCCCGAGGAGCAATCTGCACGTAGGGGAAAGGAATGAGCTTGGAAAAAGGTTTTCGCTCATTCGAGTTTAAATCAACGTGCTTTAACTTTCAATTGTCTTATCAGGGTGCACGGATAAATGTTTTTACTATTCAAACCATCACTTAGCTCACATAAGAAGGCGCAAGTCAATTGGGTTCACATTCTAATGCACGACTCACATATATCTAGTCGGCTTAACTGAATCACATAAAAGTCAATCAGTGAAGTCAATTAGCACGTTGGGAACACATTGCACCAATGGAGCACCCACAACATTACCTCAAGGTGTGGGGGGCTATTTGACTCCTACTGTAACGCACGACTTGCCACTTTTAATCAATTGACCTACTCAGGCCACACATAAGTCATAAACAGCCATGCTGTAAGCCACACTTGCACACAGAGCACGGCATGTCACATTATCACATATTCCGAGGCGACCATATGAAATGCATGACTCAGGTCGTGGCCTATGGTTGCATGTCTTTGCTATGATATTACCTTGTAACACCCCCAACCCCTAGGGCTAGGAGCATTAACGACTTCTTAAATCCTACCTAAATTCTAGGGCGAAACGAAAACGTTTCGCCTAAAAACTACCCATTTCCCAAGCTTAAAGCCTTACATTAAATCCCTGCAATCAACAAAAGCGTAAAGAGCTCTACAATAAGCTCAACGGCTACACGCCGAAGTTTATAACTCTACGCGCCACTCGCTTAGAGCACACTAAATCAATAAAGTTCAATAATAAAGAAGGAAATAAAAGATACAATTCAACGGATCACACATCCGGAGTACTGGGGTTTTACATCCCAAAAATAAATAACTTAAACAAATGGTGACTAACTAATCAGACGGTTGGCTCGCATGTCCATACAGAGCGAATTCTGAACAATACGCATTACATGAACTAGAGTACTTTGTTTATATACATTTACAACTCTAGGGATACTTCATATTACATCGTTTAACTCTTGATTCTACTTCTATATGTGTATATGTGGCATCTTTTCAAAGCAAGGGTAGACTCCATCTCGACATAAATAAATTGACTTCTACCTGTCACAATGAAAACCTGGGAAAAAAGAGAAATAGTAATGGGATGAGCAACCACACGCTCAGTGAGTATTTGCCGACTCCTTAAAACCAAAACCATTTGCAGGTAATAATCATAATAATACGTAGCATTCACACAACATTTGTATATTACTATCATATTAGGCAGTCATAATCCCCAAGGAAAATCATCACCTTTAAACTTCATGCTAGCCCTTAAACTCATTTCTAGGCCCTTAATAACCAAACTTCCTTAATAAACAAGCATTTAGGCGCACAAGTAAGTAAACAACAAGAATGGGGCAAAATGCTTGTGAATACGCATTTTGAAAACGTAGTGACTCATGTTGTTTTCAAAGAATAATTTACAAATTGCACTAGCGTCTTCAAAGGATAGAAGGATAGTTTACCAATTAAACTAGCTTCTTTAAAGAATAGTTTACAAATCAAGCTAACCTCATTAAAGAATTGTTTACAAATCAAATTAGCATCCTCGAGGCTCATATACTCTTTAAAAAGAAATCTCTTTCGTATTGGTCCTCTAATGACCCTTATAAGCTTTTCAAATCGTATTCGAACTGGCCTCTTAATGGCCTTTAAAATCTTTCTTTTTCCTGAAATACTTAAAACGGCGAAATACCAACTACTTTTCTTACTTATTATGAAAATACTCTTGGGATAAGATCATCATAATGTGCTGGTTGGGTGAGATCTATTTTCGACCCCTAGTGAGGCTATCGCTCACGCATAAACATAAGCTCTTACACCTGGGATGGCAATATAATTAGACATCCACCCTCATCAGGGTCTTCTAGGGTTTTCCACTACTGGGACTGCTCCTTAGGCTAGGGATTCCCCCGTTCTAGCAGGTTCACTCCCATCTTACATATATTCGTAAGTACGTTATCTTAGCCATTTAAAGCGTATGGCCATAGAGGCTAATAGGTTTGCTGTCTCTTACAGCGAAATCATTTATCATATGACCCACTCCTTTTTAAAATTCTTTATGCTTAAAAATTGCATTCGTATAGTTAAAAATAAGCCATCATTCGGTAATAGTTATGGCTACTTTTATTTTCAACAACGAAAAACCTTCTTTTTTCAAAATTTCACCCTTACACACATGACAAAGCTTAATGACATGAAGGAGAGTGGCTCACAATGTAACACATTCAAACAGTTCATATTGTGACTTGGAAACCTCTTAAAATCATAATGGAGTTACTAACTTGCAATTCGAAATGCATTCGAAACTCAAAGTACTTAGCTAGCATATATTTCGAACTTAGTTTTGTAATAGACATCTTCAATTTCAATTTTTCAATGTGTTTCAATCCTTTTAAACACAAGAAGGGGATACAAACAAACTTAAACGTTAAAATGTTTTCGAACTCGCTACTGATTTGCTTTTTGACTTCCTAAACCTATCGTCTATTCAATTGAGTCACTCACTGAGTAGTTTGACGATTTAGGATCTTTTAGCCACAAACATCTTCACAAATCAGCAGGCAAGTGGTAAATATTTAGAAACCTATGTAATTATGAAAACAAGCTTTTAACGACCCTTTTTATAGATGTCTAAGTACAAAAATCAATCACATAGCATCACTTAACAACATCAAGAGGGAAGGGATTCACAAATAGCACATTCGTAACACTTTGTAGGAACAGTTTCAACAAAATCCACTTTAGTATTTCATAAACCTCGCAATCCACACGATTGCGATTATTATCAAATCTAGGCTCCCTCCTCATACAACACTGACCATAAGAACCTCAAATTACTCAATAGTTTCCCCTCAAATCATCCTACTACCAAGCTCGGTTCAGTTATCACAATAATTCAATCGATTAATTCACAAAACTAATATCCACAAGCATAGTATTCATACGTAATCACTCAAACAACTTTAAACATGTTTAAACTAATTTTGGCGACATCATTAGAGCATAATCTGGCTACTCTGCAATTTCCCAAGTTGACAAATTAACAAAGCTATGCGTCAATTCAACATGCATGACCCTAAATCAGCATCATCACCAGTTTTGCTAGATTTCAAACTCAAATCCTCCAATTACTGATAACAGTTTCGGAATTACACTTAAACTACCCATAATCATTGAAATTCATTTGAAATTACTAATAATTTAGGAGGAGAGAAACACCCACCTCAATTCCAAGCTAGAGGCTCATTCAAAGGGCTTTGGGTGCAATTGAAGATGGTCAAAAACTCGAAAATGAACCCCTCTCCTTTCTGATGCCGCTGCTACTATAGTTCTGCCTAGTTCTCCTTCCTTATTCCCCCTCAGGTCACCGGTTTTAGTCCCAACCACCATTGACAGTGATGGCGGTGGTGGTGGTGCTAATGGGTTGTGATGGATTAGGGCTTAACCCACGCCCCAGTTGCTTGCGTTTTGCCCCAATCTTATTTCTTCTCCGTCACTGTCCACCGTTCTTTCTCTCTCTTTCTAGTTTCGTGGGTCGTGGGGCGTCGCCGGCCTCCACCTCCTCTCCTCCCACTCACTCTCTCTCTTTAGTGGTCGGTTGCCGGGGAAGGGTCACGGGGAAACCAGAAGAAACCCCCCCTTACGTGCGTGAAGAAAAAGAAAAAGAGAGCTTCGATCCCCTTTTTGGTTATTATTCTTTTTCTTTTTTTTTGTTTCTTTTGTAGCTTGCCATATTCAACTAATATTACTAGCCAAATCTCATGGCTCTTAGTCTAAATTCAAGCCGGTAGTATAATCGCTCGTCAACTTATTCGTTCCCAAATACATCAAGGTTTGATTTAATAAAACTCGAACTAATTCTAAGGTTGACAATCTAATCGTACTCGGGATTCTACTCGACTTAGTATCCGATGATAATCCTTATGAACACTTATTGGAAATCATCGAAAAATTTTCAGGACTAATAATAATAGTTATAGTAATGATAATATTCTTTTTAATAAAATTATCACTCACATAAGCACATCGATAATAATTTAACTCATATCGTTCCTAACATACGATTTTATAATGTCAAAAGGCAAGGCAGTCAGCGTAACGTAAAAATAAGGAACGCAGGTATTACATTCTTTCCCCTTAAAAGAATTTTGTCCTCGAAACTCCAAAGCTCAGTTTAGTTGTACCTAAGATGAGTACACACTTGACACAGTCTACACGAATCGCACTAGAATCCAAATTCTTGTTTTACAATTAATTGAAACCAAAAAAGAGGCTTATGGTATCCAGTCTTCCTCCTTGCCAATTCTCTTCGAGCAGCTACTTACTCTATTTAGGCGTCGAGGGTAATCGCGTAGAACAGGGGCAAATGAGTTAGCGTGGAGAACCATATTAAGCTTGTTTTAAAAAGGAAAATAGACTTTCAATTATTTAGACTCAACTGCATAGTAAATAACCAATCTATGTAAGTGCATCATATTAACGGTATGACAATTGGGCTATAACAACTTTAAGGTCACATACAGGTAGTTTCTTTCTAAAACATGAACTTAAGAAACCTCTAAAATCAAAACGATTAACCTGGAGACTCCTATAACACATTAAAGCAGTAAAGGCATCACATAAGCATGACGTAGCAGCATATAGCATTATATGAATGACAACACACAAGAACTACACATATGTTCACAACAATGTCGCACTTTGAAATCAAGCCTAATCCATAGAGTTAATCCATGTTTCAGTATATATGAAGCAAGTTACTGTGGTAACGCATGTGGTCATCAAGCACTAAGCATAGAATAGCTTGGGAAATATGGTCCTAATGAAGGATATTCCGTCATCAAGCATAGTTACATGAGCAATAACAGGCACGATAATTACATTAGCTTAATCGTATTGGTTTACCTAATGTAAGGCTCTACCCTCAAGTTTCCATAGGAAGTTGGTTTCTCTCAAAGTCATGAAGCAAGGAAGGTAAACCGATATGCCCATGTCCCAATGAGAATGCACAAATATTTAACATTATATAGTCAAACCACCCTAGAACCCTTCAATTAAACACTTTAACTGCATGTTCCATAACCTTAGGGACTAGTGGGTATAGTAAAGGCTTACATATGACACATCATCATGTCGTATGAAACACATAGGCATTTACGTATCCACATAGAGGTTGGCCCCTAAATGCAAGGTACTAACATGTTACCCTTAGTAAACATATGATATGCGATGGTGAGCACATGTAAATGCAAATTCCAATAGTCATTAGGTCGTATATTCAATATATGCGCATCAGGCGACTCAGGCTGTAACAAGAAGCAATAGGAGTCACGTAATGTAAGTAACACACTAACAATCACATCATGCAATAAGCGACACATGGTAGACTGTGCATCCAACTCAATTGCATCCCATCTAAGCTCGAAATAGGTACCAAGAAGCTCATGTACTTAACAGTTCACTCACACACATAACTAGTCGGTGACCCAACTCCTATAATGCATCCATGACCGTGCATAACGAACGTGAGTATTTATATTTATGCTGACAAGACCTTGAATGATCTACGATGCTACCTTTCTTACACATGAGGTATACCCTTCCATCAATGTGAACACATGCAAATATAACTCTGTTGTCATCTAGTCACGTATTGCATGCATCGTGTTCAAGTACTCCAACTATAACATGAGGAAACAGAATTCATGGATTGTAAATGATGTTTCAAGAGTCATGTTGTACAACTAATAGCATAAATCAATTCCCTCGACTAATACCGTCATATGTTTAATCAAGTTCAAGCCAAGCAGTCATCGAAAGCCTATTTTCTTAGCTTTCAACCACAAACACATCAACAGCCACTCACAACAGCCCTATCTATAGGTACTTCTATGGCTTCATGCAGTACATGAGGTTACATTCATTTCTTAAGATCTGAAAACTCATGGGGTTGCCTCATAGGAAAACACCTAGACGTGTATACTTACGTGCAACCCCCATTTACAACCTATGGTCAACGGCATGCCTTAAAGCTCTTCCAGTTTTGGGGAAGATTGGCGCCCAACGGCTATGATTTTTTTGAGTATGGTTGACATTAAGGGTCCTTTAGGTGTGTGTCGAGGTCTGATGGGGCACGCCTGTCCTATAGGTGATCATAGGAGTCTTATTGTATAGGTTGCTCACCTTAGTAGGAGTCGTTTACTATGTACAATTCCGAAGTCTGCTAGGTTCTTTCTGCCTTGCTCTTTCTAGGTGTATCAGGGTTCATTCTAGCCAAACGATTGGCACCCCACATCGTGAATAACAATTTGTATAATAGAAAGCAGGTAATGCACTTATACAGGTAACAGTGACAAAGATGGAGAATGACAAGTACACTTACGACAACGTTTAATGAGATCCTATCGCTAACACTTAATCCTTCAGGCATGCATATGAGAATATCCCCTAATCTCTTTAGGCAATTTAGAATTCAAAATAAAGAGGGGGTTATCATTTAGTAGGATCATCGATCATAGCTATGGTTCTTTAATCATTCCCCTCCTAGTCCACTACAAATGATTCCGTTGATGTATACATCTTAGCATGTACACATTTACAAGTAGCATCTTAACAAGCATAGTATAAGGACATGTACTTGTGGATCTAACTCACTCATCATTGCTAAAGGAACACAAGTTCTTAAGTGTAAGCTAAAACCTAACTCAATAGCCAAAAGGACATTAACATTTCAAAATCTTGAATTTCATGGTGGAAAATAACTTATCCATTTTTAGCCTCTTCTCTACCATCTCCAAGTACGTATGCTATCTCTATTATAGGGCCCGAGGAGTAATCCGCACGTAAGGGCAAAGAATGAGCTTGGAAAAAGGTTTTTGATCATTCGAGTTTAAATCAATGTGCTTTAACTTTCGATTGTCTTAGCAGGGTGCACGGAGAAATGTTTTCACTGTTCGAGCCATCACTTAGCTCACATAAGAAGGTGCAAATCAATTGGGTTCACATTCTAACGCATGACTCACATTTATCTAGTCAGCTTAACTGAATCACATAAAAGTTTTTCAGTGAAGTCAATTAGCATGTTAGGAGCACATTGCACCAATGGAGCACCCACAACGCCACCGCAAGGCATGGGGGGGCTATTTGACTCCTATACTAATGCACAACTCGCCACTTTTAATCAATTGACCTACTCGAGCCTCACATAAGTCGTAAACAACCATGGCCTAAGGCACACTTGCACAAAGTGTATGGCATATGTCACCTTATCATATGTTCCTAGGCGACTATATGAAATACAAGACTCAGATCGCGGCCTATGGTCGCAGGACCTTACTTTGATATCACCTTTTAACACCCCCAACTCCTAGGGTAAAGAACATTAACAACTTCTTAAATTCTACTTAAATTCTAGGGTGAAACGGACAGAGTTTTGCCTAAAAACTACCCATTTCTCAGGCTTAAAGCCTTACATTAGATCCCTGCAATCACCATAAGCATAAAGAACTCTAAAATAAGCTCAATGGCTACACGCCGGAGTTTATAACTCTATGCGCCACTTGCCCGAGTACATCAAAACAATAAAGTTTAATAATAAAGAAGGAAATAAAAGATACAATTCAACAGATCACACATCCAGACTACAGGGGCTTTACATCCTAAAATAAACAACCTAAACAAATGGTGACTGACTAATCAGACGGTTGGCTCACATATCCATACAAAGCTACTTCTCAACAATACGCATTACATGAACCAGAGTACTTTGTTTGCATACATTTACACATCTAGGGATACATCATATTACATCGTTTAACTCTTGAGTCTACTTCTATATGTGCATATGTGACATTTTTTCAAAGCAAGGGTAGACTCCATCTCAACATAAGTAAATTGACTTATACCTGTCGCAATGAAAACCAGGGAAAAAGGAGAAATAGTAATGGGATAAGCAACCACACGTTCAGTGAGTATTTCCCGACTCCTCAAAACCGAAACCATTTACAGGCAATAATCATAATAATACGTGGTATTCACACAACATTTGTATATTACTATCATATTAGGCAGTCATAGTGCCCAAGGAAAATCATCACCCCTAAACTTCATGCTAGCCACTCAAGCTCATTTCTAGGCCCTTAATAACCAAACTTCCTTAATAAACAAGCATTTAGGCACATAGGCAAGTAAACAACAAGAATGGGGCAAAATGCTTTCGAATACGTATTTTGAAAATGTAGTGACTCATGTTGTTTTCAAAGAATAATTTACAAATCACACTAGCCTCTTCAAAGGATAGTTTAGTAATCAAACTAGCTTCTTTAAAGAATAGTTTACAAATCAAGCTGACCTTGCTAAAGAATTGTTTACAAATCAAACTAGCTTCCTCGAGGCTCATATACTCTTTAAAAAGAAATCTCTTTCGTATTGCTCCTCTAATGACCCTTATAAGTTTTTTGAGTCTTATTTCAACTGGCCTCGTAAAGGCCCTTAAAATCTTTCTTTTTCCTGAAATACTTAAAATGGCGAAATGCCAACTACTTTTCTTACTTATTAGGAAAATACTCTTAGTATAAGATCATAATAATGTGTTGGTTGGGTGAGATCTATTCTTGACCCCTAGTGAGGCTATCGTTCATGCATAAACATAAGGTCTTACACCCGGGATGGCTACATAATTAGACATACACCCTCGTCAGAGTCTTCTAGGGTTCCCCACTGCTGGGACTACTCCGTAGGCTAGGGATTCCCCCGTTCTAACAGGTTCACTCCTGTAATAACCCAACCCTAACCCATATTTATTTATTTAAATTATATTTATTTATTTAATTAATCATGTTTATTCATTTAATTAATGATGTTTATTGATTTAATCACTCATGGTTATTTGTTTAACCAAATCATGTTTATTAATTCAGTTACCCTCAATTTATATATTTACCGAATTACCTTATGTCATTTAAATTTTCCGCTTTAATTCAGCGAATTCAATCATTCCAGTTGGGGGATATTTCATTGGGGTCCCATTTTGCAATTCAAGTTTCATTGATTGTTAATTCAAGTTTCGTTGATTGATTAAATATCGGGCGAATCGATAGTAGGCCTCGATAATTATGGTTTAAGAAACTATTATTATTATTATTATTATTATTATTATTATTATATTATTATTATTATTATTATTATTATTATTATTATTATTATTGTTATTATTATTATTATTATTATTATTATTATTATTATTATTATTATTATAGCCTCACGAAAATTTAATTTCAAGCTATGAAAATTCAATCGCATACGGTTTACTTTCCTTCCCGGGCCCAAACCATATAAGTCAATCATAGCCCAAGAAGCTTGCATTGTTAACCATGATTTAAATCTAACCTTAAACTTAACCATGGTTAGCCAAAAAGCTCCTTTATGGGAGGTTAAATACTAGCCAAGTTAGTTCATAACCAAGTAAAATCCACACATACTCATCTTCTCTCCTCTTTCTCTCTCTTTTTAAGCTCCAAGTAATCTCAACTTGGATTCTTTTCATTTTGATTTTTGTTTTTGTGATTTGGGTTTTGATCATGTTCTTTGGAAGGAAACAAGAGTTATTTTGATGTTTTTAATTGTGGATTGAGCTTGAAACATGCGGGTTTGCCATGATCATGTTAGCTTAAGTCAAGTGATGGATTTGGATTGTTTTGTATATAATTTTGTAATATTTAGTCTTATTGATAATTATGATGGTGTTTTTGGTGATTTAGAATGAGTTAAAGGTGAGTTCAAGTTGGCCATAAACTAGGATTCTACTGATATTACAAGGTTTAGCTCTCCTTTAATGGCAAGCATGTTATTTAATGGCAAGCATGTTAGCTTAAGTCAAGTGAAATTGAGTATTATGGCTTAATATGGTGATGGGAAAGACCAAAGCATTGTTACATGATTTTAAGGAGTGATTTTAGATGAGGATTTATTTGAAAAGAAAGGAGAAAGCAATGACAGTGTGGCTGTGAAGAAAATAGGGGCCACTTTGCCAATAAACTGGTAATGATCAGCCTTGGTAAAAATTATGATTTTTGAGGGTTAGATAGATCGGTGAGTTAGCTTTCAAATACCTTTTAAATCGCCTTAGTTCGAGTTCTATGGACAAAGTTATGGCTGTTTTGCTAGAATTGCATAGGTTCGACCAAAACTGATACACTTGTGTTTTAGCCCCATTTTGGGAATCCTATTCTAGGAATCATATTTTGTCTTACAAATAAACATTTTTCAAGACTTCTTAATCTTTCCATATTGGGGTTTTAGGTCTCCATTTGAAGTCAAGGGTGAATGTTATAAATTTTTGAAGTGAACTAACCTGCTTTGGTGCAAATTGGGCTGTTATTGAAATTTCTATGTAGCGTATACTTGGAGAAAAATTCCAAAAATTTTACTGTAGAATGTCCATACTATTTTCAAATTTCCTATACGATTTCATGAATGTTCGTTGAGTATTTTGAGTTTGGTGATTTTTGGAAGCATTTTGAGTAATTGTGTAAAGAGCAATAATAAAGATTGAGTGAGATTGATTTATGATCTCATTTTGTGTATTTTGGGCCAAGTAAGGTCATTTAAGGAAGGAAACAAATGTTATGGGGTTTAATAGGGCATTTACCTCAATTAGGGAGAGAAAGGAAGACAAGTATGTATTGTGGGAGTATATTTATGAGTTACGGACTTTACAAAGGAAAATACCAAGTTTAATGAGTTTAATAGCTTCTATGGTCTTCAATGGCTCATTTGGGGTGGAAAACTACGTTTATTGGGCTTATGAATGAAATATGAGAAGTGGGGAGAGTAATGATTCAGGAAACAGTGTTTTCGGATCAAGTTAGTGTTATATATGCTATTTTGAACCAAGATACATCTCTCTTGGCCTTAAATCCATATTATCAGTTCGTTTCAGAGGTATCCCAAAAAAAAAAAAAAAAAAATCAATCTTTCATTATAACCATCATGAAGGCCTATTGCCAAGAATCGTTTTCTCTTATTGTCAATCCATTTCTAACCATCAAGGCCTTTTCCTTCTTAGTCTCATCTATCTTATTGTGATTTATTTTACTTTCATTTAACTTTATATTAGATTAATTACTTTCAATTATCCAGTTTTGGGGTTATCTTAGTATAACCTATCTTACAAGTTATGTGAGTTACTTACTTAATTTCTTTCAAAGTTACAAGTGATGTAAGTATTATTTACTGACAACACATATCTATAATTACATTTGTGAAACAGAGTCACGGCCTAATTTACCGTTCCCTGTTATGCATAAGTTTTATCAATTAGGAACATATTTATCAAGTTCGAATCTATTTTAAAGACTTAAGGTATGTTTATTGCCTGCATCTTTAAGATTCAGCACCATTTTATCAAGTTATAATAACATTTGGTAAGTATACCAATGAATCAGTTTAATTAGAGATTTACCACATAATTAGTGAACCCGTCAGTGTTAGGGCAACGGCCCTTCAATCAGTGATACGTTGCGATATCAAGCCAGGGTTCCCGATCGACCGGGTAGGTGTGCACATATTAATGGATCTTCATATCTATCAAGGGGTTCACTTACAGATAATAATGAGCAATTCAATTTTATATTAGTTACATTTCCATTGCTATTGCGAACTAAATGAATTACAAAGGCAGGTACCCCTTAACAGTGTTTCTGCGCTCATTTTACAATATAGGAATGCATGTATTGAGTTTTAGCTCATATTTTCGAATTGTTTTCATGTTTTCCAATTGAGGTGATGAAGTATCATATGTTTCTATATTTAGTAAGCCTTTTTGGAAGTCATCAGATGCTCACAGTGGATTCAGCATAGCATGAATGTTGGGATCAACCTCAAGCTTAAGTTGGGTCTAAATTCAATATACTTGTATAGTGTGGAGTGCTAGTTAGCACATGGTACGATTAAGTCGATTGTACTAAAGTTGAACTATTATGGAGTTTGGACTTGGAGTGTTTCAGTTTAATAGGTAGTGTGATTGTGAACATGAGTTACAAGATTGAATGGTTTCAGTAAGCATTGTCCTTATCAGGATGGCGGTAGCACTTTCTATCATTAAGTCTTCTGTTGCGGTTATCTATAAATTAAGTTATTAGCAATTTGGGGCTATTACAGATTTGGTATCAGAGCTAAGGTTTTAAGGGGCCACCATGAGCTATCAAGTGTTTATGAGTTAGCTATCAAGGTGTGTATGAGTTATGTTGGACCAGTTAAATGAGCTATTGACTATAAGTTCATATGTATGGGCATATATGAAGGATCCATTTTCATTTGGGTGACTCAATCATTTGTTAATATCCTAAGATTCGAGCATTAGCAAAGTCGAGTATGGAACCATTTGGGTTAACTGTTAGTGAGGCATGCTCTCATTTATCTAGGAGTTGTATTGTATGTTTTATTTCTCTTATTTGTTTAAATTTTTGCAATTGTGCACTCCGGATGTGTAAACCATTGAGTTATGAACTCTGGCGTATGGCCGTTGAGCTATTGAAGTGTTTCTCTCCATTTCAGGTATCTATTGTAAGGCTTTAAGCCCGGGTTTATTCAGTTTTTAGGCAGAACTCTGTCCGTTTTACCCCAGGATTTGAGAGTTTTATTGAGGTGTGTTAATATACCTAATTTTGAGTGTAATGATGGTTGAAACCTGATGTGGGGATGCTATTTGCAACTTCTTAAGAGAGTAATACAGTGCCAAGCTAGATGTAAACCTTTAGATGAGAAAATGCCTTCTGGGGTAATATCTTTGAGGTGAACCAGTATGAGATGAACATTACAATGAGTGCTTATGTATGGTGATAACAATTGATAGCCCAAGGTGTGGTACTTGGCATTATATGGGTGGTAAAAGTAAGATTAAGCTGCCATGTATAGGAATTATCTGGTCCTGATACTAAGACCTTGCATCAGCAATGCTCCAATTACTTCCTGTCATTGAATTATTTCGACCTTAGTTACCTTGAATTGTTCAGAGGCATCATTTCTTTGGCACTAACGCTCCCTGGATTGGTAATGAAGTGTTTATGAAAAATCTCATATGTGGTCTGTGGGGAGTCCTTTAAACACATCTAAGTAACCTTTCTTATAGGCTATTCAAACCCTAACAATCATAATCGTTTAATTCTCTGTTTCCATATTGGAGCCTATCATGACCCCGATATGCGTTACTGTGTGATTTGCAGTTCTTCTTAAGCATATTTGACCCATTCTACTTGCAGTTCAGTCATCACTATGTCTATATTTTTACTGTCATCTACTTTGACTCCTTGGTTCTGCTTGGGCACTATTCATTTATTGCTTGTAAAGCCTTTGGTTGCTTCAGATCCAGTCATTGAGTGCCTTTTAGCAATTAAATGGATCCATATTGTTCGTGATTCTATAGCACCGTAATGCCATGTTGGCATACCACTCTATGGCCGTGACTGCATGTCGTTACTCAAGTTATTTTGGCAATCCTTTCTTTACTAGTACAGCCTATCTTATTTATAATAAACAACAATTTGTGTTATTTCCATCTGCCAGCAGTTTCAGAGTTTATATGCCTACCTAAGACTTCCATTTACTGCAGAATGTGTTATTAATGGATGCTATCATGTTCAGTCATGACTGACTCCTTCATCTTGACATATTGACCTTTCAAATACCAGATGAATAAAATTTCCCTTCTGGTGGTGTTGACCCTCATCTTCATCAATTTACTCACATACGGGTACCGTATGACTTTTCAAATGCCTCTTTGGTAATCTGTTAGATTTCTTCACGTGCAGTACTTAATACTCCCTCTCAACTTCATAACATCGCTCATTTACTTTATTGTCATGACCATCATGAATAAACTGCATGTCTTGTATATGCAGGTCATTTATATGTCTTACCTCTTTCATTACGAATCTTCGTGCTTTCCTTCATTCAGCTTACATGCTGGTCCTTTATAACCAATAAAAAAATATCTTTGCAAGAGTTCATGGTGCGGTTACATCTCTTTACACTTTAGGTCGTCCCCCTGTCTTTTAAATTTACTGAGACCAGTAGGCAATTAAATGTGTTATCTTTTATAAATATGCATCTATTAGTATTGCTGGAACCATATTCATTAGGCATTCAACCCAGTTTGATTAGCATACCTTGTTATCATTTTGGGGCTGAACTGATTGTGTACTTATAGAAGATGACTTATAAAGATCTTAAGGCTAGTTTGAGAAATGAGGAAAGACTAGACGTGTTTTTCTATGGACCGAGGGGAGAAAAATCCTATTTGCGCTCTAATTACACTTTGCAAGCGAGTTATCGTATCGGTAATGCATTGAATATTAGTGATATACCAACCACACTTGGTATATACATATCTATAATTACAGTTTTTGAATTTAGAGATGTTTCATCTGAGAACTTTCAGGACTATTTTCCCCTAAGAGACGTTGATTTTCAGATCAACCTAGTTCTAGGTACTCAATTCATTTTCAGAGCCCCTATCATATGACCCCCAGTAGAGTTCAAGAAACTAAAGATTTAGTAAGATGAGTTGTTACAGAAGGGAGTTATTTGACCAAGTGTGTCATCGTGGGATACCCTAGTTTTATATGTGTGAAGAAGGAAGATAGAGCCTTATGGTTGTGTACTGTGTACAGAGAGTTGAATAAGATCACTATTAAAAACAAGTGCCCTATACCTTGAATAAATGATTTATAAGATTAACTGCTAACAATAGAAGTCTTTTTCAGGAATGATTTGAGGTCCGAGCATCACACCTAAACCATACAACCACAGTTTATCTTTTGTAAGAATGCCCTTTTGTAGTAATTCTTGAAATTGTTTGCTTGTCTCATCTTCAAAACTTGATACTGTCCAATATTGTTTAATCTCCCTTGCATTTCAACCTGATATTTCCTATTAGCGTGATCTTCCATGTCTTTACAAACCCATTGTTAAATGTGCAATACATTTTTGTTCGACCTTATATGGTTGTCAACATTCCAGTGCTCTCGACCTTCATCATCTTTATTATATGATCATGAGTTATAGTTCATTCTGTTAAGAGCCAATTCACACATCTACCTTACATCTCATTTATTTATAATGATAAGCTCGTATAACTTATTCTGAATTCATAATGTAATTCAACTCTCATTGGTGTGGGTAATTGCGATTATCATAATCCCCTTACTCTTTTTATTTTGAACTTCAACTCCCACACATATATCTTACATTCCGATAAATAAACTTCGGCATTCTCTATTTAATCTTATTGTTGTACTTGAATTAGCTTCATATGACCAAAGGCATGCTCCTATTTTAACTTGCTCAATCTATTTATCTATCCATTGGCACTTTTCTCGTCCAATCCATTTATCTGTCCATTATACTTACTTGTCCAATCTATTTGTCTATCTATTGCACTTTGCTTATCCAATTTATCTATTATTTATTGCTCAATGTTTATCCCATCCATCTATTGCACTTATCTTGTTGCTTGTGGCTATAAAGTCACCTTATTGAAGCTCAGTCGCTTGTCATCTTATTTCCAATTCATCAGTTAAGCCCGAGTATAACCGGGCCATCTTTCTCCTTGGTTGATTATTTATTGGACCCTTCATGATCCATATGTATATATCACAATTCTTGTGGCATTATATTTCAGAATTGATGATACACCTATGGTTATCTTTATTCTAACCACCCCATATTAATCCCTCCTTTATAAATCTTTTCTGGTCTCATTGTTTATTTCTTTTGTTCCTAATGACTCACTTGACTACCAATTCTATCATTTTCATCTCTGACCATGTTTATTCTAGCGTCGAATTTGGACTTAGAGCAGATCTTAAACTAGTCTGATGAGGGAAGATCATGTGGTGCATTAAGAACATCATATGAGGACATTTTGATAAGGGCATAATCTCAAACAATGTCTATCAGTATTAGAGTAAGCTAGAAGAAGCATCGAGAATAACGAGATAGTTCAAGTACATGCTAAGGTGACACAAGGACTACACAAGAGTCATATGGTCATTTTGACCAAAGAAGGAGACAATCAAAGTTCAGATGAGATATAAAGTATTCTAAAGGGCTTATCTAGTCAAGGGTGTCAAGAGACTGGATATCAGAGATAATTGAGTCCTCGTTACATTGGGCTTTATAAGTCAGTATTAGAGTACTTATTAGGAAATGCAATGGTTTCCATACTTATTAGTGATCAAGATAGAGAACCAGTAGAGTAAAGTACTTCATTTGCAGTAACAAGTTTTTCTTTTGAAGAGAATATCAATTTTGAACCAAAGTAATCGAGCCAATGAAGTCACTAAGGATCTAGATACTCGACCGTAGGATTAAGCAGCTATGTACTTTGGGTTAATCATAGCTTCTTCGAGGGAAGTTGTGAAAATCAACTATCCATATTTGAGGTGGCATTGCATACATGATCAAAATCATAAGTTTCGAGGATAAAACTCTTTAAGGGGGGAAGACTGCAACAACCTAACCCTAATCCATATTTATTTATTTAAATCATGTTTATTTATTTAATTAATCATGTTTATACATTTAATTAATCATGTTTATTGATTTAATCACTCATGGTTATTTGTTTAACCAAATCATGTTTATTAATTCAGTTACACTCAATTTATATATTTACCGAATTATCTTATGTCATTTACCTTTTCTGCTTTCATTTATCGTATTTAATCATCCTCGTTGGGGGATATTTCATTTGGGTCCCATTTTGCAATTCAAGTTTCATTGATTGTTAATTCAAGTTTCGTTGATTGATTAAATATCGGGTGGATCGATAGTAGGCCTCGATAATTATGATTTAAGAAATTATTATTACCATTATTATTATTATTATTATTATTATTATTATTTTTATTTTTTTTATAGCCTCGTAAAAATTTAATTTCGAGCTACGAAAATTCAATCGCATATAGTTTACTTCCCTTCCTGGGCCCAAACCGTATAAGCCAATCATAGCCCAAGAAGCTTGCATTGTTAACGATGATTTAAATCTAACCTTAAACTTAGCTATGATTGGCCAAAAATCTCCTTTATGGGAGGTTAAATACTAGCCAAGTTATGTTGATTCATTTCTAACCAAGTTAAACTCACACACACTCATCTTCTCGCCTCTTTCTCTCTCTTTTTAAGCTCCAAGTAAGTGATCTCAACTTGGATTCTTTTCATTTTGATTTTTGTTTTTGTGATTTGGGTTTTGATCATGTTCTTTAGAAGGAAACAAGAGTTATTTTGATGTTTTTAATTGTGGATTGAGCTTGAAGCATGCTAGGGTTTAGGGGTTTGCCATGATCATGTTAGCTTAAATCAAGTGATGGATTTGGATTGTTTTGTATATCGTTTTGTAATCTTTAGTCTTATTGATGATTATGATGGTGTTTTTGGTGATTTAGAATGAGTTGAAGGTGAGTTCAAGTTGGCCATAAACTAGGGTTCTAATGATATTGTAAGGTTTAGCTCTTCTTTAATGGCAAGCATGTTATTTAATGGCAAGCATGTTAGCTTAAGTCAAGTGAAATTGAGTATTATGGCTTAATATGGTGATAGGAACGAGCTTTGTTACATAATTTTAAGGAGTGATTTTAGATGAGGATTTATGTGAAAAGAAAGGAGAAAGCAGTGACAGTGTGGCTGTGAACTGACAGAAAATAGGGGCCACTTTGCCAATAAACTAGTAATGATCGGCACTGCTAAAAATTATAATTTTTGGGGGGTAGATATATCAGTAAGTTAGCTTTCAAATACTTTTTGACTCGCCTTAATCCAAGCTTTGTGGACAAAGTTATGGCTATTTTGCTAGAACTACGCAGGTTCAATCAAAACTGATACACTTGTGTTCTAGCCCCATTTTGGGAACCCTATTCTGGGAATCATATTTTATGTTGTCAATAAACATTTTTCGAGACTTCTTAATCTTTCCATATTGGGGTTTTAGGTCTCCATTTGAGGTCAAGGGTAAAAGTTATAAATTTTTGAAGTGAACTAACCTGCATTGGTACAAATTGGGCTGTTATTGAAATTTCTGTGCAGCGTATACTCGGAGAAAAATTCTAAAAATTTTACTGTAGAATGTTCGTACTATTTTCAAATTTCCTATATGATTTCATGAATTTTGGTTGAGTATTTTGAATTTGATGATTTTTGGAAACATTTTGAGTAATTGTGTAAAAAGCAATAATAAAGATTGAGTGATATTGATCATGCACTCATTTTCTGTATTTTGGGCCAAGTAAGGTCATTTAAGGGGGGAAACAAATGTCATGGGGTTTAATAGGGCATTTAACTCAATTATGGAGGGAAAGGAAGACAAGTATGTATTGTGGGAGTATATTTATGAGTTATGGACTTTATAAAGAAAAATACTAAGTTTAATGAGTTTAATAGATTCTATGGTTTTCAATGACTCGTTTGAGGTGGAAAACTATGTTTTTTGGGCTTATGAATGAAATATGAGAAGTGGGGAGAGTAATGATTCAGGAAGCAGTGTTTATCGGATTAAGTTAGTGTTATATATGCCATTTTGAACCAAGATACATCTCTCTTGGCCTTAAATCCATATTATCAGTTCGTTTCAGAGGTATCCCCCGAAAAAAATCAATCTTTCATCATAACCATCATGAAGGCCTATTGCCAAGAATCGTTTGCTCTTATTGTCAATCCATTTCTAACCATCAAGGCCTTTTCCTTTTTAGTCTCTTCTATCTTATTGTGATTTATTTTACTTTCATTTAACTTTATATTAGATTAATTACTTTCAATTATCCAGTTTTGGGGTTATCTTAGCATAACCTATCTTACAAGTTATGTGAGTTACTTACTGAATTTCTATCAAAGTTACAAGTGATGTGAGTATTATTTACTGACAACACATATCTACAATTACATTTGTGAAACAGAGTCAAGGCCTAATTTATCGCTCCTTGTTATGCATAAGTTTTATCAATTAGGAACATATTTATCAAGCTCGAATCCATTTTAAAGACTCAAGGTACGTTTATTACCTGCATGTTTACGATTCAGCACTATTTTATCAAGTTATAATATCATTTGGTAAGTATACTAATGAATCAGTTCAATCAGAGATTTACCACATAATTAGTGAACCCGTCAGTGTTAGGGCAACGGCCCTTCAATCAGTGATATGTCGCGATGTCAGGCCAGGGTTCCCGATCAACCGGGTAGGTGTGCACCTATTAATGGATCTTCATATCTATCAAGGGGTTCACTTACAGATAATAATGAGCAATTCAATTTTATGTTAGTTACATTTCCATTGCTATTGCGAACTAAATGAATTGCAAAGGCGGGTACTCATCAACAGTGTTTATACGCTTATTTTACAATACAGGAATGCATGTACTGAATTTTAGCTCATATTTTCGAATTGTTTTCATGTTTTCCATTTTAGGTGATGAAGTATCACATGTCTCTCCATTTAGCAAGCCCTTTTGGAAGTCATCAGATGCTTACAGTTGATTCAGCATAGCATGAATGTTGGGATCAACCTTAAGCTCAAGTTGGTTCTATATTCAATATACTTGTATAGTGTGGAGTGCTAGTTAGCATATGGTACGATTAAGTCAATTGTACTGAAGTTTAACTATTATAGACTTTGGACTTGGAGTGTTTCAGTTTAATAAATATTGTGATTGTAAACATGAGTTGCAAGATCGCATGGTTTCAGTGAGCCTTGTCCTTATCAAGACAGCGGTAGCACCTTCTATCATTAAGTCTTCTGTTGCGGTTATCTATGAATCAAGTAATTAGCAATTTGGGGCGTTACAACTCCCATCTTACATATATTCGTAAGCATGTTATCTTAGCCATTTAAAGCGTATGGTCATAGAGGCTAATAGGTTTATTGTCTCTTATAGAAAAATAATTTATTATACAACTCACTCCTTTTTAAAATTCTTTATGCCTTAAAAACTGCATTCGTGTAGTTACAAATAGGCCATCATTCGCTAATAGTTATGGCTACCTTTATTTTCAACAACGAAAAACCTTCTTTTTTCAAAATTTCACCCTCACACACATGACAAAGCTTAATGACATGAAGGGGAGTGGCTCACATGTAACACATTCAAACAGTTCATAATGCGACTTAGAAATCTCTTAAAATCGTAATGGAGTTACTAACTTGCAATTCAAAATGCATTCGAAACTCAAAGTACTTGGCTAGCATATATTTCGAACTTAGTTTTGTAATAGACATCTTCAATTTCAATTTTTCAATTTGTTTCAATCCTTTTAAACATAATAAGGGGATATGAACAAACTTAAGCCTTAAAATGTTTTTGAACTCGCTACTAGTTTGCTTTTTAATTTCTTAAACCTATCGACTATTCAATTGAGTCACTCACTGAGTAGTTCGATGATTTAGGATCTTTTAGGCCACAAAAATCTTAACAAATTAGCAGGCAACTGGTAAATATTTAGAAACCTACACAATTATGAAAACAAGCTTTTAACGACATTTTTGGTAGATGTCTAAGTACAAAAATCAATCAGATAGCATCACTTAACAACGTCAAAAGGGAAGGGATTTACAAGTAGCACATTCGTAACTCTTTGTAGGAACAGTTCAGAATCCACTTTAGTATTTTGTAAACCTTGTAATCCACACAATTGCGGTTAATATCAAACCCAGGCTCCCTCCTCACACAACACCAACCACAAGAATCTCAAATTACTCAATAGTTTCACCTCAAACCATCCCGCTACCAAGCTCGATTCAGTTATCATAATAATTCAATCGATTAATTCACAAAACCAATATTCATAAGCATAGTATTCATATGTAATCACTCAAACAACTTTAGACATGTTTAAACTGATTTTGGCGACATCATTAGAGCACAATCTACCTACTCTGTGATTTCCCAAATTGATAAATTAGCAAAACTGTGCGTCAATTCGACATGCATGACCCTAAATCAGCATCATCACCACTTTCGCCATATTTCAACCTCAAATCCTCCAATTACTGATAACAGTTTTAGAATTACACTTAAACTACCCATCATCGCTTAAATTCGTTTGAAATTACTAATAATTTAGGAGGAGAGAAACACCCACCTCAATTCCAAACTAGAGGTTCATTCAAAGGGCTTTGGGTGCTATTGAAGATGGTCAGAAACTCGAAAATGCACCCCCTCTCCATTCTGATGCTGCTACTGCTACAGCTCTACCTAGTTCTCCTTCCTCATTCTCCCTCAGGTCGCCGGTTTTGGGCCCAGCCACCATTGACAGTGGTGGTGGTGGTGGTGGTGCTGATGGGTTGTGGCGGATTAGGGCTTAACCCATACGCCAGTTGCTTACGTTTTGCCCCGATCTCATTTCTTCTCCGTCACTGTCTACCGTTCTTTCTCTCTCTTTCTGGCTTCGCGGTCGCGGGCAGTCACCCGCGTGGAAGTGGTGTGCCGCCGGCCTCCACCTCTTCTCCTCCCACCCACACTCTCTCTTTGGTGGCCGATTGCCGGGTAGGGGTGACGGGGAAACCAGAAGAAACCCCCCCTTGCGTGCGTGAAGAAGAAAGGAAGGGGGCTTCGGCCCCCTTTTTGGTTATTATTCTTTTTCCTTTTTTTGTTTCTTTTGTTGCTTCCCATATTCAACCAATATTACTAGCCCAATCTCTTGCCTCTTAGTCTAAATTCAAGCCGATAATGTAATCGCTCGTCAATTTATTCATTCCCAAATACGTCAAGGTTTGAATTAATAAACCTCGAACTAATTCTAAGGTTGACAATCTAATCGTACTCAAGATTCTACTCGACTTAGTACCCAATAATAATCCTTATGAATGCTTATTGGAAATCATCGAAAAATTTTCAAGAGTAATAACAATGGTAATAACAACGATAGTATTCTTTTTAATAAAATTATCACTCACATAAGCACATCGATAATAATTTAACTCATATCGTTCCTAAAATATGATTTTACAACGTCAGAAGGCAAGACAGTCAGCGTAATGCAAAAATAAGGAACGCGAGTGTTACATTCTTCCCCCCTTAAAAGAATTTCATCCTCGAAATTCCAAAGCTCTCAGTCGTGCCTAAGATGAGAACACACTTGACACAGTCTACGCAAATCGCACTAAAATCGAAATTCTTGTTTTACAATTAATTGAAACTGAAAGAGAGGCCTATGGTATCCAGCCTTCTTCCTCGCCAATCCTCTTCAAGCGGCTACTCACTCTATTTAGGCGCCGAGGGCAGTCGCATAGAAGAGGGGCAAATGAGTTGGCGTGGAAAACCGCATTAAGCTTGTTTTAAAAAGAAAAATAGACTTTTAATTAGCTAGACTCAACTACATAGTAAACAACCACTCTATGTATGTGCATCATATTAACGGTATGACAATTAGCTATAACAACTTTAAGGTCACATACAGGTAGTTTCTTTCTAAAACATGAACTTAAGTCACCTCTAAAATCAAAACGGTTAACCTGAAGACTCGTATGACACATTCAAGCAGTAAAGGCATGACATAAGTATCACGTAGTGTCACATCCCATTATGTGAACGACAACACAAGAACTATCCGTATGTTCGCAACAATGTTGCACTTTGAAATCAAGCATAATCCACGTAGTTAATCCACATTTCAGTATGTGTGAAGCATGTTACTGGGGTAACGCATGTAGTCGTCAATCACTAAGCATAGAACAGCTTGGCAACATAGTCCCAATGAAGGATATTCCATCATCAAGTATAGTTACACGGTTAGCTTAATCGCATTGGTTTACCTAATGTAAGGCACTACCCTCAAGTTTCCATAGGGAGTTAGTTTCTCTTTAAGTCATGAAGCCAGGCAGGTAAACCGACATGTCCATGTCCCAATGAGGATGCACAAATATTTAACATTATATAGTCCAACCGCCCTAGAACCCTTCAATCAAACACTTTAACTGCATGTTCCATAACTTCAGGGACTAGGGGGTATGGTAAGGGCTCGCATATGACCGCAACCTACACATCATCGTGTCACATAAAGCTCATAGGCATTTGCGTATCAACATAGAGGTTTGCCCCTAAATGCAAGGTACTAACATGTTATCCTTAGTAAACATAACATATGCGATGGTGAGCACATGTAAATGCAAATTCCGATAGTTACTAGGTCGTGTATTCAATACATATGCATCAAGCCATTCAAGCTATAACAGGAAGTAATAGGAGTCATGTAATGCAATTAATACGCCAACAATCGCTTCACACAATAAGCCATGCATGGTAGACTGTGAATCCAACTCAATTGCATCCCATATACGCTCGAAATAGTTACCAAGAAGCTCATGTACTTAATAGTTCACTCACACACATAACTAGTCGGTAACCCAACTCCTGTAATGCATCAATGATCGTGTATAATGAACGTGAGTATTTATATTTATGCTGACAAGACCTTGAATGCTCTACGATGCTACCTTTCTTACTCATAAGGTATACCCTTCTGTCAATGTGAATACATGCAAATATAACTATATTGTCATCTACTCACATATTACATGCATCGTGTTCAATGACTCCAACTATAACATGAGGAAACAGAGTTCATGGATTGTAAATGATGATTCAAGAGTCATGTTGTGCAACTAACAGCATAAACCAATTCGCTCGATTAGTGCCGTCATATTTTTAATCAAGTTCAAGCCAAGCAGTCACCGAAAGCCTATTTTCTTTGCTTTCAACAACAAACACATCAGCAGCCACTCACAACAGTCCTATTTATAGGTACTCCTATGGCTTCATGCAGTACATGAGGTCACATTCATTTCTTAAGATCTGGAAACTCACGGGGCTGCCTCATAGGGAAACACCTAGGCGTGTATACACGCGTGCAACCCCCATTTGTAACCTATGATCAACGGCATGCCTTAAAGCTCTTTTAGTTTTGGGAAAGATTGGTGTCCAGTGGCTATGATTGTTTGAGTATGGTCGACATTGAGGGTCCTTTAGGTGTGTGACGTGTCCGATGAGGCACGCCTATCCTATCTATTCATAGACTCTTCTCTAGCATCTCTAAGTACGTATACTCTCTCTATTGTAGGGCCCAAGGAGCAATCCGCACGTATGGCCAAAGAATGAGTTTGGAAAAAGGTTTTCGATCATTCGAGTTTAAATCAATATGCTTTAACTTTTAATTGTCTTATCAGGGTGCACGGACAAATGTTTTTACTATTGAACCATCACTTAGCTTACATAAGAAGGCACAAGTTAATTGGGTTCACATTCTGATGGACGACTCACATTTATCCGGTTGGCTTAACTGAATCACATAAAAGTCAGTTAGTGAAGTCAATTAGCATGTTAGGAACATATTGCACCAATGAAGCACCCACAGCGCCACCTCAAGGTGTGGGTGGGCTATTTGACTCCTATACTAATGCACAATCACCACTTTTAATCAATTGGCCTACTTGGGCCATACATAAGTTGTAAACGACCATGCCGTAGGGCACACTTGCACACAAAGTACAGCATATGTTACATCATCACAACGTGTTCCTAGGCCACTATATGAAATGTAAGACTCAGGTCGCAGCCTATGGTCGCAGGATCTTACTCTGATACCACCTTATAACACCCCCAACCCCTAGGGTTAGGAGCATTAGCGACTTCTTAAATCCTACTTAAATTCTAGGGCGAAACGGACAAAGTTTTGCCTAAAAACTACCCATTTCCCAGGCTTAAAGCCTTACATTAAATCCCTGCAATCAACAGAAGCGTAAAGAACTCTAAAATAAGCGCAACAGCTACACGCCGAAGTTCATAACTCTACGAGCCACTCGCCCAGAGTACACCAAAATAATAAAGTTCAATAATAAAGAAAGAAATAAAAGATACAACTGAACGGATCACACATCCGGAGTACTGGAATTTTACATCCCAAAAATAAACAACTTAACAAATGGTGACTGACTAATCAGACGGTTGGCTCACATGTCCATACAGAGCGACTTCTAAATAACAAGCATTACATGAACTAGAGTACTTTGTGTACATACATTTACAACTCTAGGGATACATCATACTACGTTGTTTAACTCTTGAGTCTACTTCTATCTATGCATACGTGACATCTTTTCAAAGTAAGGGTAGACTCCATCTCGACAAAAGTAAATTGACATTTACCTGTCACAATGAAAACCTTTGAAAAAGGGGAAATAATAATTGGATGAGTAACCACACGCTCAGTGAGTACTTCCGGACTCCTTAAAACCAAAGTCATTTGCAGGCAATAATCATAATAATAGGTAGCATTCACACAACATTTGTATATTACTATCATATTAGAAAGTCATAGTCCCCAAGGAAAATCATCAACTCTAAACTTTATGCTAGCCAGTCAAGCTCGTTTCTAGGCCATTAATAACCAAACTCCTTAATAAACAAGAATTTAGGCACATAAGCAAGTAAACAACAAGAATGGGGCAAAATGCTTTTGAATACGCATTTTGAAAACGTAGTGATTCATGTTGTTTTCAAAGAATAATTTACAAATCGCACTAGCCTCTTCAAAGGATAGTTTACCAATCAAACTAGCTTCTTTAAACAATAGTTTACAAATCAAGCTAACCTCGTCAAAGAATTGTTTGTAAATCAAACTAGCCTCCTCGAGGCTCGTATACTGTTTAAAAAGAAATCTCTTTCGTATTGGTCCTCTAATGACCCTTACAAGCTTTTCGAATCTTATTTGAACTGGCCTCTTAATGGCCCTTAAAATATTTCTTTTTCCTGAAATACTTAAAATGGTGAAATGACAACTACTTTTCTTACTTATTTGGAAAATACTCTTGGCATAAGATCATCATAATGCGTTGGTTGGGTGAGATCTATTCTCGACCCCTAGTGAGGCTATCACTCACGCATAAACATAAGCTCTTACACCTGGGATGGCTACATAACTGGACAGATACCCTCGTCAGGGTCTTTTAGGGCTTTCCACTACTGGGACTACTCCCTAGGCTAGGGATTCCCCCGTTGTAGCAGGTTCACTCCCATCTTACATATATTCGTAAGCACGTTATCTTAGCTATTTAAAGCATATGGCTATAGCGGTTAATAGGTTTGCTGTCTTTTACAGCGAAATTGCTTATCATACAACTCACTCCTTTTTAAAATTCTTTATGCCTTAAAAACTGCATTCATATAGTGAAAAATATGCCATCATTCGCTAATGATTATGGCTACTTTTATTTTCAACAACGAAAAACCTTCTTCTCTCAAAATTTCACCCTCACACACATGATAAAGCTTAATGACATGAAGGGGAGGGGCTCACATATAACACATTCAAACACTTCATAATTCAACTTGAGAATCTCTTAAAATCATAATGGAGTTACTAACTTGCAATTCGAAACACATTTGAAACTCAAAGCACTTAGCTAGCATATATTTTGAACTTAGTTTCGTAATAGACATCTTCAGTTGCCATTTTTCAATTGGTTTCAATCCTTTTTCACACAAGAAGGGATATGAACAAACTTAAGCCCTAAAACATTTTTAAACTCGCTACTAGTTTTCTTTTTAAATTTCTAAACCTATTGACTATTTAGTTGAGTCACTCACTAAGTAGTTCGACGATTTAGGATCTTTGAGGCTACAAACATTTTAACAAATTAGCAGGCAACTGGTAAATATTAAGAAACATATGCAATTATGAAAACAAGCTTTTAACGACCCTTTTCATAGATACCTAAGTACCAAAATCAATCACATAGCATCACTTAACAACATCATGCGGGAGGGGATTCATTAGTAGCACATTCGTAACACTTCGCAGAAACAATTTTAGCAGAATCCACTTTAGTATCTCATAAACCTCGTAATCCACATGATTGGTTTAATATCAAACCCAGGCTCCCTTCTTACACAACACCGACCATAAGAACCTCAAGTTACTTAATAGTTTCACCTCAAACTATCTAACTAGCAAGCTCGGTTCAGTTATCATAATAATTCAATCGATTAATTCACAAAACCAATATCCACAAGCATAGTATTTATGTGTAATCACTCAAACAACTTTAAACATGTTTAATCTGATTTTGACGACATCATTAGAGCATACTCTGCCTACTCTGCAATTTCCCAAATTGACAAATTAGCAAAATTATGTGTCAATTCAACATGCATGACCCTAAATCAGTGTAATGCCCCAAATTAAACATGTTTCACTGTTTATATTCTCCTTAATAAATCACTGAACTGTAATCTGATAAATCCAATGATAGGGGCATTACCGCCATCCCAAAGGACAAGGCTTGAAGTATGTGTCCTGCAATAACATAGTTAAGAATAACCTCAACCATACATATCCACTCATCCATTCACAATTCAGTGTTAACCAATGTAAGGTTTATAAACCGTAGTAAGATAATTCACCATGTAATCTACATCCTCATACACCGAAGAATTCAAAATACAGCTTTAAATTATGCATATACTGTATCACCGCTGATTCATGCGGATTTCCTTTTCCAACTTTTCCTCTTCCGCTGCTTGCTAGCATGAGGGCAATTCTTTGAGCATTTGCCTAAAACAAAACATGAAAAATATTTCGAACTGTGAGTCGAAGCTCAGTACACGCATTCCTGAATTGTTAAATGATTATTGAAACACTGGTTGGGCCCGCTTTGCAATTTATTTTAAGTTAAAACAGTGAATGAGATGAATGTAAAATTACATTGCTACTTATTATCTGATAGTGAACCCCTTGATACTGTTACGATCTATGGATAGGTGTACACCTGCCAAGCCGATCAGAGATCTGGCCTGAAGCCGCGCAGGTAACTGAAGGGCGAATGCCCTATAGATAATAATTAACGGGGTCACTAATTAACTGATAAATCACTGTGTAAACTGATTCATTGATGTACTTACTAAAATATGATAACGTTGATAAATATACTCTGATTTCTAAAAATACAGGCAATGGACGTACCTGAAGTCTTTAAAATGATATTTCACTTGATAATACGTATGCACAAAGGAAAATGATAGACTAGGCCCCATTTCTGTTTAAGAAATGTCATTATAGATAAATGTAGTTAGTAAACCATGTTCACTGACATAATTTATAATTTTAATGGAAATTGATTAATTAAAAAGACTTCTATAATCCCAATAATTCAATAAGTCAAACCAAAATGATCTGAAAAATAAATCAGTTAGGGTTATTGAGAAATACAACAAATTGATACAAAATAGGTCAATTGGAATGATTGAGCTACTAATAAAAAGATTTCAATTGATATAAATGAAATATGGGTTTCTGATATTTCTGAAATGGATAGTGAAAAGTGTAATGTTTCTGAAATGGAAAATAGAATGTGTAGTGATTCTGAAATGGATAATAGAAGGTTTGATGCCATGAGGGGTGTTGTGAGGTTCATAAAGGCTTAAATAACCTCAGTTGATCCGAGAGACTCTAATTTGAGTCATTACTCTGCGCACTTCTCAAATTTCATTTTCATGCTCATTTAACTCGGTTTCAAATCCAAGTAAGCTTCTATACATAATCAAACTTATTGTACTCACTAAACTTTATAATTTCCTTACAATACCCATAATTATATAGAAACTTCTGAAAATATTTTCAAACGTCACGATTTCTGTATTCACTCATGTTACCGTTTGGTGGTTTGCATTAGAAAATCCATATCTTTCACTCCCAACCTCCAAATAAGATGTAAAACCCCAATATGAAAAGCTCATAATGTCCACTAAAACTTTTATTTAAGGCATAAAGCATGATTCACATAGTAAGGTCCCTAGGGTAGAACACAGACGTGCACAATTTCAGTTTAATCTGCATAGTCGTAGCAAAACGACCATAACTTTTTCCGCAGAACTCGGATTAAGGTCATTCAAAATGTGTGTGAAATTTAACTCATTGATCTATCCACACACTAAAAATCACAAATTTTCAATAAGCCAATCAATACCAGTGTTTTTGTAAATTCCACTGTTCAAAACTACTCCCAGTTTCGATGTATTCTGCGCAGCTTTCAGTAAAGTGGCCATAACTTTGTCCACACAACTCAAAATTGAGTAATTCCAAAGCCTATTGAAAGACAACTCATCAAGATATTACTACACCAAAAATCATAATTTTTCGTTGTGCCAAGCATTACCAGTTTTTCCCAAACAGACCCCTATTTCAGCGTCTTTCACAGCCTGTTGTCCACGTTATAAACTCCCTTTTTCACATAATTCCCTCTGAAATCACTTATTAAGATTACCAACAACTTTAAATTCATCTTTCATACCAAAGATCAGAACATTGAATTAAAGAACTCAAAGTTCATCATTTTCACATCAAGCTTGCATGATCATATATGATCTCAATCTTTGCTTGCTTTTAAGACTTAATCAACCACAATAAATCATTAAACTAGCATCCAATTCTATTAATACAACATGATTCATGATCAAAACGGACATAAAATCAAGAATTTAACAGAGTTGGGTTAAGGTTTACCTCACTTTAAGCTTAAATAAAAGAGGTTGGAGATGGTGTTTGATGTTTGTGAGAGTTGTTGGTGTGGCTGGTGGTTGATGGGGTGGTGGCCGGCTAGCTGGTGGTGGCTGGGAGTGGCAGCTGTGGTGGGTGGCAACAGGGACTGGCCTTGGGGCAGTGGAGAAATGGAGAGAAAGAGAGAGGAAAGTGAGAGGAAATTGCCTTGGTGTTTTTATGCTTGAGTTGTTTACTTGGTTGCAATTCAAAGGAGTATACATGGCTGAAATTTCACCCTCAAAAATAGTATCTTTTGTTAGTTTAAAATTAGGAGTAATGATGGTAATTAGCTAAATAAATAGATCAGGAACTTGTTGGGCCGAAATCTGCCTTAAATGAGCTCGGGTTCGGGAAAAAAAATCAAACCGGGTGCTATTAATTTAATATATTTTTTTTCCGAAGCTCGAAATTAAATGTGATGTCAGGAAAAATAATTTAATCTTCTAAATCATAAAGATCGAGGCCTACTATCGATTTTTCCGAAGATTTTCGGTAAATGAAACTCGAATTGCAAAGTGGAGCCCCAAATGAATTCTCCCAACCAGGATGATTAAATGAGATAAATAAATGTGAAAAATAATATAGCTTAATTAAATAAATAAATATGATTTAGGGTCGGGCTATTACAATTAGCATCATCACCACTTTTACTAGATTTCAACTTCAAATCCTCCAATTACTGATAACAGTTTCAGAATTAAACTTGAACTACCCGTAATCGTTGAAATTCATTTGAAATTACTAATAATTTGGGAGAAGAGAAACACCCACCTTGATTCCAAGCTAGAGGTTTGTTCAAAGGGCTTTGGGTGCTGTTGAAGATGGTCAGAAACTCGAAAATGCACCCCCTCTCCTTTCTGATGCCACTGCTACTGTGGTTCTGCCTAGTTCTCCTTCCTCATTCCTACTCAAGTCGCCGGTTCTGGGCCCAGCCACTATTGACAGTGGTGGCAGTAGTGGTGGTGCTGATGGGTTATGTACACATACATATATCTACACACACACATACACAGCGATATGTGTATATATATATATATATATATATATATGGGAGCTACTCAAGTAGGATGAGTTTCTCCATAGGATGAGTAGGATTAATGAATCATGGCCATTTATTTTCATCTAATTGCTGTGAATAAAATTTACTTCACGTTATCTCTCATTTAGTGGCTTTCTTTCTCTGTCTTCCTCGTCTTGCTATTTCGGGTGCTGTTTACTCTCTGCCTCGTCTGTACCTGTCTCTTTCGCTCGCTTCATCCTCTCTCTCTCTCTCTCTCTCTCTCTCTCTCTCTCTCTCTCTCTCTCTCTGTCTCTCTGTCTCTCTCGTGTTCTCTATCTGGTGATCCTGCTCGTTTTTGGTAAAGTGTTTCTATGTGGAAATTTTGAATTTGAGTTAGTGCAACATTGAGCCATGGTTCGTATCAAAATTCAGCAAATAAGTCTTTTTGAAATTAGTTGAAGTGGATGAATTGCAATCAGTTGCTTCATTCTTGCGTGGTTTGAGTTATTTTTTGCTTTATTATACCCTAAATTGCACGCAATTATAATTCTTTCTTAATTTCACTAGAGTTGTTGTTTTAGTTTGTTTTACGAATGTTCTCTATGTTTTCGGCTATAAGTGCTTGTGAAATTTTGGTAATGTTTGCTGTTGAGTTTGTATGTAGCTTGAATCATTGATATAGTTCTTTCTAAATTTGATCGCTAATGACATATGCATTGATCACCACATATTATACTATCTAATCTCTATTCTGTTGATCACAAAACACATATCTAGTGATCACCAAAAATTATAAAGTCGATCGCTAATTTTATATTTGTTCATGGCTACATATGTTTCCTATTGATCACCATATTAGGGATTAGATCCTAACAAAATACACCCAAAAAAAAAGCTAAACACTCACTTATTTGATCACTAACCTAGAACCAACTGATCACAAAACACATGGCTACTGATCACCAAATATAGAAGGAGACAATTCTACATTGTTTGGAAGGAGTAACACCTATGGTCACTAATGTTATGCCTATTGATCACCAACGACATGCATGTTAATCACTGAAATTAGATGTATAGAATTATAAGGAGTGAGTGAACTAGTAAATAAATATTATATAATTGATCACCAATTTTATATCTATTGATCACTAGACATGTTTCCCAGTGATCACCATATTGTAATGGATTATATTCTAACAAAATGGCAAAAAAAAGTGAACATTCAGTCATTTGATCACTTATCTGGGCCTGGTTGATCACAAAACACCTGTCTACTGATCACCAAAAATAGAAGGAGATAATTCTATGCTGTTAGGAAGGAGTAACATGTGTGAACACTAATGTTATGCCTGTTAATCACCAACAACATACCTATGATCACCAAAATTACATGTATACAATTATAAGCACTGACTGAACTAATAAACAATATAATAAAGTTGATCACTAATTTTATATTTATTCATCACCAATAACATGTCTGTTGGTTATCAAATAGTTACTATCGAAGGCATTAATCAAGTGCAGGCGATGCAGAGTGTTCCTTCATCAAATAGTTATGTTTTTATGTTTCTTAATGTTTATCTAGGACATGCCGAGTCATCAACTCCAGTAGTTACTAATTCATTGATTGACGGCAGAGGCAAGTGGTTACTGAACTATGATGACATTACTTGCGTCGAGGTTTGGTATGGTGCTTGATAGTGTTGAAGACTGCCTTGAATTCTACCAGAGATATGCTATTTATGTTGGCTTTAGTATCCGCAGTGGTCCTACCGAGAAGAATGAGTCGGAGAAGTGTTGGAAGCATTATGTATGCTCTAAAGAGGGATTTCGTAAACCTGTGAAGACTCCAGAAATTACTATGGTTATAGCCAAAGCCACGTCCCAAGCAATAGACGGACCTAATGGGAAAAAATTGAAGCAAAAGCAGGTCAGAAATAAGAAATGGATGCCAACATCATATTCTTTTGAGGTCGACTGAAGATGGGAAGTTTAAGATAATCAAATTTCATGAGGGCCATGTTCACCCCTTGGACACACCCAGTAGGAGGCAGTTCCTCACTTCAAATAGAAATGTCAGCTTCACGTATAAAGACATGGTATGTAAGTACGCTTGAGCTAATATCGGACCGTCAAAGGTTTATCACCTACCGAAAGAGAAAGTTAGTGGGTACGGAAACATTGGCCACACGCAAAAGGACTTGCAAAATTACCATAGAGATCTGAAAGCTCTTATCAAAGACACGGATGTGCATATGTCTATAGACGTGCTGATGAACAAAAAGGAAGTCAACCCTGGTTTCTTCTTTAGCTACCAAGTTGATGAAGACAACCGCTTGAAGAATGTGTTTTGGTTGGACTCTTCGAGCAGAAGAAGCTACACCCTATTTAGTGACATCCTGTCAATCGAAACTTCCCGTAAGACTAACAGGTACTCAACGGTATTTGCGCCCTTCACCGGACTAAATCACCAAAGGCAGTTAACTTGCTTTGGTGCTGGTTTGTTAAGGAATGAGAAGATAGAGTCGTTCTAATGGCTGTTCAACAACTTCCTAATTGCCATGGGAAGCAGCAGGCCAAAAACCATAATCATCGACCAAGATCCAGTGATCAGACAAGCAATAGCCGATGTTTTTGAGACATCGATCCATCGATTCTGCATGACGCATATCATGAGGAAGCTACTTGAGAAAGTGGGACACACACTGAATAATTGTGAGGATTTCATTAAGCAGATCAAGGAATCCCTATGTGCATCGGTCTCCCCCAATGTGTTCTAGCAGTCTTGAGGAGGGAGATGCTAGAGGAGTTTCAGCTAACTAACAACGAGTGACTATATCAAATATACAACATTCGGGACCTTTGGGTGCATTTTTACTTTAAGGAGGACTTCTTGGGTGGTATTTTAAGGACGACGTCGGGTTTCTAGAGTCAAAATTCTATGTTTGGTTCCCTACTGTGTCCCAACCTCAATCTAGTGGAATTCTGGGTCAAATTTGTGCATGCTGTGGAGTCACAATGCCATCGTGAGAAAAAAGTTAAAAATGGTTCTTTCACATCATTTCCAGAACTAAAGACATCCTATGAGATTGAGAAGAATGCAAGGAACATCCACACTCACACGAACTTTTATGTGTTCTGGAGACAGTTATACATTGGTCGGCGGTACTACCATATGCAAGGTTCCACCAACATAGAGGGCCATCGAACCTATGAGATCAAGGACAATTATGAAAACAAAACAAGGATCCACTATGTAGTCCATAATGAGGAAACTTTCGAGTGCCAGTGCTCATGCAACTTCTTCAACCCAGACGGAACTTCATGTGCTGACATGCTGCTTGTTTTCACATCCAACTTGCTAAGAGAAATTCCACCACCTTATGTCATCAATAAGTGGATAAAGACAGTAGTAAAATCACCAATATACGAGCTCGATAGTGTTTTAGCAGATGCTTATGGAGAGATAGCCACACAAAATAAGCTGATAGATGACGCATGGTCTCAGTTTTACAAATGCATGGGTCTAGCTAGGCGCACCCCTATGAAGTTGTAGTTGTTGTTGAGTTCCATGATTTCAACCAAGCATCAACTTTAGGATATGGGTGGTGAGATAGCAAGTAATGCAGCAACAGATCTACAGACATACTTCGGATGTGTAGTGCCAGACCACAGTGAGATACATCCACCACCAACATCCATAACTAAAGGAAGAGGAAAGAGGATGAAGATGGGATTGAGAGGGCTATTGAGCAGCAATCATACATGAGGATGTGCCACTGCTACAATCAGGTTATTTCTCATGATAGTAGGAACTGTCTAGAAAGGAGATGCTAGTGCACTATCTCTCTGGGGGTATGCATGGCTTGTGTGTTTTTTTAAAATAAAAACAAGAAAAGGGGACAAAAAGGGAAAAGGAGTTAGTTTTTCCATATTAAGACGTATTAGTTAGTGATCAGTAGTAATGCTTTTCCTGGTCATTAGTGTCCCTTTTGATGATCAACTGATAAAATGGTGGAAATGTGTTTGGAAAGTCACAAGATATGTGCTCACTTAGAAACTAATTTGTTGATCGATTGTATACGTTTTGATGATCATTAGAACTGTGTTTAGTGATTACAGGATCTTTTCTATGGTGATGACCATAAATCTATTGCTATTGCATGAAAATGCTGTCAGGGATAGTTTCATTCTCTTTATTTATTTGTATTTGTGGTTTATGATCGTTAAGGAATGATAGTATATACATCTATAAATGATATCAATTGGTCATCAAGATTCGAGTTTTGGTGATCATTATAGCTTTATTTGGTGATTAGTAGAGCCATGTTTGGTGATTACTATATCTATTTATGGTGTTTAACATAAACATGTTGCTTTTTTGCCAAGCATATTCTGAGTGATATCTTGGAAGATGCTTTTATTCTTTTATGTTTGTGTTTTATTCTGATCAAACATTATAGTATATGTCTTTATAGAAGATATTGCTTGTTGACCTATAATTGCATTCTTGGTGGTCGTTATAGCTATTTTCGTGATCATTGTAGCCATGTTTAGTGATCACTGTATCAATCTATAGTGTTCAACATATATATGTTGGTTTTTCATGAAATACATTGTGAGTGATAACTTGGAAACATCTTAGTATATGTTTTAATAGAAGATATTATTTCTTGATTAACACTTGCAGTGTTGGTGATCATTACAGTTGTCTTCGGTGATAATTACATGTTCTTATAGTCACAGCATCAATATGTTGATTTTTGGTGAATCGTAGTCCTTAATATGTGTATTTTGCTGTATTTGGCATTAACTCTCATTAGGTTGAGAGCATATTGTTTTATAAAGAATGATACCTGGTGTCTTATCAACAAATCCGGTGATTGTTCGCACTATGTTTGGGGATCACTAGAAGTATATTTCATGATCACTGAATATTTTTTTTTGGGTGATCAACATGTTCTTACTTATTACTTACAGTTGCTAACTGGTTAGTAGGTTGTTTTTGGTGATCAATAGTAATACTCTCAGTGATCACCAGAGGGATGTTTGGTGATCATTGTTTATACATCACCTAAATTTCGTGCAATGAAGATTTGCATAAGCCTAGAAATTAATAGAATGTTATATAATGTTGAAAAACATAAGTTATCAATTACAAAATAATAATTGACCGTCATAAATTGCCAACAAAGAGAAACAGTATAGGGATAAACCTAGTCCTTCTTAGCCGTATCCATCACATTGGGAGAAATTTTCCCAAATTCCTTGAAATCTTTCGCCCGTTTTGTTTCCATGAATGTTGCCTTGTTGTGCTCATAGCTGACTATGTCGTGACAGTATCGTGCCCTCAAAACATTCAGCTTTGGATCCGAAGGAGGAAGATAGTTCATGATGACTTGGTAATATATGAATTTTTTTTTTTTGGTGGTTAGGATATAAATGTTATGGTTAAATACTTACATCGCTTCAATTCAAACTAAATTACCACTTCTCTCCTTCCTCGAAGTAGTTCCCCATGTGTCTCATACAAAATATGGCACAATTTACGACATTTGTACTTGACCTTCACGGCAGTTTCAACTGTACCGGCTTTAGTTCCTTGATAACATCGTGCTTTAGATGTTCTAGGCCCTCCAGGTAACAAATGAGTACTTTGCTCTGCACAAAATTTTTCAAAATTTGCACACTATTAGAATTGCAATGTGACGACATCAGCATAGTTATAAAATAGTATAGTTGTCAAAACTCACCAACTTTTCCGAACAATCTTCATATGCAACCTTGAACGTTGTATTTGTCATCATGTTATCAATTATATCAAGCTTGTCATTCTTCAGGTTGAAGCAAAGTAAGAAGAAATGCCTTCTATGGCAGAAGGGGAAGAAAACCTATGATTTTTTTAAGAGAAAAAGAAGGGGGGAAAACATGAGAACATTAGGAACTATGAATAGTAACGGTAAGCGCCTTTTTTAACAAGCCAAGTGTATTAAGAGCATTCACTTAAAAGGAGCGCTTACCAAGTCAACTTGCTTGATTTTGATCAAGGGAGATCCTTCTATCTCTCTGTCCATTACCTCCTTAGAATCTTCATATCTCTTATCAAATGATTTGAATTTCAACATATCTTTGCTTAAGAAATACTGCATCAAAGAAGAATGAAGAAATATTTTTGCAATGGAATTTACCGCTGAGGACAGACGATTCTCGGTGAAAATTTATTAAACAACGTAGATCAATCACTCAATGCTTTACTGATGATCACTAATGGAGTTGCTATTGATGAATAACGTGAATTCAAATGCATTTATACTTTGATCACACGACATGAACAGTCTGCTTGGAGTGGCGAGATCCCTTTTTCTCTGCAAATCATTGATAGGACCAGCAAAAAAATCCGTACTCACCTAAAAACCCGCCACAATGGGTATGGATATGGGTGGTGAAAATAGAAAAAAAATGGGTATGGGGTGGGTAGTGCCAAAATGGGTATGGATATGGGTATGGATATAGGTATGAGTACAGGTTCTACTCGCCCCATACCCGTTTGATCAATGCCCGTCCCGTACCCGTCTCATACCTACCCTAGATGAAACCCATACACTACTAGAAATCGGCCTATATTTCGACCCTTAAGTATCGATCCTTTTCGGTTGGGTCGTGGTAATTTTGGGTTTCTAGACACTTTTTAAGGTTGAGAACGTCTGCAACCATTAAAAGGGTTGAGATTTCAAACAATGGAACCCGCGCCAAATTTTAGAGACTGCTACGTCAAATAAGTGGAGGGATTTTGTTAAATGTTAAAAAATGA
Organism: Carnegiea gigantea; assembly: GCA_029747015.1. Taxonomy (NCBI): domain Eukaryota; kingdom Viridiplantae; phylum Streptophyta; class Magnoliopsida; order Caryophyllales; family Cactaceae; genus Carnegiea; species Carnegiea gigantea. The sequence goes on along the minus strand of JAKOGI010000568.1, from coordinate 19,015 downwards.
TGATAAGAAATAGCTAGGCCAAATTGAAACACGCGTGCGAGAGGGGAAAATTTTGTTTCTTCAAACCCATCTCAGTTTAATTTGGAGAGAAAGAAAAAACCTTCATTTCCTCCTGCTAAATTGCGATTGATCCCCTCTCAAAACCCTAGCTTTCACGACCCTAATATCATCAATTTCGTCCCAAAATCATCAAGCTTCATCTGCATTGTCTGAAAACCCTAATACTCAACCCCCTCTCAATCTTCGCTTCAACTCGTGTGACAGAGTACTGTTCGATCAATTTCATATCTTTTATGGTCGGTAAGCCCCTGAACTTTAACTCATGCATTTGAATTTGTTGAGGTTTTGGTTCTTTTTAAAACATTTTGGGTTTCTGGAAAGGTTTGAAGCAGATTTTGTTGATTTAGTCATCTGTTCTGCAATTTGCATGAATAATAATGGGCCACTGGGGTTTGCTGCAATTTTTGTTGTAGATTATTTCGTGCCCTGCATCATTGGCGAAATTGAAGCCTACTAGGAGCAAGAGACTGAAGCAAGGTAATGAATAGATATCAAAGCTAGTAGAGACTAAAGTAAGGTGTGTGTTTTCTATCAATCTTTCTTTAAGTTCATGAAACTGCTAAACAATTGTACAATATTTGAAGTCCAAGTTAATAGAGCCATTATTTTGCCTATGAATTATAGTACTTTTATCCTTCAATTATGTGAAGAAGCTAACGCTCAGAGGATTGTCAGGAAGCTAAATTCTTAAAAGAGCTAAAATTTTGATCCTAGTTTGAATTTTTTAAATTTTGTGTACAGTTGAGCATATAAAAATCTGTATGGCATGCTGACATTCATGCATAATTCATAATTAGTCTACCTAGAACACCACTATTTGCTGCCTTATTGCATTTTGCTGTCCCAATTCAAAATTCTGCTGCAGCAGTTGGGTTTTAATCAATCTAAGGTGATGAAATTATCATCTCTAAATTGTCTTAATTACTTCTCCTTGAGAAATTATGCAAGGGGCTTAATTCTATGATTAACATGAAACAAAAGCAGATGACTAAAACAATTTTGTCTAACATGGATGGAATTTTGCTTTTTACGGAGGAAAGTGCAAAAGCACAGAACTTGAGCAAGTGTCATTTCTGATTTTGTAAGGAAACAGTCATCCGCACTAGTGTCCCTATGGTTTCTATGTTTGTGTCGAATGTTTTTAATGTGTAACAGGTCGTGTCTGTATAACTTTTAATGGCCTTATCTTTTTCCGTCCATTGTTTTTTTGCAATATAATTATTAGAATGAATGCTTATCACTTTATATTTTATTTTGCTTTACTTCATGCTTAAAGCCATGCTTATTCTCCTTGATCGCATCATTCAAGGTTAATTAGTGGAGGTGTATAACTCTTTAGCATGGCCTTGTTATCGTACCTGAATGAAATGATGTGCTTTTAGCTTTGGGCTCTGTACTTTACTCGCTCTTTGAAGTAGATTAGCTTTAGGTCATCCTTTCATGGACTTATAATTAGAGATTTAACCATGAGCCAACTTGAATGGTGTTTCTCTGGTAGCCCCTTTCTTAATAATGTGGGCTAATGATAAGAGCTCCTGCAATTGGACCATTGCTTGATCTAATAGATTCTTAAAATATACAAGTATGATTGTATTTATAATTCTAGCTTGTCCATTATACTGAGGACTGAACTTGGCTTCCATATGCAATACTTCTAGTATTTCTTAAGTGAATTTCGTTCAAATTATTTTTTGTTATCCATTACTACAGGTTTAGGGATGCCAAATCGGGTGACGATGTTCTTTTTACACATATAAGCATTTGGACATGTGATATCATAATGATAGCTAATAGTTCTACTTCTATCCATTTGGTGTAGTAGTCTATCACTGCTATCAAGATTTTTCTCTATCTTGTTGCCACTAGGAAAAGGCCTAACAAATCTATTACCCATTGAAAAAATAACAAGGGACTACAAATTCTGATTAGCTCGTTAGCTAGTTAGTGGACAAGAGCATGCCACCCATATTTGTCACTTCATGTGGCATATTGTTTGGCAACTTACAGTATGGTCAGCCTGTAACACCTCTATGAAAGCCTTCATAGTGAGGTTCAAGCACCTATATGACTGTTATATATTCCTTTATGGCTCTCCCTCAATACATAATTGATATCGGTAGGTCCCAAAACTTCACTAGTGGTCAGATTGAGGACTTTTTACATAACTCCCAAACATAAAGGCAATATAATGTAGACTTTCATTTAATGGCTTTAGGTTCTTTCTTATCCAGTGTTAAGTTCCCTTTAACTTTGTAGGAGATGTTTGGTAACACCCATGACGCCTTTTCATTGTCTTGTACATCTATGCTTATTATATTCTCTTTCTCAATGCCTCTCCAAAGTAAAGTTTCCACTAGGACTAATCGACTAACGCTGTTGAAGCTTATGCTCGTGAGTTTTGATAATTGATATCGACTAACGCCTTAATGTAGTGTGCTATAATTGTAGTTTTTGAATGTTTGATATTATCCATCTTCTTAGTTATATTCACTCATGCTTATCATTAGTTTTAATCAAAATTAGGGCATTGTTAGCTTTATTATCTTTTGGGTTGGGTTGACAAGTACTTTGGAACAAAGCTCCTCTTCAAGCTTCAGGTAATAATTTATGTAATATTTTCTTGATTTTGATTGCTGTGTGATCTGTTTAGTGCTTTATAAGACTTTGTGGCTCAATCTGTTTTTCTTGTGACTATTTGATGGTAGGATAGTAAGAGACATTGGCTAGTTCTTTTGTTTTAATGGAGTATATGGTTGTGTTTGGGTGTTGTTAAGTGTTGTAGTTTATTTAAATAATGATTAGGAAAGGGTTGTTGATTTGTTTCAGATTGTTATATCACTTATACCCAAAATCAATCTAAGGTATATAATAACAATAATAAATCTATTGCCTTAGGGTGTAATATATGTAATCTGCTTATTGTTTGAAATATATTGCTAATGTGGCTTACATTATTATGTAATTGGTAGAAAGTGTTGTCTTAGTAATCTGATAACTTTGCTTTCATCACTCTGTGTAAGATCACATCTAAAAGAAAATTCTCTCATTCTTGTAAGTCGCTCAATTGTCACAGCTCCCTAATTAATAACAGTAAAAAATCCAAGATTCAAAAATCAGATGAAATACATATATTTGTCACAGTAGGCAGGCGATTAGGGCTTGTTTGGTACTGATGATTATGATGATGATTTGGGTTTTACCTTTGCTTTCTTTTTAAAGATCACAATTAAGTGGGTCTCTCATTCTCTTTTAATGGGGTTTTTAATTAGATTAATAGGCAGGGATGCAATATATGAAAGAGATGAAAAAGAGAGCAAAGCCCATTGAGTCTTTCAATCAGAAAAGCAGAGAATAGCCTTAAAATAGGAAACAAAATTAGAGGAGGGGGGAATTTATTATTATTAGTAGTAGTAATATATATAGTCATTGTTATTATTTACATGTAACTTGAAATAGTATTTATTTTATTATCATAAAGTGAAGTGTGTAAGATATTGTACTAAATTAGTTTATGTTCATGGAAATGGACTCAAGTTGGATTGAATTGCCAAATGATCATCCTGATTATCTTGATGGTGCCGTCAAATTTATTAAGCTTGCTAAAGAAAATCTTGTAGAAGGAAGAACTCGATGTCCATGTAGGAGATGCAAAGTGGATAAATGGTTGCCTATAGAAGAAGTTGAGCAACATATTTTATTTAACGGTTTCTATAAGAAGTATAAGCATTTTATTTTTCATAGTAAAGGGGACATTCTTGATCATGTGAAACATAGAGGAAGCACAAGTCGAGAAACAAATAATGACCCGTCTAATATTGTTGGGCGAGATAATATGGAAGGTTTGTTGAGAGCAGCTTTTGGGGTTGATATACCTGGGTCTAGGGATGACATTCTACATGAAGTGGCTGATAAGCCGCTTGATGAAGGGGTTGAACCTTTTGACATGTATGATGACCATATGACCTCTAAACAATTTTATGAATCAACAAATCCTCCCTTGGATGATGAAGAAAAAGTGAAGTATCAGAGGCTACTGGAAGCGCCCAATGAGGCACTTTATGATGGTTGTACTAGTTTTTCAAAATTATCTTTCCTTCTACACTTGTTTCATATAAAATGTATATTTCATTGGTCAGCCGAGTCTTTTACAATGTTGATTAAACTTTTAGGGGATGCCTTCTCTCAAATCATGGAGTTTCCTTCGTCTTATTATGAAGCTAAGAAATTGATTAGTGCCTTGGGCCTTGGATATCAAAAGATTGATGCCTGTCCTAATAATTGCATTTTATATTCGGATGAGTTATCAAAAAAGCATAGTTGCCATGTGTGTGGTCTTTCAAGATGGAAGACAGTAAAAGGCAAGAAGGGTCCGATATGTGAAGGAAATACAAATGTTAAGACAGGAGAGCTGGCTAAGGTGATGTGTTACTTCCCTCTAGTCCCTAAATGGAGAAGGATTTATATGTCATCTAAGTCAGCTGAACAAATGAGATGGCACGATAGGGATCGTGTGAAAGATGGAAAGTTGAGACATCCAGCTGATGCTAAAGCATGGAGGGAATTCGATGCCTTATATTCTGACTTTGCTTCTGATCCCCGTAATGGTAGACTTGCCCTTGCAAGCGATGGCTTTAATCCATATCGTCTAATGAATACAACCTACAGTACATGGCCTGTAGTGTTAATCCCTTATAATCTACCTCCGTGGCTATGTATGAAGCCATCATCATTTATTCTTTCACTAATTATTCCTAGAAAATCAAGTCCTGGAATCAATATTGATGTATACTTGCAACCACTAATACATGAGCTGAAATTGTTGTGAGATGGTGTTGTTGTTTTTTATACTTATAGCAATGAATACTTCAATATACGAGCAGTTCTAAGATGCACCATCAATGATTTTCCTGCTTATGCTATGTTATCCAGTTGGAGTACCAAGGGCTATAAAGCATGTCCTTTATGTGCGGATTCCACACATTCATATATGTTTGGTGGTAAAATTTGTCATCTAGGTCATCGAAGATAGGTACCTCATAATCATCCTTATCATTCCCAGAGCCATTTATTTGATGGGATAGAGGAATTTAAGGTTGCTCTAGTTGTTGTAGATGGGATTGAAAGTTCAGCGCAACAAGATGGAGTGGGTTATGTGTATGGAAAGGCAAAAAAGGCTACAAAAAAGAAGAGAGGAAGACGAGGAAGATGACAAGCAGGTACATCTACTTGTGAAATTGTGGATGATTGTGATAAGGGCTACAATGATGATGCTGGTGATAATGTCCTTTGGACTAAAAGAAGTATATTTTTTGAGTTATCCTACTAGAAGGCTAACCCATTAAGACATAATTTATATGTCATGCACATTGAGAAGAATGTGCGTGATAATTTATTGGGAACTCTTTTGAATGTGGATAAGAAAACTAGAGATGATGCAAATGTAAGAAAAGCTCTTGAAGAGATAGGGATAAAGCCTCACCTTTGGCTTCAACCTCATCCTGGTCAAGATCTAATTATGCGTCTAGCTCCATACTCCATGTCTTTGGATGAGAAAGAAAGATTCTTGAAAGTTCTACAGAAGCTTAGAGTTCCGGACGGATATGGGTCTAACATCTCTAGATGTGTTAATATGAAACAACGGAAACTCTTAAATGTTAAGAGTCATGATAATCATGTTTTAATGCAAAATATCCTTCCTGTAGCTTTAAGAGCATCATAAGCCACAGAAGTGGTAGACCTACCTTCTGACTTGTGCTTATTTTTCAAGTATGTGTGCTCACCTACTCTTGAGGTGGATGAATTAGAGCACATTTAATCAAGGCTTACTCTTACTCTTTGTAAGTTAGAAAAAGAATTTCCTCCAACTCTTTTCACAATCGTGGTCCATCTCATAATTCATTTGATAAATGAAGTTAAACTTGGAGGTCCCATTCATTATAGATGAATGTACCCTATTGAAAGGTGACAATTTTGAATACTTATTTTCATCCTCTCTTTTATTTGAGTGTTTATTTTATTATTTATTAGAACTTATTGAAAAAGGTACTTGGCCCATTTGAAGTCTCATGTCACTAATAAAGCCTAACCTGAAGGATCCATATTTGAAGGGTATATTCTTGAGGAGACTATCACCTTTTGTTAATATGAGTGCCTACTTATTTAACTCTGGTGGTTAAGTACTTAGGATGGAGAGGACTTGTCGTCTTGATGACAAAAGCTTAAAGCAGGCACATTGCTATGTATTACTTCATTCAGATCATATAAAAGAACTTATTGAGTAAGTATATAATATGCACTATGATGCTCCTCCATTTGGGTTATTCAGTTCTAGTGATAAAACTAAATGAGGAAAACACTACTTGTTGATTATGTTAGGGAATTCTTAAATCCAAGGGAAGCCTCTAATCAAGGCTCTTTAATAACTGCGAATGAAACCCTTCAAAGTGATTGGTAATTAATGAATTAGATGGATGGCTGCAAAATCAGGTGTTTCTATCTTCAATGATGTAGGCCATGAATTTGTAGAGTGTGCTTGTGTAACTACTTTTATGTAACTAAACATTTTGGTTTTATAGGTAGAGAACATTGATTTGAGCACGCCAGAAGGGGAGTTGAGAAAAGCTTTAGCCTGTGGTTTAAACCCTGTAGCTAAAAGCCTAAAAAGTTTTGTAGTTAATGGTTACAAATTCCAAACACTTCATCGCGAGCGTTATCGGAAGATACAAAATTCTGGAGTTATGGTGGAAGCAGATGGACAAGCTTACTATGGATGACTGACACACATCTATGAATTGGATTATTATAGGGCATATAAAATTGTGGTATTCCGTTGTGATTGGGTAAATATAAATAGGGGTTTGAAAACTTTAGAAATGGCCATGCTTGTGTCAACTTCTCAAAGCTCATTCATACAGGTCGATACTTATATGATGATCCATTTGTCTTCTCATCTCAAGCAAAACAAGTTTTTTACGTTAAAGATAAGAAACAAAAAGGATGGTTGCATGTTATTAAAACGAAGGCCAGAGACATATTGGATTTAGGGGATGATGTGTCGTAGGCTTTTAGTCTTTAGCATATGGTCATCGTGTTTCAATCATTGGTTTGGTATGGATTGGAACAATATTATTTCTTTGATACTTTGTTGCTGGATTACATATATGTCTTTTGTTTTTCCCATGTTTGGCACAAGTGTAGTTATCAACTTATTCTGTATATTGCATCTAATCAAAGTTAACACATGTCTTTGTAACTCTTATTATCAAATATTAAGTATAGATTGAAGTGTAAAATATGAGTTACAGGAGCCAAAGAACACTTACAGCATTGGGTGCTAGATCATCTGGAACAGTGTAACCACTTATTTATCCCAGCTCCAGTCCTGCAACAGCACAGCCAGCAATATAATCTGATTTGAAGCCATCTACACAACCTACTTCATCACTAAGAGCATCAGATTCAGTGGTGCAGCAGCAACCTGCTCATCCCAGCTCTAGCGCTGCAAGAGCTCAGCCAGCAATACGACTTGATTTGAAGCCACCTACACAGCCTTCTCCCTCCATGACACCAACAGAACCATTGGTACAGAAACCACCTGACCTAGTGCTTGCTGCCCAAGTGTAACAGCCACACAGACCTATCACATCTCCAGCTTCAGAATAAGCATCGAAGCGGCCATCTATTTTGCATGCAGAACCGATTCTGGCAGCAGTACCGACAATCGAGCAGCCACATGTTCGATGCTCTACTTCTAGTGGAGCCCCACGACCACTCATACAGCCCCTTCACCCCCCTACTGCATCTATTAAAGCTTTGAATGGAGCCTCACTTAAAGCCTCTCAATGATCTGGACAGATAGTTGCCCTATTTGCTACATCCATTGGAGCTCCAAAATAAATTGTGCAGCAACAACCAATTAGGCTAATTTGATCTACTGTTGCGCAACATGTCCAACCTACTCCTTCAAGTGGAGCATCGTAATTGGTTTTGCAATCATCTGTCTAGCCATCTATTCAGCATGCATCAATTGAAGCGTCACGACGATCTAGGCAATTGCCTTCCCCACCTGGTACATCTACTACAGGTTCAAAACAAATACTGCAGCAGCTCACTAGATCTACTGAAATGGAAAAACCAATTGTGCAGCAACTTGTTCAGCCTACTCCTTCAAATAGAGCATCAGGTACGTTTGGTCTCCTTAGTAAAGTGTTGTCTTTGTTTACTCCAAATTCCACTTGGGTTTTAACTGATTTTAAACTTTCAGTTCAAGATAATTTTGCTTTAAAGGTTTGGACTAATTTAGTTTTCTGTTAGTTTAATATTTTGGTCTGTGTCATTGTTGTAAATCTATATATTTTTTTATTGCAATTTTTTGCTTTTGTTTAATTTAATATTTCTTTTGTGTTGGCTTTTAACATCTCAAACATTTGTCTAGCCATAGCATACTCCCTTGGTCCATTACGACCTAAACAAGTGCTCACTTCCCCTACTACAGCAGCAACACAGCCCCTAGTTCGCCTATCTGCTGTATGATTTGGACCTTTTCAACCATGCTCTGCCACTACTAATGAATCGCATCAACCTTGTCAGCCCCCTCATGCCCTTGGAACTTCACAAGTACAACCATCAACTAGGTCAGCACCATCAGACAGTCAATCCCACTCACCTGCTGTTAAAGTTCTTAGAGGTGCAACACAACAAGAATTGCATCAAAAACCAGCTAGCTAAGAAAGCAGAGAATCTCCCTCAAATGGCAATAATGAAGACTTAGTGAGGAGTTCTCAAAGTAAGTCTATTGATAAAAGGAAAGGGTCTTGATGGAGGGAAGAAAAATAACTCAACTACCTCTAAGACCACTAGATCTGCTCGATCGTCATGGAAAGATAACATACAGTTTGACGCAAAAGAAGAAGTCCTAACCATTGGTAATTAAAATTCACTCATATTTTTGGCATATTATATTTAAAGATATTATCATATTGTTTTTTGGCCTGCATGTCTTCTAAATGGTATTCTTTTTAACAGATGATCTAGGGAAAGAGGAGGTGATAAATGGATAAATGCTACCTCGAGATGTTATGAATTACAAAAAAGGGTGCGATTTTGTGTAGCATTTAACAACTACAACCAACCCATTAGGAAGGGAGGTTACATTTTTATGAGATTTCTCGGCTACATTGCAAGGCTAGAGAGATTTTGCCCTATCGGGACAATTAGCTGGTATAAATTGAACAAAACGTAAGAAGCCGATATAATTGAAATGGTTCGAGTAAGTATTATTTTTTTCTTATTTTAAACTTCTAGTGATCTAAAATTTAGATTGGTTAAGTTCATGTATTCTAAATTTCTGACTTGTAAATCGCATACAGTCCAAGTTCATATATCCAGCGGATAAGGCCTTCGATAAACGAGTGGTTAAACATGTTGCTAAGCATTTCAAGCAATATAAGCATGGTTTAAAGAAAGAATACTTCAAACCGGAAGAGAAAATGAAAGAGGACATGTATGATATTGTCCCTAAAGGGCACTCTCGTGATGGGTGGACGCGATTGGTTGACTATTGGTGTTCAACACAACATGAGGTATATATATCTAATGACAATTATACTTATAGAATTGCTTATACCTTGAACCTCCATATTTGCTTATTCTTTCCCTTGCATTAATGAGCTATTTTTTTCTTTAACCTGCATATTTGCCTACTCCTTTTCCTTGTATTCATGAGCTAATTTTTTCCTTGCATTTTTTAAAATTAATAACAGCAAATCAGTATGACTAAATCCTGTTTTGGAAAGATATATTTCTAAAACATCATCACCTAATAAGGGCATAACAGAGTACATTACGTATTGCTTCATCTGCCAAGTTAGTGCTTCATTCATTGGTTTCCTTCTGGATAAAAATGTTCAATGCAGATTTGAAAAGATTATTGAATAATATGCTTGATGTCCTTAATCAGAATAATCCATAGATAATTACTCGATCGATACTATTAAACAAAAGTTTAAAGAAAAAATTGTGTTATTCAAAGGTAAGTCAAATCGATCGAAATCATACTTATGCTTTGGTTTCTTCAGTCATAAAAATATTGTTTTAGGAATAGCATTTCAAAATGCGATGGATTTATGCAAGCTCCCCTTAGTATGGGTACTCTTCATCAAATTAAACTTTGTTGAGTTGTTTGAAGAGTAAGCCTATTTGGTAAGATTATATTAGTCCATTTAAACTTTGTTGAGTTGTTTGAAGTGAAACCATAGGGTTATAACCCAACCAAAATTACACATAGTGCTTAAATTTGTTTACTAAGTAATAAAGATTTTATAATTAAGATGTCATGTATTGAGGATTACGCTGACATACTTGCTTTTCCCTACTGATTATTTTTTTTTTTTTTTTGGGTCTATAGACTTTGGCTGAAATAGGTAAAGATACACAAGCTTTGCAAACTTATTGTCATACAACTGGTTCTACCAGTTATGCAGAAAAGCGAGCTGACTTTGTATGGTTTCTTCTTTTTTTTTTTCACGCAATGTATATCCTATCACTACTCTAATTTTGGCGGCTGTTGCTCGAATGTCAAAATTTTTTCTCGTTTTGGCTATGTTAGAAGAGACGAACAAGCTATATTATTGTATGTATTCATGTGGACTTCATCATGAGATTTGTAATTATAGGTTGAAACTCATGGAAGAGAGCCAACACATTTGGAGTTCTTCAAAGAGACACATAGCAAAGAAGGTGGGGGATCCGTAGCTAATACGACCACTGAAGGGTTTCTGGTATATGTTCTTATTCTAGTACTTGTCATTTTTAGTTTTTTTGTTTTTTTGGTCTACTAATAATATTTATTTTATTTCCTCTTAAATTATGGTAGAATGAGGCAAGTACAAAAGTTCAAGAGCGACTTCTTAGCGCTTCCCCCTCCAAAACTCAGGTTGAAATTGAAAACGAAGTGTTTCATGAACTTATGTATGAAAAAGAAAATCCCAAGCAATCGATCAGTCTTGGCTTTAATGTGGACCGAAGTGATGTCTTTGGTATAAACAGCGTCCTTAGGAAAAGAGGTTATGTCTACCCTGACAAAAATATGGAACTCAGGCGTGTCAAAGAGGAACTAGCATCACAGAAGGCCATGTTCTTACTTATGTTGAAGGCGGTGTGTAATAGAAAAATTACAAATGAATTCCTAGATGCTACTGAGGCAGTCTTACGTATGGCTGGTGATCAGGTTAGTCTTTCACATGCCAATAATTTGGGTGCAAGTGTTTTGGTATATTTTGGTGATGTTAAATGAGGAACTACTCACAGCATGTCATGTTACATTTACTTATGTATGGCTGCCTGGAGGTTGGGTAGTGCAAGTGTTTGAGGTTTCGTTATATTTTGGTCATGTTGATTGAGTTTGGTCACTGACCAACCTTTGCTTGTTCTTGCATATGCTATTTTCCATGCCGATCCTCTGTTTTCTTTCTTAATTAAAATTCTAGTTATTATGGCAACGAGTTTTCACAAGATCTTGAGGGACTTTATCTGGTCTGTTTTGATTGTTCGTGCATATGTTGTTTTCCAGGCCAACCCTTGAATTTTCATTTGACAGTTGCCTCTTCTCTCTCTCTTTTTTTTTTTTTTGGGTTATCGAATTATATAGTTAGGTTTCGGCATGGAGTTATATAGTCTTTGAGGGAATAATTCTGCCATTTGGGTAAAGAAAACCCAGAACAAATAAGAGAGAGAAAACGAGGATGAAGTTGGTGCGAGAAAAAAGGGAAGAAGATCGGAGAGGATTGAGGCTGAAAAGACAAGGAGAAAGAGGGTATGGGTTAGTTAGGAGGGTCTGGGCTGGCCTTTGATGAATGGAGGCCGCCATTGTTGATTAGAGAAGAAGATTGATGGATGTTTTTCTTTTTTCTTTTTCTTTTTTGAGCTGAATCAAGTAGACAATGGATTTCAGGGGATGAATTTTTGTGGAGGGGTTTTAGTGATTTGTGGAAGCTTTTGAGTGTTGAATGTTGAATGTTGATGTTTAAGCAGTGGATCCAACTAAAAATGAGATCATTTGTTTTGAATTATGAAATTACATCAGAAAGTTATTTGTTGTTTCTACAATCGTTATATATCACCCTAGACATGTATCTATAGAAGTATAGAACACTTGCCTTCCAACTTGAATGCCCTGCAATTTTGGAACACATAAATCATACCACTCCAATTCCTGACTTCTACCTAAATATATTCTGCAACTTCAACGCTTGGACATCTTAGGTTGCACATTCGCAGGGCAAAGAACAATGAGTAGTTTTTAACATACACATGGTTCTTTCGACAGAAACCTACCATATTATTAGATTTACAACCATTTTGATGTCGAATACATTGTACAGAGTACAAGGAATAGATGCTATCAAGAAATTCTACTATCGGTAATACCTTTCATCTATTAGCAGATAATGCTCACCCTATACAACCACCCAGTTTCCATTGAATTAATGCACTTCCCTCATTATTGAAGGGTCAGCAGAAAGGACAGTGGTACTAGAGCCTCTATCATTGTCATCCATTCAGTGATCTTCGGGGCAGGGTCACCAGCAATCCTTGGTTTTGAGAATGTTGACCTTTTACAGGATTTGTTGGATTGAGACTTATGCCACAGTGCCAGCCACTGAATTGCTTTTCCCTATCCTGTAAAATCACTAGTCTCTCAGTTCAAGCCCAAGAACAGGCTAAATTTGAGCACCCATTCGCATCTTAATTCCGTCTGCCTACCCAATTCTCTCTCCTACCCATCTTCCTTTTCTACTTCTACAATCAAATGTCATTTACAATTAAGTTTTGAGGATATAGCTGTAATTACCCAAAATAAGGTAATCCCATTTCTTCATTTCCTCCATGTCCAAACTACTGGTTTGGGTTTTTTCTTTATTATTTGTTGGGTGAATTTTTCCCATGATATTTGCTGCTAATTGGTGTGTTTTAATTTCTGGGCATATTGAGTTCATCACTTATTTGGGGTTTTGTGGTATGTTTTAATAGCAGCTGGAGTATCAGCAGCAGTTGGGTAATTCTCAAAGCCATTCACTTCATTTTTGCTGTATATGAAATGTCTGTTGTACTAGTTGTGTTTTACTTTGCCTTAGATCAAGGAGACTGTCTGCTATGTTTAACTTAGTCGAAAATATATGAAATGTCTGTTGTGCCAGTGGAGGGCTGGTCATAGAGGGTTGGTTATAGACTGAGAGCCATCAAAGTCAACATAAAGATTCTAGGTTAATATTTCCTCTGCTTGGTGCTATAGTGACTTACAAACCTGCTGGTTATAGGCTGAAATCTGCTGAATAATAGTTACTTCTTGTTCTATCTTGAACTGTCTTGAATATAGGCTGAAATGTGCTGGAATGATGCTAATGTGCTTATGTACAGTATGGTGCGGCAACCTATTTATTATAGAGAATGGCATGCTTGGGGAAGTGAATAAGTTGACATTTATATCTCCTTGTTTGGTTTATGTCTGTTTCATTGGACAAGAGTTATATATTCAGAAGTATACTTTTTTAAGTCATTTGTTTGGAAAGGTTTGTGGTTGGATGCAAATGTTTGTTGTTGGATGCAAATGTCAGTGGTCGGATTGAAAATATTAAATGAAAAATATTAAATGTTTGTGGTTGGATGCAAACGTCGGTGTGTAACACAACATTCTGTGATGCTTGGTACTGGGGATGCATGGAAATGTTTTTTTTTTTCTTGTATTTATTTGGTGTCTTGGATACAAATTCATTTCGTATTTTGGGTGGTCAATTTTTATCTTACATGTTGATGGTCTTGGTTGTTAGGTATCTTTTAGTTGCAAGCTAGTCATTAATTGGGCATTGAAGGCAAGAGTATCGATCTTAATATATGTATTTCTACTTATTAATTACCTTTTTTCCAGGTTCAAGAAGAATCAAGTGGAAACGACCTTATCAATGAATCGAGACACACTGGACCTTCAACCTCAGCCTCCTAAGTTAATTAGGTAGATGAAATGGGTGTTCAAGATTTTCGATGACTACATATTGGCAAATAAATTTAGGACTCTTGTATCATGCCAAATTTAGTACTTCAAACTTTCGGTTTTTTCGATTGCATTGGATATCACTTCGATATTTTGAAGGAGCAATGCACTTGATTTCTATTTATCAGTAGTGGCTAATTAATGCCATTATATATAGGACTCTAGTTTCCTATAGCTGCTTTTATCAAATTTGGTATTTAATAGCTTCATAATTAATTGTATCAACCTATCAGGTGACTTTTGAAATGAAGAAATTATGTGCGTACTTTTTAATTAATTATCCCAATTGAATTACGATTTTCTTAATTATTAATCTTTTATGGGTATCTTTATATATATATATATATATATATATATAGATATATATATATATATATATATATATATATATTAGTTTATATTTATAATGAATTTGTGTTTTTTTATATATATACGCACTAAACAACACACATATTATCATATATGATCCCTCATAATTAATTTCTAGGTGAAAAGTACTTTGCATCATGGCCGTTTTATGGGTTACCGTAAATTCCGCAAAAAAAATTTCCATTCCCACTAGAATACACAAAGACCATTAAAAAGGTCGAAATATTACAAGTGTCGTCCAAAAAAATCGTCGAGATTTTCATAAATTTCAACACAAAAAAGGGTCAAGATATCTCGGCCTTGAATATCTCGACCCTTTTGCATGCGTCGACTGAAAACATATCGACCCATCAACGCGTCTAAATAAAGGCAAAATAAGTCGAGATATACCCCTTTTTCTAGTAGTGATACCAGTTTGTTTAAAATTCTAATTTGTTACTTGTACTTGAATATTTTACTAGTTGCTTTAACTTACGTGATATTCAAGACTTTAGCAAAGTATTTTATTTAAAACTGTAATTATCAAGTGCTAATTTATTGTTTTGATTGGCAAACTTTTAGTTGTATTTGATGTGATACGATATATTGTTGGAAGCTTGGTGTTAATGTGAGATATTGGCTATTTGATGTCAAATATAGGTACAAAATGGGTTTAATTCTTTTTTGTCTATATGTATCTGAATAAAACCTACATACCCGCTATACCCAGTGGGTATGGATATGGGTATAACTTTATAATACCCGATGGGTATAGGTATGGGTATGGATATTAATTTTGAAAATGGCTATGGGTGAGGGTATGGATAAACCCGCCCCGTACTCGCCCCATTGGCAACCCTAATCATTGAGTATGCATGACCATATGTTGATCACATTTCTCAACCTCCTCTCTGGGTTTTAGAGTTGTCATGACAAATCTGGTTGCCTGCTTATCGCCGCAACCATCAAACAAAAGTTCACTACAAAAATGAAAAGAATGGTTACACGATTAGCAGGAAATAAAAATGTGGCATTTACGCAGCTAATGACATATTGATCACAAATCACATATGTAACGATCACCAATCATAAACAAACTGATCACCAATGTCAAACTACTGATCAATGACTAAACAATACATTGACTCGCCAAAATGCATCACTTATAGTATAAGCATTCAACTACAAGCCATGATGGATGACCTAAACATTTTAGGGAAGTTATCCCATATTAATCACCAGTCACAAAACTATTGATCACCAATAAAAAAAATTATTGATAACTAAACAAATAATCTCTGATCACTAATCACAACCTGATGATTACCAAATACAAAACCATTGATCACCAATCATAACCTAATGACGTATTGATCACAAATCACATTCCTAATGATCACCAACCACAAGCACACTCATAACCAATGTCAAATTACTGATCAATGAGAAGACAATACATTGACTCTTCAAAATGCATTACTTATAATATAAGCACTGAACTACAATCCATGATGTAAGAACTAAATATTTAGACAACTTATCCCAAATTGATCACCAGTCACAGCTCTATTAATAACAAGAAAACAAGCAATCATAACCAATCACATACCTATTGATGACTAACTAGACAAGACATTGAAGAAGTAAACATGTATACAAAGTAAGTCAAATATTAACCACGAACAACATAACAGTTGATCACCTATCACATACCTTATGATCACCCATCATAAATCACTGAATTAGAAGTCGTGAGAGGAGAAATAAACATTTACACAAGTAATCACATACTGATCACCAATCGCATAGCTACTAATCCCTAAGCATGCACCTTTTGATCATTAACTGCGCCAATAGACTGCTTTACAAAAAGCATTACTTATCATACAGAGAGTGATAAGAGATATTACCTCACATCCACATCTTGAACATTGCCAAGAACATATTCAGATATAGGTAGCTCATCTTCAGACGGTTGATTGTTTAACTTTGTTAATCAGATGACATATGTTGAGCAATGGGCTAGAGGTAGCTTTTCAGGTCTTCGTTTCCTTATTGCATCTGATGGTTTCCTTATTGCATCTGATGGACCTACTTCCTCTGTCTTTTCTGGAGTTGTGGCAGCACCCACATGCTTCTCATTAGCCTTTTGTCAGCAAAATCTCTTTATTTGCTTTAGGTTCAGGCCTTGTCTTCACTGTTAGTTTAGGCTTGCTGCCATCAGTTGCTGTTTGCTCACCAATAGCCCTGAGACTTTCTTTCTTCTGCTTGACTGTGTGTTTTGCAGCTGGAGCACTTGTCATTTTTTTTATCACTACTGCTCTGCACACCGGCCTTAACCTTGTCAGACAACTTTCCTTTCTCCCCACCAGTTTGTCTTTGAGGCCCCGCTGCTTTCGATGCTATCTTTTGCAACTCCTAGGGCTGAGCCCAAAAAAAAAAAAAAAAAAAAAAAAAACTGGGTACTCGGTTTTAGACCCTAACCCGATTTGGACCCGCCAGGTCTATACTCAACCCAATTGAACTAGGTCTGGGACTGGTTTTGAAATCCTAGAATCAGTTGCAACTGAGTACGGAGCCGGGTTATAAAACCTTGGAACCGGAAGCGAACCCGTTACCCGGTTACCCGGTCCAATCAGTTTTTTTTTAAATGTTTGAGTTATCCTGTTACTCATTGATATCAGGTGTTGTTCTTCCGATGCCGCCATAATTTCCCGCTGTACGTTGATATTAGTAAATCTTTTTGTTATAATACTATGAAAAAATGGCTTTTTTATGCCTGGATGAAATGCTGTTTATTAGCTAACCAATTGGACTTTAATGCATGGTAAATGTCTAGCTACTGCTCTATTAAATTTGATTTTGAACGACCAATTAGCCAGCTTGTTGAGTGTATTGGTTCTCTCACAAAGTCACAACCATAAGTCAAAAATTTAAATGAAATGAAATAAGACAAAATAGAAAAAATTAGGAACCAGGTACCCGATTATGAACCCGGTCCCAACCGATTTCGGGATTGGTTCCAAAATCCTGGACCTGATTCCAACTAGGATCAGGACCAGTTCCATGAAATTGGACTGGGTACTTGGTCCTTCTCAGCCATAGCTGTTGCCCTGGTTGGTATGCAGCAGTAAATTTAGCTCTTTACTTGGCACCTTCACCATGCACAGTGGACTTCGTCTGTTTGGTATATTTATCTTTAGCTGGTGGAGTGCTCTTAACTTTTTCACTCTAGGGTTGCTTACTCTGAGCCTCCAAAGACACTGCTTGTTTGCTCTGTTGTGGTTGGTCTTTGGCAAGGTGAGGAGATGGTGCTTTTGAGCTAGTGGTCTGTTGTATAGTAGGTTTTTTAATCCTTATTGTGGGGTTCCTAACATCAACCTTTTTAGAAGAAGTCTTGTCTCCTGCTTTGGACTTGTTCTCAGTTGACTTCTTAATACTCAGGCCACCGTTCACCTGAGAAGTGTTCCTCATGGGGAATATCAATGGAGCACCATCATCATGCTCATTAGCATCATGCTTTTTCCGACAGTTTTTGGATCAGGCACAGATGTGCTATGAGGGACTGGACTTTGGCTGTCCAACTGACTCAGTCCCAGCCCTAGACTGAATGAAAGGATGCTATCATCCTTGTTCATTTCCTTCTTCGCCTAATCCATGAGTACGTTTTCACGGTGGTCTTCCTTCTCAACACTAACTCTTCCATCTACCACAGATGTGGTTGCCGGATTTTCAGCTTCAGTGTCTGGCTCACGGAGTGCAAGTGTAGGGCTGAATGAAGGACCACCATCGTGCTTGTTTGATTACTACTTCAGTTGAATATTTTAAAACTCCATATGAGCACTGTGAAGGTCCACAACAGCCTCCTTCATAACAGCAGTGTTAGAATCCTAACCTTCACTGATTGCAAGCGGGTCTGCCATACTGCCCTCTCTCTGAGATTCTTGATCTGCGATAGGAGCATCGTAGAATGACATGAGCATTGCTCTTTGCTTCATCTGGTATCTTGCGAAGATCTTCATTCTCACTATACTTATTAGACATACAACCCATAACGGTGATAAAGTTTCTATAAGCCAATGCTAATTGCTCTATAGTAAAAACTGTTTTCTCAACATCTTTCTACAAATTTGAAAAAATAAATGCATATGTTAGCTGATCAATAAAAACATGCCTATTTATAATTCGCTAACGAATAATCAAATTGCAAACTAAGGAATAGAAAACTAATCCCTAAAAGTATAAGGTTTCGTCACTAATAGTATCAATACTAATTACTACTCAAAGAAGAATTGAAACAGAAGCAATGCTAACAAAACATTGAACGCTAAGTAATATGATCGCCAATGTTATGCCAACTAATCACAAATAACATCTCTAATGATCACCACCCAAAGAGTAATCGAAATAGAAGCAATATCAAACATTAAGCAATCTGATCAGTATTCTCATCCCACTGATCACAAATATCGTCTATGATGATCACTATACACAACATCAATGATTATGAACCAAAAAATAAAATATGTAAACAGTGATTTAATTGATCACTAATATTAA